>ML995821.1:11422-423818 GCA_010093825.1 Teratosphaeria nubilosa
TGTTTCTTTGAACATAGTCTCTTAATATAAAGCTACTACTAGCTCCGCTATTAATTATTACTATTATAGGTGCTCTATTTATAATACTTTTGGTCCTAAAGACTCCTATCTTTCTAAAATATGCGTTATTACTAGAATTGTTCTTCTAAGCCTTATAAATGTTGTTACACTTGTGTTAATTACTTATATTAACTAAGTTAACTTGTTTTCTAAATTAAATAGTAAAGCATTTCTATATTATACTTAGGTTTATTCCCTATAGATCTTTATAGGTTATTATTATTATTTAAGCTCTCTCTATTATTCTTATATAAGGAGCTAACTTGCTTAGTACTTAAGCATCTTTCTTTTTACTTATCTTTTAACCTAGCTTTAGTAGTATATTACTTCTTGTCTCTTCTTACAACTTCCTATTAGAGCTTCCTATTACTCTATATGTTTAAGAACCTAAATTGCTTATATTATTATTTAAAATTGTGCTTATAAGGCTTGGATTTAGTCTCTTATTTCTTTTGTAATATGCAGGCCTTCTAGAGTAATATAACTCCTATCTCCTTAGAAGTAGCTTCTAATTAGTAGTATATCTTATATATATTATCTAAAGCTTACTTCTTCTCTATCTACTAATTAATACTTCTAGAACACCCTTCAAAGCTACTTAATTAAGAGGTTAAATTATCCTAGGTACAGATAGCGCCTTTATTCTTATATTAGGAAGATTTCTTTATATCTTCTAGTAATTGTAATAAACATACTTATAGCTTCTATATATCTAGATATTATAAACTTAACTAGTTTAGTTTTGTCTATATTATTATTACCTTTCTATTCTTTATTAGACATATTATCTTCCTTACTATCTCTAGCTTCTATTATATTATTATCTTGTTCTTTAATAATATTAACTTCTTCTATATGTAATTAGTCTTATCTTAGGTACTTCCTAGTTTATTATACTAGGTTAGTAACGTTCTCCTCTTATATTTCTCTCTTATAATAGAGACTTTCCTAGTTCTTTATAAGGTTATTAGCTATCTCCGCAACTTTAATAGATGCGTTATAGATATATAGGAGCGTGTTAACTATATTATTAACATCCTTTATAACCTTAGTCCGTTAGGTTTTATATTTCTAGTCTCTATAAATATAGACCTACTCTAGTACCCTAGGTAGTAATAGCTACTATACTTATTATTTCTTATTAAGGTGTTTTAGGCAGTTATTATTATAGCATCCTAACTAGTCTTTTGCTTTATATACTTATAATATTTTGCTTTATATTATAGATAGTTATATAGATTCTTAATCCTCTCTAGGATTCGAGTTATAGTATAAAGGCTCCTCTATTCTCTCTTCTTTATGCTCCTTACTTATATTGTTGTAGGCTACTCCTATTATAATCTCCTATTTTAGTGTAACCTCTAGGTTATTAGAGTTATTATCTACGCATTCTATAGATCTAAATTTGTATTCTAAAGCTACTCCTACTCTATAGCAGAGTCCTTAGTCTAGGTATTCCTTATATAGTATTTGTTAAGCTAAACCTTATAACTACTTATAGGCGAATTATGCTTCTCTAGTTCTTTATAGCATTCTTCTTAAGGCTTCTTATTATTAGGGGTTCTAAGGATTACATTAAATTCCTAAACTTGCTCTATTAAATTAAACTATTATTAGGGCACTTTATTCTTTAACTTATAGTCTTGCGCTATATGTCCTATTTTTGAACACGCATAGCATCTTATTCTTGTCTTTCTGCCTTAGAGTCTTTTCCTCTTAGGTCTTCTATTATTAAGTTATTATGTGTTATTTGCTTTCTAGTCTATAGTATTATAGTTATTACCTTAATTGTTTGTTCCCCTAGTCTAGCTAGTAAGTATAAAGCTATATCTTCTACCTCTGCGTTTATAGCGTCTTTCTATTACTTACTTATATAATATATTATTAATATATAGACTCTATAAGTTCTTAGTTATACTATTTAGATTAATAAACATACTAGCAAGTTTTTAAGACATAATAAATAATACTCTTTAAGAGTACCTTAACAACTTTATAAAAGCGTACCTAGATAATATTCTGGTTTACATAAACAGAACGCTATAATAACACATTAAGTATATATAAAAGGTTCTTAGAAAACTATAAGAATAAAGCCTATATATTAACCTAAAAAAATGCAAGTTCTATAGAAAGGAAGTTAAGTTCCTAAGATTTGTTATAAGTATAGAAGGATTAAGAGTTAACTCTAATAAGATTAAAGCAGTCTAAGAATAGCTATAACTAAAATGCGTTAAAGACGTCTAGGTATTCTTAGGACTTACAAACTATAACTAAAAGTTTATTAAGGATTATTTAATAATCTTAATAGTACTTATAAACCTTATAAAGAAGGATATAATGTTTAGATAGAAGAAATAACATTAAGAGGCTTTTTAAAAGCTAAAAAACGCTATAATAGAATACTCTATACTTACTATATTTAACATAAACAAACTAATATAGATTAAAATAGATATATCTAATCTAGCTATTAGAGCATACCTTACCTAAGAGAGTAATAGAGCATATAAACCTATTACCTACTATTCTTAAAAGATAATACTAGCTAAATAAAACTATAACATCTATAATAAGAAACTACTTTTAATTATGTTAGTATTATAATACTAGAGAGTATACTGCGAAGGAGCACTAGAACTTGTAATATACTTAGACTATAAGAATGTTCTATATTTTATAACTATAAAGGACCTTATATAAAGATAAGTTAGATAGGCAGAACTTCTTAGCTAGTATAAGTTTAAAATTAAGTACACCTTAGAGAAGGATAATAGAAGAGCTAACGCCTTATTATAAAGGAGCGACTATATAGAAACAAAGGATAAGTTTAAGCACTAAGTGTTAAAAGTTAATAATAATAGGAGCCTAAGCGCTAATATTAGAGAATTTAATAAGACAATTAGAATTCTAAATAATAAGGATAAGGAATTCCTAGTAAGCAAAGAGAAATTCTAAGTGCTAGAAGCAGGTATTAAGAACTATATACAAAGGTATTATAATAAACTAATGCAAGGATATCTAGGAATTGCGAAGATAGTACGCTTAATATAAAGGCATTTCAAATTCCTATAGATATAATAATAGGTACATAACTATATTAAGAAATATGTATATTGCTAGAAGAATAAGGCAGAATAATACGCGCCTTATAGGGAGATTTAGTTTAGAGAAGCATCTAAACAACTATAGGATGAAATTATAATAGACGTTATTATAAAGTTGCTAAAATTAAGGGATCTAGTTATAGGACACGCCTATAATTTAATACTTAATATTATTAATAGACTTACAAAATATGTATACTTTATACTATATAATAAGTTAATAATAGTAGAGCAGCTAGCGCACCTAGTACTTAATAAGCTAATTAGATACTATAGAATATAGAGAACGCACGTTACAGACAAAGATAAGCTCTTTATATTATAATATTAGAAGATACTTCTTATACTTCTAGGAACAAAGTAGAAGTTATTAATAGCGTTTTATCTATAAATAGATAGGCAGACTAAAAGAACAAATCAGACGCTTAAAATATACCTATAATACTATGTTAATAAGGTAATAAACAACTAGGTAACTTTACTACTAATAGCCTAGCTAGTAATTAACAATATAGACTCTATAATAATAGGCAGATTACTATTCTTTCTAAACTTTAGAAAGGATCTAAATGTCTTTAGACCTAAATACTACTATAAGGCTACTTAGGCTATAATAGTCTAGGCGAGTAATCTCTAATAATTGCATAGAGAAGTAAGGAAGATAATCTAGAAGAATTAGGAAAGGCTTAAAGGCTAGGAATTAAGAATAGTGCCTTAGCTAAAGAAGAGGGATAAGGTGTATCTTAATACTAAAAATCTAAAAACATAATAACTAACAAAGAAACTAGACTATAAAAAGGTTAGACTATTCTTAATTAAGGAAGTATAAGGATCTATAAACTATAGGCTAGCACTTCTACTAGATACAAAAATATATTCTATGTTCTATATATTACTTCTAGAACTAGTAGACTCTAACATACTCTTATAGAAGACGTTTTATTATAAGTCTTAAGAAGAAACTAAACATAAAGTTAAAAAGGTCCTAGGATACAAAAATAATTAGTACCTAGTTAAATAGAAAGGATATCTAGATTCAGAAAATACCTAGGAACTAAAAAGTTACATAACTAACTACTAGGAAAGAATCTAGGAATTCTAAGAAAAGAAATTAAACCTAGGCCTAGGCAATATTAGAAAAAATAAAAGCATAGCTAGGAAATAAGAAACATATTATAACTTGCATATCTTATTTCCTTACTATAACAAAGAAGAAAAACTTATAAATATATACTTTCTAAGTAGAACCTAAGAAGTTCCTAATATCTACACTACTAGTAGAGCAGTTAGAAATCTCCTAGAACTTAGAAGGAATATTATTAAAAGCATCCTATATCTTAGGAAGGAAGAAGAAGCTATTAGCCTAGATAGATAATACAAGTATCTTAGTATTCTCTTCTACCTCTAACTTCTTAATACCGCGGACCTCTACTATAATAGTATTATTAGCGCAATAGTCTAGAAGGTCTATTTGCTAATATAACCGCTTCTCTAAGCGCAGGCTACCTAATAGGTAGTAAGAGCTTTCTTAAGTGCCTTATCTGTAGCCTCTTACTCTTTTATAGTATTAGTAATCTTCTCTTATAACTGCTCCTTCTTCTTAAGAAGGTAGTTAAATTTGGATTTTAATACCTAAAGGTTATAGCGCTAACTATAACGCACATATTTATTATATTTTCTAGAATAGACATACATCTTATATAGCTAGTTATATTTAGTATAGGTTAAATAAGAATATATAGTTAAGGAACTAAAGGCATCTAGGTAGTTAGTAAGTTAGTAATAACAAAGAGTGCTAGTCTTCTAGAGTATAGTAAGCTATATTTAGTAAGACTAAAGATAAAGGGACGTTAACTATATAATATAGTTTAGGATAAACTAAGCTAGAAGAAGAATAGTATTATAAATTAAGACTCTAACACTATAATTAGACATACTAAGAGAGGAACCCTAGTAGAAACCTAGTAAGAGTTATGTGTTAGGACTAATTACTCTACATACTAATTACTAATTAGTACTAAGCAAACTAATTACTAAGCACGCTAATCAGACTAATTACTATATAGCTTAGAGTTATATATAGGAACGCAGGATAGACTTGTTTAGACTATATTTAACTTATGTTAGCAATTAACTAATTAGAATTAACTATTATTAAACTCTTGTTATTTATTAGAACTACTTAGCACTTCTTCCTCTTTATATACTTATCTAAAGAATACTACCTACGCTAACCTCTTAGAGTTAACTACGTACATACTAAGGTGTTTAGTATGTATTACTCTACTAGTTAGTTGTTAACATCTAGCTAGTAGATATAAAGCTATATCTTCTACTACTTTATTTATAGCGTCTTTCTATTATACGCTTATATAATATATTATCTATCTAGATTATACTCTTAATTATTTAATCTAGGTTATTATTTATAGCTCTATTACATATAAGTTTGTCCTTAATATTATTCTTTAAGTCTTATTAGAATATAACTATTAAAGCGTTATTATTCTACTTAGTAACTTAAGCATATTATTTAAACTTAGTAGTATAATTAGATGCTAATAACTTCTAGATTAAGTACTAAATAACTCTAGTTAAAACTTTCTTATTATTATAGATTCTATAGATCTTCTAGATCTCTATTCTAATAGCATTAAAGTTTCTAAATAGTTCTTTATAATTAGTACTATCTCTAAGATACTTAGAAAGGTAGAGTTTAATCTATTTCTAAGTATTACTATATATATAGGTAGTAGTAAACAAGGTTTTATTCTATATAATGTTATTAAACAAGAAGTATAACTATATTTAGTTAAGCTAGTTCTTAAGCTTAATTTAATCTCTATAGTAGAGATCTAGTTTAGTAATCTTTATAGTAGAGTCTCCTTCTATAGTCCTTACTTATATTAATCTTCTAGCTTTACTTAGAGCTAGAGTTCCTAAAGTATTCCTTATTATAGAACTTATACTTAAGAGTGTTTAAAGTATTAATAACTAACTAGTAGATTATATGTACCTTAGTATAAGTAACCTAAATAAGTAAGTATTAGTAGCTTCTTTAGATAAGTACATAATAAGAAAGAAGTACTAAGTAGTTCTAATAAATAATAAGAGTTTAATAATAGTTTATTTCAAAATAGTTAATTACTAACATAAGTTAAATATAGTCTAAATAAGTCTATTCTATGTTTCTATATATATAGAAAGAAAATACTACTTCTCTCTTAGCATTTAACTATTTAAATATTTAACTAGTTAGTTAGTTAGATAGTCGCTAAGCGTAGTTACATATTTAACTGCTAAGTCCTTCCTTTAGTTAGGCACGTGTTTCTTTACATAATGTGTTAAGTCTCTAGCACTATATAATTAGTGCTGCCTATTTCATAACTACAACTCGCATATTTGCTCGCATGCTCCCTATGCTCTTCTTGATTCATCACACTTCTCTCTTCTTCTAGTATCTTACAGAACTTACCTGCTACTAACAAGTCGTCCACGCCTGCCTTTATCACAGAACAACTTCTACTACTTGAGAACTAAATATGCAAACCACACTTCTCACTCTCCTTACAGCGGCTCTTGCAACTATGAGCCTGGCATTACCACGCGAAATACCAGAAACCACTTGCGCAAAATTCCCAGATTGTGGTGGCAGCGTAAGTTCCCAGCGCATCGGGACAATTACTATCGTCACACTGATGTTGTCACATATTAGGAATGTTTGTGCGGCACTTGGTACACTTGCGACGATTTTTGGGCGTATTGTATTTGATGTAAGTGCTGTTCTTCCTATCGATCTGCTTTAGGCCGCAGTGATGTATAGATTGATCAGAAAGGCTGACGGATGCATGCCTATGTGCAGAAATCCGAGCTGCTGCATATCAATAGCAAGCCCGCTGAATATGGGCCCACGGTCGCCGTCGCTGGATGCATGGATAGAAACCTGTAACGGTGTGTGCGTCTTGCGGCTCGGTTGAAACTTGAGGCAGCTCGCTCGGGGCTCTACGCAGTCATGAGGTCGAATGATTCGGGAGATTGTCTCATACCTGTCTACCGTCGCTCATGCTGGCCGTACCTAGCTGGTTTTTTTGACCTCTAGCAATGATGAGCTTCCAAAGACATCGTTATCACGACTACCTTAACGCCTCCTGCTGCTACCGACTTTCATCTCTTGCTCTCACGTGAACCAATTTCTTACCTTGCTCCGCCCTCTCCCGCAAGGTAGGCTTAGCCTTATGGCGTTGATGCCCATTTTGTCCGCCTTGATCCGTTTTATCTTGAGAATAGACCGTAGGCCCAAGGATTCCCTCTCCTCCGCACGTAACAAGCCATCCTGGACCTCGTCTCGACTGTTGTTCAGAGCATAAGCCGCACGCCGTATGCAAAAGCTATTTTTGTTAGCCAGGACCCCGCCACGAAGTTGGTCTAGAACACCGCGAGACGTTGGGAGGTACGGACGTGGAGTGCCACTGTACCTCCGTATCGCGAAAAGCAGTCGGGCCCTTCCTTTCTTCGGCGCTTGCGAGCAACTCGCGCAGGATCGTGGGGATGTCTCTATCAAGTTCCACCGACATTTAGTCTTATGAACCCGCTCAAATCATGCCTCTCAAATCCTGGCGCCCGCAAAGAATCACTCAGTGACTCGGCAGGCAGAGGTTGTTTCGTCGCCCGCGGCGACCTTTGGCTATCAAGGCTATGAAGAAGCATTACTCTCAACATCCGTCAACTATAGCTCTCAAACGATTAGCTGTGTGGTCGAAATGATGCGACCACAGTGCCGAGACTAGTACATCAGAGGAGCGGCCATGTTCTGGCACGGAATGGGACAAGAGTACATGTAAGGCCTTGCTACCTACATCCGGACGCACGGAGATACTGCGAAACAACATCATGAGTTGACAGAGTGACAATGGGCGCAAGTGATGGTCTCGATAAAGTCAACGGGGTGATATATCGTTTGACTGTTGGCATCACTGTCTTTCACCTCCCAGCCGTCACCTCCTGGAACGAAAAAGCAAAACCCTACACCCTGCACAAACAAATCCACTAACCGAATCCAAAAAAAAAAAGACGGCAACATATCCCATGAACCTCATCCCACCGACCTACCTCCTGACCCCCTTCACCCTCTGCGCCGCCAAACCCGGCCTCAACTCCCTCACACCCTCCGCCCAACCCTCCAACCCACCACCAGCAACCAGCCTCCCCAAATTCGTCTTCATCTTTGCCTCATCATACCGCTCCCCATACACCACCTTCACGTCCACCTGCGACTGTGTCTGCAATTCCAAAGCACCTTCGCCACCGACCTTGGCTTCCAACTCAAACGCCACACGCACCTTCGTCCTGACCTTCCGGAGTAGAACATGACATTCAATCGTCAGCCGCTCGTCAGACACGATACGGGACTCCGCCATGCACTCCAGATTCAGCCTGCGCTCGGATTCCGCGACCTGCAGCGCTGTCTCCCACCCCCCGCTGACGAGGCGCAGAAGGTCGTGCGCGGTGGTCGTGCATTGCGGTAGCGCATGTAGGCTGGCGCGGAGGAGCTGCAGGAAGAAGCGAAGGGCTGTGGTTGGTTCTTTGAGCTGCTGGGTGCGCGGGTCGCGGGCGATGTAGGTTAAGCTGATGGGGGAGTTGGGGCGGGGTTGGGTGGGAGACTGCTGTTGGAAGAAGGCGGAGGGGTGGAAGAAGAGCTGGAGTTGGCATTTGTAGGTCATGGTTATGGTTGGGGTGCCGCTGGAGTTGGAGAGGGAGGTGAGGGACCAATTATGGGTTTGTTCAAGGTTTCTGATGGATTCTGCAATTGCGTTAGCTCAGCAAGACTTGAGAAGGGGTTTTGGCTTACCCTTCAGCTCAGTGATCTCCTTGACAGAAACACCACGGCAAGCCTCCCTCACTCTCTCAGCTTCCTGAATTGCTGCAGTGAATTCTGCTTTGTTCTCCTGCAGGTCGTCGATGACAGCTTCCTGCTCGCGAGATTGTGCCTGCAACTCGGCAAGTACACGCCGCTTCTCTTCAATTTCAGCATCAACCTCAACAAGTCGCTCGCGAGCCTGCTCAAGCTCCTCCTTCTCGTCGTCATCAGTCTCCGCAGCAGCAGCCTGTAGCCTCTGAGCCTCAGACTGCGCTTCCTCAAATCGCTCCTGCAATGGGCTCAATGTCTGCTCCAGGACACTTTCAGCATGAGAAAGCAGATCATCATCCTTGATCATGCCTTCGCCAATCCCGCTCAGAGCCTTCATAAGATCTTCCAGCAATTGGCTGCGCCATGCGTACCACATCTCCTTGCTCCTGAAGCGAGTGTGGGTCTTCATGTCACGCATCTGAGTGTCTAATTCAGCCTTTCTCAGAGTCGGAGCATTCGTGTAGGCAGCGATGAGCGGTGGTGTCTCCTGATAGGTCTCGGCTTCGAGCTGCTTGATGACCTTCTTTCCCTCCGAGATGTAATGCTTCAGCTCGTGACAAGCGTGCTGGAACATGTCGTGCTCGGGTTGAGCACAAGCAGCGGCCACCACGGCGCTACCAAGGTCGACCTCGGCGGTCTCGTCAATGCCGTTGTCCTTGCGAGCCTTTGAGGGCGTAGGCATGGCAGTCATCCTACGCTTTGTCGCAGTAATGTCCATGAATCGGATGTTTGCTTGTTCGAGGAAGGCTTGCAGTTGCATCCTTTCGACCGGCTTGCCAGAGGCCTGCACTTGAAGGAGATCATCGCTGAGCTGCCTTGCTGGTGAGGATGCTGGATTGACACGAGCTTTAGGTGCTGGCCGCCGCCCTCTTGAGGTCATTGACTTGACAGGGCTGGAGGCAGGCGCTGGGTTTTTCTTGGGTGTGACATTCTTCAATGTCTCCTTGCGTGGCGTGTTCATGAGCTTGATCGAGTCTGTAAGCTTGCGGACGTCTTGTGAACTGCTCGGCCGTTCTGGTGATGCTGCTGGAGGCGTCGATACTTGCTTTAGCGGAGAGCTACGCATTACCTTCTGCGGCTCTAGTTGAATTTCCAGCTGTTGCTGTAGTGCGCTGCGAGGAGATCCATTCGTGAGCTTACTAGGCGGTGTCCTTGCCAAATTATTGTGACTGGGCGAGAAAGGCCGCAGCACTGGTGACTTCTGCGCAGAAGGCAATTCTGGGTACGACACAACTTCTTTCAACGGCGAGCGACGAGGAGACCCAGCCTCGCTTACTGCCACAGGTGCTGCACTCTGCTCATACTCTTGCTGCTCATGCAGCTTCTGAGCTTCAGCATGCGCCTGCGCCTGAGCGTCAGGACTCCTAGTCTCATCAAACACTGCACCAGTCCATGAGACGGCTGCCGGAGACAGAGTCTTGCGCCTCTTACTCGCCGATACTGACTTCTGGCCTGAGCCTGCCTTCTCTGCGGAGCGGTTGATGGTCTTCTGGAAGATCGGCGTGAGCAATTTTTTTGGGCCCTCATCTGCCACGTCCAGAAAGCGCTCCTGATCCTTTGGAGTTGTGTTCGCCTTAGCCGGCGAGGACGGGTTTTGTGGAGTGACAGGACGCTGCTCTGCCGGCTGTTCTGGTTGCTGAGCAGGTGGCTGTTCTCCAGCCCTGATACCACCGAGCACAGTCGTCAGCTCCATAGTCAACTCCTCGTTCTCATCATCAAAGGAAGTAGCAGTATCTTCCGATGATGTAGCCGCCTTCTTGATATCGCCAACAGCTTGCGTGAAGTCCATGGTGGCCGTTACATCGCTCTGCTCCGACATGATGGAAGACGAGCGCCGTCTCGACCCCCTCCTGCGCTCAGGCCTGGTAGATTTGGCAGGAGATGCTGATTTCTGAATGCCGCCACCTACAACCATGGTCAAATCCATGTCCATGGTATCGTCGCCCATAGAAGTACGCCCCATGGACGAACGCCTCCTCTTTGGCTGAGTCACTGGTGCGGTGGCGCCAGGTGATCCAGCTTCTGTCGTCGACTGCCGTCGCCGCTTTTGTCCAGCTTTCAATGGTGAGCCCCGTCGTTGACCATGGATCTTACCGACCGCTTGAGTGAGCTCCATCGTGCCGTCACCAGTGCTCAGCAATGATTCGTCTTCGCGGTCTTGCACTGCCTGAGCCTCCTGCTGCGCTCTCATGATTCCGCCGACAGCTTTCGTGACGTCCATGCTCATGTCCCCTGTGTCTTCTTCGTGAACCGTTGACGGCCTGTGCACCGTGCCAGAAGCCATCTGCGCTTTAAATGCAGGTGAGAAGGGGTTGACATTCTCTTGATCAAGCGAAGCAGATCCCAAAGGCTCAATTGTGCCACGCTGCTGCGCCCACGGCTTGAAAGCATTTGTAATTTCTTCGCCAGCGATGTCCATAGTCTCAGACTCATCGATATCACCGTCACCGTGCTCATCATAATGGATACCTCTAGTCCCAGCAGCGATTGCCGCCTGTTTCAGCGCAGCATCCAGGCGTCCACTGGAGCTAGTACTGCTCGCGCTCTCCAACGACTGCGCCGTCTCTTCACCCATGTCCAGGCTCATTGCCGTGCCGGTCGCATCGTCGTCCTCCTCAGACTCCTCCTCACTGTCTTCTCCGTCGCTACTCCCGCTCATGCCACTACTGGACCCAAAGTCCTCGGGATTGTTGAAATTCATTGGCGGAATGCCTGAGCTCCTCCTGCGCTGCTTCTTATGCACATCACGCTGGTGCTCGGGCTCGTGCGGCAGCGCATCAGGCTCGTCCTCCTGATCCGGTGGGGTTGACGGTGGGTCTCCATCGTCAACACCAGACCGCTTGGCAGGAGACCCGCTCGATCGCAGCGAAGACCGTCTCGTCTGATCCGAGTCTGTGGACGTCGTGTGGTCGCGCATAAACTCGATCACATCCCACGTGTGCAATGTCGCCTCAGGCGCAAACGAGACGCGTCGGTTCGCCAGAGTCTTGCGCCGCTCGGCCTGGCGCTTGGCCTTCTCCTCATCCGTGGCGCCGATGATGGACTTGGTGACGGGCACATGGGTCGACTTGCGCCGGTTCTTCGCGTCTTGTTTCGCATCCTGCTTAGGACCACCCGAGCTCAAGTCCCCAGGCCCAATGCTCTTACTCCTCCCTGTTCGACCTTTGGTCGCGAGCGACTTGCCTTGCAGAGGATCGCTGGATGTCTGCGGCGCGACATTCTCCTTGTTATGGCTCTGCGCGTCGGCCATCGTGTTGATTGTAGCAATGCTATATTGCCATGCGACACATTCGAGCCGAGCGGGGATCGCAATGTTTACTTCCAAACAGACGGTCCGGACCGAAACAAGCAACGCTAGGCATATATATATTCCGTCCGCCGAACTTGCGCCTCCACGCTTTGGAATTTCACCAAGCTTGGCACGACATCGACTGCCGAACGACTTGCGCCGCCAGCTCAATCTCTACTAACCCACAGCCTCCACGATTGTTGAACGCACATATCAGCAATCATGGCGACCGAGTTGACCGTCCAGAGCGAGCGTGCTTTCCAAAAGCAGCCGCACGTCTTTACCAACGCCAAGCGCGCCGGCAAGAGCACCAGCAAGGGAAAGGGTGGCAGGAGATGGTACAAGGACGTTGGTCTGGGATTCAGGACGCCCAAGACCGCCATCGAGGGCTCTTACATCGGTATGGCGACCATATCCCACAGGATACCAGAGACAAGAAATGAGGGATGATGGATCGGATGTGCGGCGGGATTGAAGAAACCGGGCTAACATGGCGGTCCTGCGTACAGACAAGAAGTGCCCCTTCACTGGTCTCGTCTCCATCCGCGGCCGTATCCTTACCGGTACCGTCGTCTCCACCAAGATGCACCGCACGCTGGTCATCCGCCGCGAGTACCTCCACTACATCCCCAAGTACGACCGTTACGAGAAGAGGCACAAGAACCTGGCTGCGCACGTCAGCCCGGCGTTCCGTGTTGAGGAGGGTGACCAGGTGACCGTCGGACAATGCCGGCCATTGAGCAAGACTGTAAGAAGAATCAATGAGGATGGAATTGTGGCAGGAGATACTGATTGCATGCTGTAGGTCCGCTTCAACGTGCTGCGCGTGCTGCCAAGAACCGGCAAGGCCGTCAAGCAGTTCAACAAGTTCTAAGCGAGCGATTTGGGGCTGTTCCGATGACTGCAAATATGCGAATGCGATGCGACGAGGAAAGAAAGGCAGAGCAAGCTCGGGAATGAGCATGATGGCTTATTCGAGATGCGCGAACAAGGGCATCCTACATGGCGTTGATTCAGCGGATGGGGCTGCTGGTCGGGCAGAGGACTGCGACTTGCTGTACTGTAGCCTTGGCGTCGCCGAGCTGAATGCATATGGCTTGCTTTCTTGAATCAGCAACCCACCTTGTCTTTGGTGATCCCGCACTGCGAGCATGAACTTCAGGTGACAGACATGGTAGAGCCGTCATCACCAATGATGTCCACGCGAGTCCGGCAGTGTTAGACTCGCATAATGTGATGTCGTGCGATGCGTGCAGTACCTAATTCAACAGGTACAGCATTAATCACAACTGACCCACCATATCAAAATGGTATCAAACCCACCACATAAACGCTAGCACGCCACATACACCCTCCGTATACACAACACCAATTCCCAAACACCACACCAGACCCAGTGACCACAGTATCGCCTTCCTCAAACACCACTGCCTTACCCTCAACCCGTAGCATCCTCCCCATCCATCCCAGCACAAAGCGACTGTCCTTCCACCCTCACGTACCCACCACATCCAACACCATCATCCCTCTCACCCAAAACCCTCTTCATTCCCAGCATGCCATGGAAACCCCCAACAATCCCCTCAAGCCCTCCACACCTCCTCCTCTTCTGCCATCCCCACCAACCCAAACCCCCTCGACCCCTTCACCTCCTCCTCTCAAACCACCCACTACTCCCCATGACCGCAACACTCTGATCCAACACCGTCTCGCCCACCCACAGATAATTCTCGACCCACTTCTTGACGCTGGGGGATTCGGAGAAGGACTCTGACTTCAAACTAGGGCTGTCGTCAACAAAATCAGTATTCCCATGTGTCCCTGGTTGGTTGGTCGGGGTGGGTGGGTGGATGGCTTACGTGAGGCCTGTGGAGCGCTTGACGCCGGCTAGGAAGGCGGAGATCAGGACGGCGTCGAAGGTTAGGTGGGCGAGGCGGCCGAGCTGCGGGTGTCAGTGGGTGAAGGGTAGGGACGGGGTGGGGTGGGCGTACGACCATGGTTTGGGGCGGGCACTCGATGCGCTGGTGTGCGTGGGGTGGTGGGTGGTCGTTTGCGCGGGACTTGTCGGCGATCGGTTGGCCGTTGGAGGGGGGGGAATGGGACAGAGTTGCTCGGCGAGAGGTGTGGCGATCGTGAATGCTATCACGGTATGGCATGTATCGGTGCAGTGGAAATGGCTAGTCTCGACATACAGTACCTTGGCTGTAGGTGGTTGGGTGGTCGTCGATCAGCGGTCGGTATCGTACTCAGGCATGATCCTGCCAGCGTTCTTACATTTACGCTTTAGTCGAGGGACGCACATGCCGCGCACTAGTGAAATCTTGCAGGCATTTGACGGTGATGAGCTGTCATTATTGTGATTTTTACCGTATTATTGATGAAGGTGAAGACATTTACTTGCCAAACAATTGATGCACGTAACCCTCGTGGGCGGGTGATTGGCTGGCTGGTGCAGGTTATTTTGGCAGCTTATCTGGTATCTCTTGGCCGTGTTGGAGCGTGTTGAGGTGGGGTGCGGCGTGCTGCAACGCGCGAGCTTCATTAAAAAAGTTGATTCTTCGTTGCTTCTTCAGCTGTGCTCTACTCTCTATATACTCTTTCTCCCACACAGTGCATTCCGCCGTGTGACAGAACATCGTCAAGTCACTCACTTAGACGCGATAGATTGTTGCCTTGGTCCGGCCCAAAACAGAAGGTGCGTTCCCAAGTCAGGAAAAGGTGGGAAGGTGGGGCACACAAGGCGAAGGACGTGTCAAGAAGGAAGAAGCTGAGGAAGAAGATGAAGCATTCTGACAAGTCCACGCTCACCAGACACCCGCGCGCCCACCATGGCCGACTCCCTCGCGCACCAGACGTACGGCAAGACTCGCGCGGAATGGCTGGCCAACCTCAACACCGAGTACAAGCCGCCCAAGGCCTTCCGCCGCACCAGCATCATCTGCACCATTGGTGGGTCTTGTGTCCCATATTCATCCATCAATCAAAGATTAATCAAAAGCAGGGCCCAAGACGAACTCGGCGGACAAGATCAACGTGCTGCGCACCGCCGGCCTCAACGTCGTCCGCATGAACTTCTCCCACGGCACCTACGACTACCACCAGTCCGTCATCGACAACGCCCGCAAGGCCGAGGCCGACCAGCCTGGCCGCCCCGTCGCCATTGCCCTCGACACCAAGGGCCCCGAGATCCGCACCGGCAACACCCCCGACGACCAGGACATCCCCATCTCCGCCGGCAGCGAGCTCAACATCACCACCGACGACCACTATGCCACCGCCAGCGACAACAAGAACATGTACGTCGACTACAAGAACATCACACAGGTTATCGAGAAGGGCCGCACCATCTACGTCGACGACGGTGTCTTGGCCTTTGAGGTCCTCGACGTCGTCGACCACCAGACCTTGAAGTGCCGGGCCATCAACAACGGCAAGATCAGCTCCAAGAAGGGCGTCAATCTCCCCGGCACCGATGTCGACCTCCCAGCGCTGTCGGACAAGGACAAGAAGGATCTGCAGTTTGGTGTCAAGAACAGCGTGGACATGGTCTTTGCCTCGTTCATCCGTCGCAAGGAGGACATTCTGCACATCCGCGAGGTGCTCGGCGAGGAGGGCAAGGACATTCAGATCATTGCCAAGATCGAGAACCAGCAGGGCGTCAACAACTTTGACGAGATCCTGTCGGTCACCGACGGCGTCATGGTGGCCCGTGGTGACTTGGGTATCGAGATCCCGCCAGCGCAGGTCTTCATCGCACAGAAGATGATGATCACCAAGTGCAACATTGCTGGCAAGCCCGTCATCACCGCCACGCAGATGCTGGAGTCGATGACTTACAACCCACGTCCGACCCGTGCTGAGGTCTCGGACGTGGGCAACGCCGTTCTGGATGGCTCCGACTGTGTCATGTTGTCGGGCGAGACAGCCAAGGGCAATTACCCCAAGGAAGCCGTCACCATGATGCACGAGACCTGCCTGCTCGCCGAAGTCGCTATCCCCTACGTCAACGCCTTCGACGAGCTCCGCAGCCTCGCTCCCCGCCCCGTCCCCACCACCGAGACCTGCGCCATGGCCGCCGTCTCGGCCTCGCTCGAGCAGAACGCCGGCGCGATTCTCTGTCTGACGACCTCCGGTAACACGGCGCGTCTCATCTCAAAGTACCGCCCTGTCTGCCCCATCATCATGGTCACGCGCAACGCTCGCGCCGCCCGCTACTCTCACCTCTACCGTGGCGTGTACCCCTTCCACTTCCCAATGGAGAAGCCAGACTTCAAGGTGCAGCCGTGGCAGGAGGACGTCGATGCGCGTCTGAAGTGGGGTATCACGAACGCCATCAAGCTCGGGGTCCTCGCCAAGGGCGACGCGGTCGTTTGCGTGCAAGGGTGGAGAGGCGGTATGGGCCACACGAACACGCTGCGTGTGGTTCCTGCGGAGGAGGACTTGGGTCTGGACCAAAATGCTTAGGAAGGTTTTGCGATCCCGAAGACGGCGTCGAATGCGGTCCAGAAGACGCTCGAGGCTGTCACGAATTTGCCCAAGTTGGAGGCGCAGATCAGGGCGGGCAGTGTCATTGATGACATGACGGATAGTGTGATTGGCTCGCCGGTCTTGTGAGGGCGAGTCGCATGACTGAGACAACGGCAGCAACGGCAGTCATGATCTGAGTGAGGGTCGTGGTTCATTGACATGCATTATAGGAGAGCATCATCTTAGAGACATGGCATGAGGGGCATGCGCACGAGAGATGTGTGGCAATAGATCAAAATGATGATACCATGTTTCATTTTCCATTCGATTTCATTCGTTCTGCTTGCTCGCTCTTCGCCTCCCTGGACACACTGTGTGATGACGCCTATGTAACTATACATTTTGTACACTCTGGCGAACTAGAAAATTCAAGCTTGCATGGCTCCCTCTCAGCGGACATAGCGCCTCCCACTCCTCCTCGGTCTCGGCGACGAAAAAGACAGCGGGTCGTCCCCGTCTGGATCACTGGAAACCTCTTGCTCCTCCTCTTCATCCACGAAATCATCGTCTTCGTCATCCTCAGCTTCACGCGTACCCTCCGCTGCGTCAACGCCGTCCGAGCCGTCGATATAGTACGCGGTGAGTCTAGCACCTGCACCCTCGGGCGCCGCCAACCGGGCAGCATCACCCACCTCGTCCGCGTCGCGCATTTCCTCGTCCCCCGGTGGCCCCGCGCCCTCGTCACCATCATCCAACTCGTCGGTGGATTTCTGCGGCTTCCGAGCAAGGCCTGCAGCCGCCACACCTTTCCTCTGACGCCCTCGCTTGGCCCCCTTAATGGCCCTGCGATTCCCTCGCTCGTCAACCTCGTGCTCCACCTCGTATTCCTGGCCCAGCACAACATTCGCATCTCTCGCTTTAGCGCCAGACCTTCTCTTCTTCTTCTGACCCGCAAAGGAGGAGGAGCCTCCCAGCGCTTCATTTCCAAACTTGGGTCCGTAGTCGAAGAAGAGCTCCTCACCGGCCTTGAGTTTGTACTTGGAGTAGAGCGCGATGTGGTGAACCGCATTGACGAGGCGGACGCGAGGGTAGGTGTTGTTGCGCCCGGAATTGGCGTGGTTGATGAAGCGGATCTTGTTGCCAAAGTACGTACTGTCGATTTCTTGTGTCTTATTCAGGGCAAAGAGGTAGCTCAGACCTTGGAATTCGTAGACGGCGCCTCGTCGCTCTGCCTCTTCTTCCATGATGATCTCGCCTTTGTATTCGCCGATGAACTCGTTGGGGCCGACGTCTTCGCCGATGTACAGGCCGAACCCGTGAATCGCACTAGTGCCAATCATGGTTCGTTTGGGCACGCCCCGCTGAATGCCAGCGTTCTTGCACTTTCCCTTGCAGACCTCCTCGTTGTAGCGGTTCATAGGATCAACAACGTCCACCACGCCGCAGCTTCCGCAAAGGTCGGGATCACACTCGCGGCCAAGCTGTGAGCACAGGCAACGCTCGTCTTCAAAGCAGACCTTTTTGCCGCCTCTCTTGCAATTGCAACCTGGAAACTTCCTTGCGCACTCTGAGCTGCAACTGCACGTCTTTTCGCACGGCAGTCTGCGGTCATAGCAGGAGCATTCTGCCTGGTCGCACGCAAGACCCGGATGATGACAGGGAGTGAAAACGTCTTGCTCGACATGATCGTGAACGACCTTCTGCCAATAGCCCAGGTCTCGCTTCTTTGGTGACGCGGAACCAGTTGTGGCTTCGCTCGTCTCAACAGGAGTAGGATTGAACGCTGTACGGGTGCGATAGTTGACTTTTCGAGGATGGATGATGTCTGTGATGACCGGATTCTCCTTCCTCTCTTCCGCGGGTAGATCATCGAGCTCGTCGTATTCGTCATCGTACTCGTCAATCTGACCGTGGTATGGGCAATCGAACCTCAGGCAGACCCTACACGTAAATGCGTCCAAAAAAGGGGCTTGTCCCTTGCCGGTGTCCTGGGTCAGCGTGTCGAGCAGGTGCTTGCGCGCTATCTGCCAAAGACTGATGTTTACCATTTTGAAAAATCTCTCGCACAGAATGGCTGCTCGCCCAATCCTTTCAGGCTTCGGCGCAGGCAGGCAGGAAAGCACCGTCTGGGCGCGCTCATCGCCACGCTTGAAGTCTTCATTGCAGTTCAAGTCCCGATCTGCAAGAGCTCGCAGAGCATCGGGATTGCCATCGCCAACATCTGGTCGTGGATCAAGTAAGTAGCTGAGCACGTCTGACCAGGTGAGGTCTAACCTGTTGAGCGCCTGTTCAGCATGAGCGTGAAGCGATTCTGCTCGTTGCAGTCGCGCTAGCTTGCGCCGTCGATCCCGAATGTCAACGTCATATTGGTCCTTGAGCGACTCTGCCCTTGTATCGTAATCAAAATCATCTGTGAAATAGGGCCAATAATGTAGGTTCCGACTGTTCGGTGCCAAGAAATTCTCCTTTATGCTAACGTAGTGTGCATACCCAGGCATGTCATCCCGCGGTTCCAGAGCGGCGTGTTGTAGCGCAACTTTGAGTTTGCCTGGCCTTCCTACTCGTTCTAGGTCCAACGAAGTGGTGTTGCTCGACACAGCGCCTTTCTTTCTTGGCTTGAATGTCAGCGGAGCCCACGACTTGAATGAGTATGGCCTCTCCACAGATACGCTCTCCGGATGCGTATCGCAAGACGAAATATCGCCAGAAGGTCGAGGTTGCTTGGCCAATCTTGCCTGCTTCAGCTCGATGCGGGTGTAGTACTCATTATCAGCTGCGTAGTTACTGAGCTCGGCGCCGACAGTCCGCTCCACTGTCTGAGCTACAGTCTCAGCTGATGCTTGCATGAACTGGTTAAAAGGGTTTCTAGTCGGAGAGACGATGGCACTGCGCTCGTCAGGCCCAGCCACGGCCTGCAAGCTCTCGCGGCTTGCGCGACTGTTGCTTGCAATACCCTGCGTGTGAGGCAGATCATACAAAGGCGTAGATAGACTGCCACCTATAGGTAGCTCTGGACGCTGCTGGCGAAGTTTTCCAGAAGATGTTTGCTGCTCTCGACTTATAGCTGCAACTGTTTTCGTTGCGAGCGCCGATGCATCATTTGGCCGCTCTTGGGCCTCCTTCGATCCGTCGATGACTGCTTGCTTTCTTGGGCTAGGTGAGGCGCCATTTACTGTGCTAGGCAAAGGAAGCGTACCGCGCGAGTTTTCGAGCCCTGGCGCAACTGGTGAAAAAACTGCTTTAGCAGAGCCCGCGCTTTTGGTGGTCTCTTGATCATCAAGTCCGCGAGGAACGTTCTCTTGAATCGCCGCAGCCGCTGCGAGCTTCTTTGTGTTTGGGCCATTGACGGATTCACCGTCAGGAATTTGAGCTCTAATCCCATCTTGTGTGGTCTTTCTTGGAGAAGAAGCAATCGGTGTGTTCGAGACATGGGCGCCGGATCCGTTGACGAGTGTCCACTTCGATCTATCTTTGCCGCTTCCGGGATCCTGGTCTGAAGCGTCGAGTGCCCTGGGTGAATCCTGGGGAAACCCTCGTCCTGTCCTGATAGAAGGCACGTTGTTGGGGTGAGAAGACTCATGCTCGGCTCTGCCTTTTGACCGGAAAGATGAATCAACCCGGGTCTGGCGATCATTTTGTGCAATGCGTGGGGGTTTTGGTGGCGCTGGCCCAGCTATGGCCTCGGATGGCTTTACTGGTGATACTGCAGTAGCTGGCGCCGGCTCATGCGTCCTGGGCGCGGAAGCCGTGTGCGAGCCGGAGCCTACGCCAAGTGCATTGGAGCCAGCTTTTGCTCTAGCTTCGTCGCTGCTCAAATCAATTACGAAATTTTGCCTGACAGACTTTCTCTGCTTCTGAGTGGGATCTTGGGCCAGATCAAGCGTGTTGGTGATTGGCAAGTCGTCGTCTAGGACAATGACATCAGGTCGACCATTACTGCGCGTTGAAGTTCCTGGGGCATTCGGGGCGGGAGTAGCTGCGGGCCGGCGTGGTGGCGTTCTGAAGGTGCCCGTCGTGTCCTTTGTCGTAGTAATGGGCACAATTGCGGGACGCCGGAAGCGAATGCCGCCCGCCGTGGCAGAGGATAATTGTGTACCATCATTCTCACCATGCGTCTCGACTCTAGGTTTCTTGGCGGCTGGGGTCTCTTCGACTGTTTCGCTTTCGCGGTGCCTTTTCGTTCTGTCCAGCGTTGCCATCCCGTTTCGTAAATCGCTGCGAGAGGCTGTCTGGGACGGCCGCTTTGCGTGCGCTAGGTCTCGCTCGTGTGATCTGGGATCAGTCTTTGGCGCTTCTCTCGAGCCCACGAAACCATTCATCGGAATGCGGCGACTGCTCGTACTGTCCTTTTCGGGGATCGATGTTTTGGATAATTCGCGCAGTGAAGACTTTACGTTTGCTGTGCTGTCTCTCTGGTCTGCTTTGCTTGTTGTCGCACTTGCTTTCTTTGGACTCGAAAATTTCGACTCTGCCTTGTTCACGTCCTGGTTGAGCTCGCTCTTGGGCATTGGCCGAGCAGTAACTTTGTGTCTTGAAGAGTCTATTGACGCTCCAGCCTGCGAGACATGTCGCTGTTTGTCAGTCGAGGCAAGGGGGTCGCTCCTGCCGGGTTGACCTGGTGTTGCACGTGACAACGCTCGATTCAGATGCCGCTGGTCGGCATGTGATTTTTTCTGACCAGAAGCATCTTGGCCATCGCGTCGACTCTGCTGAACGCCGTGTGAATTTTCGTCATCGCTGAGTGTCAAGTCGATAGTTAGAGCATTGGCCGAAGGCATTGCCGCCTCCCGGTCTTGGCAGTCCGTATGAAGAGTTGCCCAACGCGCCCTATTAGTGGAAAGTACTGCTGCTATCGTCGTCCCTTCGTTCTGCAATATTCGCCGCGCCCTCCTACGCGTCTTGGCTGTGAGCGTGATGGTTTCCTCTTGCGCATTTGGCAACCTCAGATGAGCGTTTCCAGCGGAAGAAATGTACCCTGACGCGACCATCAGCTATGTACATGTGCGCTCACCACCCAGCTCACTCGCTATACTGCACATCGCGACCTGACGTTCACAAATGCTGTGGTCTGTGGAAGAGCGCTTACCTTAAAAACGGGGGCTATCTTGCGGAAAGCGCGTTCATTGGTCCGTACGATCAGGGTTGTTCATTGCGTATTGATGTGAGTCGACCTCTGTGTACGTGAGGGGAGCGGGGATGCTACAGAACAAATCGCAATTATATGCTAGCAATCAGACTTTGGTAGCATTGTGCAGAAATCGAGATGGTGCTGCTGAGTTGGAGCTAGGCCCAACGCCCACGGTGCGTAGAGTGGCCCGTGCTGTGTCTTGGCAAGCGACATGTGCTCGTTCGGCGTTCTACAGACAATACTACTCCACTATGCATGTGTTGTGACACGCCATGCTCGTTCGGATTCGCTATACAGACGTTTCTTAGCATCCCAGCGTGACCTGCTGTCACTAGCCGATGCTCGCCTTTAGGCGCTCCCGCTTTGTTGCCACCCAAACATGCAAACGTCAAGCTTATACTGGGTACCTGCATACGATAGGTCGGAATCCGACAGCCTCAATCGAGTAATAGATGAGGTTCAATGCCATTTGCTTCGCGTAGAGCGAAGCCGCGCTTGGATGCTCGTCCAATTGCCGCCGTAGGGGAGACTAGTCACTAGACAAAACCAGCCGATGGTTGGTCAAAGTCTGCATTATGGATCTTCTTACTTCAATCCATATCGTCAAGACTCGACGTTTCCTCAGGCACCATCGCACCCAAGAGGCATTTCTCAAGCATGTTGTCCCAATTGACCCAAGGATGCACATCCATGAACAGCTTCGTCCCATCCCTCCCAGCAGCCTTCAACAGCTCTGCCTCACCACCAGGATGAAATGGGAGGTAAGGCGTGATATTGTAGACTTTGCCTTGCCAGCTGCTCCAAGCAGGCTTGCCTTTCCTACCAGTCATAGTCTTAAGCCGAGATGGCGTTACACGTTGGAATGTAGGTACGCCAGACAAGTTGCCAGACCGTGTGAGCGCGGCCCAATCCATAGGCGAATGACCAGGCTTCAAGAGCACTTTGCCTCGAGCATTTGGGGTCGAGACCGTGCCATTAGGTGATAGACCGCCGTTAGCACGCTGCTGACTATTCGCTGGCGGCCCTCGATTGGGCAGGGGCCCGGTTGAGGGCACTCGTAGAGCAGATGCGGCGCTTGGTGGCGGGCCTCTGGGGACAGCAGGTCGAGCAGGCGGAGGCATAAGACCTGATGAGGCAGGCTTAGGGAGTGGCGCCAAAGATGAAGACACTCTTTGTGCGCTTTTTGCGGCTGGAAAGCTAGGAGTCTCATCTCTCTGATCCTCTGTCCCGAGCGAGAGTGTCGGTACTTCTTGCACTGGTTTGGTCGGCTTGGCCTTAGGCGTGCTGTCCGCATCTGGAATATCTGATTCAGGCTCTTCGGCCGGCGGCGCACTCTCTGAACCTGATATCTGCTCTGCATCGCCTTGTGCCTTCTCTTTGGTGCTTATACTCTGTTCGCCACCACGCCAGGACTCAGGCACAAGCCATTGCGGCAGATTGTTCCAGGACATCAGGCCTTGCCTGTATAATACAAAGGCGAGCGCCGCTACAAAAGCTGCAATGCTCCAGTATGTCATGGAATATCTCTGCGCATCACCGATCAGAGGCCGGTGGAGTAGTTTTGCGCCGGCAGCTTTTGACTAAGCAGACTTCCTCGGCCATGTTCCCTCAAGCAAGCATGATAGGCGAATCAACGTCAGCTATATGGCCAGTCCGGTGCTGAAGTATACGATGTCTTGTTGCAAGCAGCTGATGGCAATATTGAAGTTAAGATGAGGTCGACAAGAAACCTAAGACAGGGGCATCGCCGACGCCAAGACCCTTGACGGGACGTCATCGCTTGCCATCTTTAGATGTAAAGGTACCTACATGCACATTTGATCAAGCCATTGCCATCTCGCACCACGCACACACACCGATCGCGATGCAAAGAACAGTACTCCTCCGCGCATTGCGCGCCACAGTCAGCCGCACACCCTCCACGCGAAACGTCACAACCCTCACCCGCCGCCAACCACACCCGCGCTACACGCGCTCCGCAACCTACGCGTCAACCCAGCCGCATCTGATCCGGGGCCTCGCGACTTCCAACAAATCCGCCGCAGACGAGAAGATCGAAGAGATCACAGAGCTCTACGCTACCGCTCAAGACGAATTCGAGATTGCGATGGAGGAGACGGAGAAAGCTACAGTCTATGCCGAGGAGGACAGGAAGGCGGCGCGAGAAGAATTGACGAGGGTGCAAGAGGCTTATAGGGCGGTGGTGGAGGGTGAGGATCACGAGATTGCGGAGGAGGTGAAGAGGAGGATTGGGCAGCGGATACGGGAATTGGAGCAGGGTGTCAAGGCGATGGAGGAGTTGGCTATGAATCAGGATTAGGAGTCCCGTCCCGCAAATGGGAAACCTAACCAGCACCAATTGTTGCACCCTGTGTGCCACCGTGTTAGCCATCACCTCTGGGATTTGCAGGCTGCAATTCCTGGCAGACTTGACCAGGAGCAGATCATGGTCGCTGTACGTGCCATCAAAGCTCTGGGTCAGAGACATAACGCACCCGAAGTCCAGGCAACGTGCCTGAAGTAGACTGACCCGCGAACTTGGGCAATGCTTGGGTAAGGCAAAGTCATCGCGCCACACGACTGCAAAAGCACATGTTGGAATGACACAAACCTTGCGAGTTGAAACCGACGCGTCAGACGAGGATGTCGAGGCGCGCTGCTTAACTTGGACGAACGCCTTTGTGATCAAATAGTCAGAAGACGTCGAAATTAAGGTCACGCAGCCTTAACTGAGCAGTGTACAAAGCTATAGCCATACAAGCTCCACATTTGAGCTTAAGCAATTCATACTTGTTCGTAAAACACGATCATCAAATCGTTATGCTGAGGCGCAAATCGCAATCCCGAGAGGCAGCAAGTCAATGCAATTGTGAAGACTTCGTGCTCCTGGCGCTCCACGGTTTCAATGGACCTCTTGTGCCAAGAGTCCTCCTCTGCGGCGCAATCGACTGCATCGAAGTCGTATGGAAAGTAGCCGCGGGTCTCGTCGCCGCCTCATTGACTGTCTCGGTACCGGCGGCACCGCTTGTGAGCATCTCATCCGTCTCCTGCTCGTTTGGCTGCGGGGGCGAGCTCGACAAATCTTCCCACGGCTGAATTGGTGCTGGAGGTTGTTGTCGAGAGGCGAGCGTTGGTCGAGAGAACATCGGCGTACTCCGTGGCTTGTGCTGGGAAAGTAAGGGTCTCGGCATGTCTATGGACGTCGCAGGCGCGAGGAGCTGAGGATTGATGATCTCCTGCAGCGGTTGTTTTGCTCGCTTGGGAGGCGGTGCGGTCTCAGTCTCAGCTTTAGGTGCGTCTTGTTTTGATGAACGCGGGTTCTTGCCGAAGAAGCTCGTAATAGCGCCTTGACCTTCTATTTGCCGCTTGCGCCCTTTTGTTGGCTTCGTCTGAGCCTCGCTTCTGGCCTGTTCCGAACGTCTGTCGACCTTGCGCAGCTGAGCCTCCTCTAGAAACTCGTTGTATTGAGTAGTCGCACTCACGAAGCCTGGCCGCGTCGGCATCGATGCTGTCGAGACAGACTCTTGTTGCTGCATGGTCACGAGAGCTGAAGAGAAGGCTGCCGCAGGTCGTTGAGGTCCTGTGGCGCACCCATCGCTTCTGCCATGATCCCACCTCGCACTTTCTTCCGCAGGCTCTTCACCATTGACAGGCCAATAGTTGTCCTCATCATGCTCTAGCGCAGACTTCGCCTGCTCTATAATCGTCAATGCGGGACTGTCTCTCCTAAGAGTTACAGCGAGCCCGCTCACCGTCTGCACCGATAAGCTAGGCCCATGTTCTTCAAAGTAGATGCTGACTCCTGACTTGGCTAGAAAGTTCGACAGGATTGCTTCCTCGCGTCTGCTGTTCTTCAGCGGACAACTGAGATACAGCACGGCTTGTGCTCTGGTCATGGCAACGTAGAGCAGCCTTCTTTCCTCGTCAGTGTTCTCTGATCTTGTCGACGGAATTGATCCTTCGTAGCAGCCCGGTATGAATACAACAGGCCACTCCAAGCCTTTGGCACCGTGAATCGTTGAAAGCGTGATCTGTTGAATCTTCTCTTTCGACTGTTCTGCCTTATCTTCTGCAGAAGATGTCAAGGCAATATTTGCCAAGAATACAGATAGCGCATCCTCCCCAGGAGATTGCTCACGCTGATCAAGGCCGTCAATCGCAGGTAATTCATCTTCTTCGATCATCGACTGCAGGGCTTCAGGTGCTGGCGCCTCGGAAGCTTGCGCGAGCAGCTCTTCCACGTTGGCCCAGCGAGCTTCGTGGTCCTCAGAATACTTCTTTTTCAAGTATTCCTGGAATGACAGCTTTTTAAATAGGAGATTCACCAGGTCAGGAAGGGCGAGCCTTCTGCCGTCTGCATTGACCATGCGTTTTCGCACGCTCAAGATGATGTTCGCGAAGGCCTCTAAACCCTTCCGACTCGGCTCGTTTAGTTTAGTTGCGGATTTGCACTCGCCTTGAGCTATGCTTGACACGTGGGCCCAAAGGCTCACGCTTTTCGTGCGAGCTTCTGCTTGCAAACTTTCGACAGTCTTGTCACCGATCCGACGCGCGGGCGCGTTAATGATGCGCGAGACAGCCTCGCTGTTGTCAGGTTGTTGCAGCACTCTGAGGTAGTCGAGGACGAGCTTGACTTCAGCTCTGTCGTAGAACTTGGTTCCTCCTATCATCCGGTATGGGACCCCTTCTTCGCCCAGCGCAGTCTCAATCGGACGTGACAGGTACGCCGATCGTAACAATACAGCAAAGTCACTGTACTCCAGTAGTCCTCCAGTAAGGGCTCTGATGCGCTTGACTTCTGACACAAGCCACCTTGCTTCTGCAGCAGGAGACGGGACTTTGCGAAGGACAGGGCGTAGTCCAGGACTGTGCGTCGCTTGGAGCTTCTTGGGCGGTCTGCTTTGATCTTGTTCAATTATATGTTGAGCGGCATACAGGATGGCGCCGGAAGAGCGGTAATTCTCCTCGAGGTTGATGGTGCGCGTGTCAGACCACTGCTTCTTCATCTTGGTCAAGTTCTTGATCTCTGCGGAACGCCAGCCGTAGATACTCTGATCAGGATCTCCTACAATGGTGATGTGGTTTCGTTGCCCAGAGAAAAGCCCCATCAGCTCATACTGGATATGGTTGGTGTCTTGGAACTCGTCGATAAGCAAAGCTTCCACATTGGAAACACAACCAGGTTGCGCTCGCAGCAAGTCGCAGCATCGTAGTAAAATGTCGTCAAAGTCCAGGAGCTTCGAAGCCTGCAGTGTAGCCTCGTACTCGCTATAGACCAGCGCAAATTCCTGCTCGTGTTCCTTTTGCTTCGAAGCTGTCCTGCGGTGGTGCTCGCTACCGATGCCTTGGGCTTTGAGTGATGATATCCTGCCTCGAGCAACGCCACCGTCAATCGTCAGATCTTTTTGCTTGATAATACGATTGACAATCGCCTTGATGTCGTTACTGTCTGCGATACCGAAGTCCTTTTCCAGTCCAATGTGCTGGCCGTACGACCGAAGATATCTCAAGGCGATTGAGTGGAATGTGCCCAATTTGAGCTGCTTCGCAACTTCGTCGCCGATGAAACCGCGTATGCGATCTTTCATCTCGTCGGCCGCCTTGTTGGTGAAGGTACATACGATAATGTTCCATGGCTTCAGATGCTGCTCAGAGATGAGGTACGCTACCCGTGCAGTGAGGGTCTTCGTCTTGCCCGAACCTGGTGGCGCGAGAACTTGCAGCACTTTGTCCGGCGCTGTGACAGCATCTCGTTGATTTCTGTTGAGTCCTGCGAGTATGCCGGTATCCATGGAGTCCTGTCGTGTTGATGTGGGTGATCGGCCATCGCGATCTCAGTCACGCTAATGGCACGTCTACACGTGATACATCGTCACGTGGTCAAGCTTTCGACACCTCACCTGCTTGATCTCGTTCCACCGACACCATTACTCTATCATAAGTCACTGCGCGTTGGTGCAAGAGGAAAACATAAAATCAATTCTGCTGCTGTCGAGCTCGATCTGAAAATCGCATGCTATCTATAACGACCACTCGCCAGTTGCGCGCTGCTACCAATGCGATGTATGCGTGTCGCCCGTCATTGGCACATGCGCCCGCGCACGACCAATGCTTCTGACTCACCGCCCCTCACCCCTGGTGACTGCCTCGTCTCCACCGCCCGAACTACATGATGTGAAGGAATCGATGCGACCTGCAACGCGACGCCGATGCATTCAATGACGTTTCTGCTGGGGACTGAGCTGGCTTGGTGCGGCGAAAGAAGAACATGGCAGACTGCCCACGCTCGAACGCCTCACCATCATCTGCCACAGCCTCGTCAGGCACCTCACGCACCTCCTCGCCGTCGATCAGGTACCACCTGTGGTTGCCGTTGCTGTAGGACACCTTGCGGAAGATGGCGTAATGGCCTTTGCGCGTGTTCTTGCCACCGTGCTGGATGACGGCGAATAGGTTATGGACCGAGCCGTTGATCTCGATGGTCTTGGACGAGTAGTCAATCGGCGTCTTGTCCTTGCTGTAGCTGCCGTCCATGCTGCGATTGACGTGCACTGCAATGGTGCGAGGCAGTTTGGTGAAGTTCGTGTCTCTGCTGAAGGCAGTGCCGTTGCACTTGGCGCACGGCTCGTTGCTGTCCACGTCGGTGGTTGTGGAGCGAGAAAAAAGATCGCTGACGGAGGTCTTCTGCTGGTTGGCGGTCGCGAGGTAGATGATGTGATGGTTGTTGTTGGGGATATCGCGAACGTTCCGAGAAGTACCACATTTCTTACAGGTCGTGCCCTCCGTGGCAAAGAAGTCGAATTCATCGCTGAGGGCAGCTGGATCGGCGCAATGTGGGTCGTCCTTGAGTGCTTCGTTGACGCGCAGATGGTATTCCGAGACATCTTCCTGCGTCTCGCCGGTGAAGTTGGCACGCGAGTCTGAGCTGTGCGCGACGACTGCTTGGAAGTCCTGCAGCAACTGGTTCGTCTTGCTGCATCCGGGATTGCGGATGCTGTCAAGCAAGGCGCTCAAACGCTTGCTGACGCTGACTTCGGGGCCGCCCAGTGCGATTCTGTCCTGCAGCTGCTTGACGGCCGCCTTCTTCTGGCGGGAGGCACGGCCACTTGCGACGTTGAGATCCGGCAAGTCTGTGGCATCGCCGAGGATGTGACGGCCAGCTGACTGCGCTCCACCAGTGGACAGAGCGGCAGCCAGTGCCTGGACGATCGCGTGGCTGAAGCAGGCGTTGGTGTTGCTCTTCAGCCCCTTCACGAACCTTGGCGGTGGTTTGCTAACACCAGCAGGCTTCGTCGAGCGGCCGCGCTGCTTGCTCTGTGACATTGTCAGCTGATGGTCCATACGAAGGTGCGTTGCAAGGTACTCACATCTGCCTCGGGAGAGGTCTTCTTCTTGTTGGTGGTTGATTTCTTTGGTGCCATCTTGCTGGTGTCTGAAAGATCTGTGGTTTGTACTTGTTCGTGGTTTGTCAAGAAGTTTTATACAAGAGCTGACAATAGCGAGTGCGTGAAGGGTAATCATATTTTTGCCGCGGGAGAGCAGACAATAGAGTGTGAAGTGGAATTTATTGTGGTGAAGTTGTCGGAGTTCACTTGCAAGACTCAATGTCCAAGTGGTGGATGAAGTCATTGCTGAGAGATGCGTTTGATAGCTGATGGAGGCAAAAAGGGCGAAAAAGGTGAGAACGAGATAGACTAATCAGAAGCATTATGAATGCGCAGGCCTGAGCGAGCCCCAAAATCTCCAGGATCGTTCATCGACGTCGTCTTCGCCTCAGGACACTCGCGGTGGACCGAAATAATGGAATCTGGAAGCAAACAGCGATGAAATCATCACTTCACGTGGCAGTTGCTCTGTAAGACAGTTGACGATATGTATACAGGCCTGAAATCCCAATGAGGGCATTGAAGCTCAAACAGCCGTGCAGAGTGCTCGTTGCCAGCTGATGCTTATAGATGCGGAGCACGCGTATGTCTCAGATTGTCCTGGAACAACGCTCAGATAGTAGCATAGTCTCATATTGCGTATTTCGAGGTCCATAGCAAACTGATGGGTGATGACAATGCAACGAAGCGCTGAAGCAACCACACAAAGATCGGTGCTCGCAGAAAGCACTCAACTGCACCATGGAAAACCCGGCACTCTTTCAATCGCCAACAATTGATCACCAAGCATCGATGCCCAAATATCACGACGGTGCCACATTGGTAGAGAGCAGAACAACTCGATATTTTCTGCAGTCTCAGGCTACAAGCATGTGATAGGTACCCCACAATACATGTATGCAGGGACGCCTCGCTGAAACGGCGCCACCTTGCTGGGGTGCTTGTTTCATGCCACTTGTTCCGTCATTGGCATGCATTGAACACTTGGTTCTATCATTTTCCTCTGCGACCTCCGACCGACCATACACGCATACCAATCAACACCAAAGCTCCAAAATGCGCTTCACGTCAATCACTGCGGCTTTGGCCCTGCTTTGGGCGGGTGCTTCGGCGCTGGAAAAGCCTTTGGACATCCAGGTCGAGAAGGCGGTCGAGTGCTCGAGAAAGACCAAGAGAGGTACGCGGAATACTGTGGTTAATGACGTCTAGACCAATGCTGATGACTCGACCGCGCAGGCGACAAAGTCGACGTACACTACAGAGGCACACTCGAGAAGGACGGCTCCGAATTCGACGCATCATACAACCGTGGCACACCACTCAGCTTCCACGTTGGCAAGGGCCAGGTCATCAAGGGCTGGGATGAAGGCCTGCTGGACATGTGCATTGGCGAGAAGAGGAAGTTGACGATTCAGCCGGAGTGGGGATATGGTTCGAGTGGCATGGGTCCGATTCCAGCTGATAGCGTCCTCATTTTTGAGACTGAGTTGGTGGGTATCAAGGGTGTCGATGACAAGGGAGAGCTATGATCGTGGATACCAGTCAGATGGCATGCAGCCGGTCTTGCAGCTCATGCACGGATCAATGGAGGCAGAGGTGTGTTTGATCAGGACTGTGAGGTCTCCTAGCAACAGGCAGACCAAATGAGACGGAGCTCTTTACGTAAAGCCATATAGAGCAGCCTTCAAACGGAGGCTCTACTGTTCTTTGTGGCCAAGACGAATGTCTGTAGATGAAGTGCACCCGCGAGTCACACTTGCCGATTTGAGAAAACCTTCCAGTCAGGCATACAATGGGGCGTCCTTCCAGGTCGATCACCACACCCTCGGACGAGTCAAGCTCCAAACAGCTTCTCAACTTGCAGAAAGCCGTGGCACCAAGCTTCAGCTGATCGAGTGGCGCGTCTACGCCCGGGCCTGGCACCTGCCCGGCACTGTACCTTTGTGCGACTCGACTATCTCGACTCGAGATAGATTAACACAAAGGCCCTAAGCTGACCTACGACACAGAAGCGGTGGCTTTTACTCTCGAGCCTGTGGCTTAAGTAGTTCACTTTGTACAAGAACAATGTCTGCAGCACATTTGGCGGAGCCGAGCTCACGAGTCCAGGACACGGTCGCAGCGTGTGAAAGGACGAACGATGCTTCAAGCTATGATGAAGCCCTCAAGTCCATCAGAGATCTGCAGTTGGCGGTTGAGAAGCCCGGCGATTTTGCCGCGAGGATCAGATTCCAGGTAGGACCTCACATCTCGGCCAAGCTTAACAGGACTGATTGCATGCAGGCCTTTCAAAACATCGCAATCTTAGTGCTTGCTGAGATGGGGGTCCTCCAAGTCATATCGGGGAAAGCAAGGGCGCAATTACTGCGGAAGAATTGGCTGCCGAGACTGGATACGATGCTTCATTCATCAGTATGGATATTCCGCTGCCGTGAGAAACTTTGGGCTGATGACCCGTCCACAGAGCAGTTGATGCGACTCATAACTGCTTCAGGCATGTGCGAAGAAGTGGGAATGTCAACATATCGGTCAAACCAGATGCTAGAAGTCTTAGCAGACCCTGGTCAGATCGCTGGGCAGAAGTTCATGCTTGACGTCCAGTTCCGAACTGGATCAAGGATCACAGACTACCTTCGCGCAGCGCAGCTTGACCGATGCAAGACGTCAAACCAGAGCGCATGCCAATTCGCCTTCAATGGCAAGACCTTCTGGCAGCTCCTAGAGGAGTCTCCGGAGCGAAAAGCAAACTTCGACCTATACATGAAGGCTGCAAGACGCGGTGGACAGGTCCAATTATGGCACCAACGATACCCACCTGCCGCCAAACTTAGAGATGAAACATTGAAGAAAGCTCCACCCGCGCTGTTGATGGTCGATGTCGGCGGTGGCGTTGGCGGCCAAGTCGGAGCCTTCAGGAAGCAGTATCCCGATCTTCCCGGGCGCTGCGTCCTACAAGACCTCCCAGAGACGATCAAGAACAACACAAGTCCACTCGAGAATGTGGAGCTGATGGCCTACGACTTCTTCACGCCGCAGCCACTGAAAGGCGCCCGTATCTATCTCTTCCGCTCCGTCTGTCATGACTGGGACGATGCGCATACCCGTCAGCTGCTGTCCAACACTGTCGCGGAGATGGACCCAGCATACTCGCGTCTGTTGATTGATGAGTGGGTTTTGCCGGATGTTGGAGTGGATTTGAAGGCTGCAAATATGGATGTTAATATGTTGCTCCTGTTCAATGGGATGGAAAGGACGGAGAGTCAATGGGTGGAGCTTTTAGGCGATGTTGGGCTTGAGATTGTGAGGATTTGGAGGACGGAAGGGGCGGTGGAGAGTGTGATTGAAACGAGGGTCAAGAGGCAGATGTAGGATTGGGTGGAGTCGAGGGGCGTGTGCAATTTTGGAAGGCCAGGTTCGACGTTCGAAATGGCTCGGAACAAGATGTCTCAGGGGTCGATATGTTCCCGTGTTGCAGCAACCTGCGCAGCTAACATTTCACGGTAAGAGCGCCGGCGAATGGCTATGGCATTCATCAAAGGCCGCGGTACAGCGTCAGAATCTCACGTTGGAGCGTCAGCCGGCTGCAGAAGCCAGTTCATTTCACAGCTTGCTGTTGACGAATAACTTTTCTGCTGAGGACGAAGACGTTACGGGAAGTGCATCAGGTCTGTCTACAAGATCAGCTATATAATCTAGTTACAAGCAGGTTTTGCCACGACCTACCTTCTGGGCCACTTACAGCCAAGTCCCCAGATTCACATGCACAGCCTTTTTGTTGGTGTACGCATCCAAACCAGCTTCGCCCAGCTCCCGCCCAATACCGGACTGCTTTACACCTGCATAATATATTAGCAAGTGGCGTGCTGCTGGGCTAGCGTGGAAGTGACTCACCACCAAAAGGTATCCTGAAATCGCTGTCTTGACTACTGTTAATCCATACCATGCCCGCCTCAATCTTGCGGGCCACCCTATGCGCCTTGACAATGTCCTTCGTGAAGACCGCAGATCCCAAGCCGTACGTAGTGTCATTCGCCTTTGCTAGAGCCTCATCCTCGTCCTTGAACGAAGCAATGACGACAAAAGGCCCAAAAACTTCTTCCCTGAAGATACGATGCGTGGACTTGACATTCGTGAACACGGTGGGAGCAACGAAGAAGCCCTTGCCGCCGACATCCTTGTATGCCTCGCCGCCAAGAGCAAGCGTGGCGCCTTCAGACTTGCCGCTTTCAATGTATGAGAGTACACGCTCGTACTGCGCTTTTGTAACTTGCGGACCCTGGAACGTATCGTCCTTGAATGGATCTCCGACTTTGCTCACGGCGGAGACCTGCTTCTTGAAGGCTTCAACGAATTGATCATATATGCCTTCTTGAACGAGAATGCGAGATGTAGATGTGCAGATCTGGCCTTGGTTTGACATAATACCGATATGGCTCCACTTGATCGCTTGATCGAGGTCCGCATCGTCGAAGACCAGAAGTGGACTCTTGCCACCGGTCTCGAGCGTGATATTCTTAAGATTGATGGCAGCTGACTTCATGATCTCCTTGCCAGTCGCGGTGGAGCCGGTGAATGCGATCTTGTCGATTCCGAGATGTTGTGCGATTGCTGAGCCGGCTACACGTCCGTGGCCATTGACAATATTGACGACACCAGGTGGGAAGCCAGCTTCCTTGATCAGGTTGGCAAAGACGAGAATCGAGAGAGGTGTCTGCTCGGCCGGCTTGAGGACAACGGTGTTGCCAGCCGCAAGAGCAGGGCCGAGCTTCCAAGCTGCCATCGCAAGAGGATAGTTCCATGCTGGACCACGAATATCAGTTTTGAAGATATTTTCATCTCATGATAGCAGACTCACGGATAATTTGACCACAAACTCCAATGGGCTCGCGAAGTGTGTAGGCTAACTTGTTGTTTGTAGTTTCGATGACCTGACCATGGATCTTGTCTGCATAGCCTGCGTAGTACTTGAGGCATCCAGACACTTCAGCCAAGTCCTCACTGAGGGCCACCTGATATGGTTTGCCTAGAGACTATTTCAGCTCAGCATGAACTCAGCTGCGGATGGTCGTCTCACCATTATCCCACGTCTCGATCGTTGCTAATAGCTCCTTGTTTTGCTCGACCAGTTGACTGAGCTTGTACATCAGGTCGCCTCGTTCTGTGCTGCCCAACTCTCGCCATGGCTGTCCAGGCTGGAAGGCAGCTCTGGCAGCTGCGACGGCCTTGTCGACATCCTCTGGCTCAGCGGCATGCACAGACGCGATCTCGCTCTCATCAGTTGGGTTGATAGATGTGATCTTATTACCCTTCGATCCTGGGACCCATTCGTTGTTGATGAACAATCCGGTAGGTTGTGTGTATTTCTTGCCATTTGGCGCAGTGAGCTGTACGGCGAGATTGGACATCTTGCGTATTATGCCAAAGCCTTGAAAGCTATGGGTCGTGAGAGGAAGGCGTCTGCTTGAGAAAAGATAAGACCCTCGGAGTAGACGGAAAGAGAATGGGCTCATGTTGGTACTACTATACCTCCACTTACCTGCATACCCTGGCGAGACTTTGCGTGACTATCGTATGAGCTTGTTGCCCGCATACATCGGCCAGAGGTGCGCAGACATGCTAGGGTAGTGGACACCGATACGGGAGCTCCAGGTGAAGCATTGAGCAGATCAGGAGGTGTGACCGAGCTTGACCGAAACGGAAGGTACATGCGTTGATGTCGAGCTTACCTCTGCTCAAACGATTTTTACTATCTATGTAATTTTTGACCGGGGATATGATGCCGGCCTTGTGGCTCAATGGTAGAGTGCTTGACTACGAATCAAGTGGTTGCAGGTTCGAGCCCTGCCAAGGTCACTGACGCAAGGTTGGTATCTACCTGAATCACACCTTTCGACAAGTTTTGGCCTAGCAGACCCCAATTTTGATCTTTTGATTGCATTTCTTGGCCTACAACGACGTCCTCCAGGACAACATGCAGCACCCTCATGTACCCGACCCATCCAACCCCCAGGTATGACTGTCAGAAGATCGACAACAGGTCGGGAAGCAGGAGATGTTGGTACGAAGACAATTGACCTGTTATTCATTTTGGTGCCCAGCACTTCTGTCGATGACTGCCTAGGTACTCTGAGCCGGACGATGCCACGCCTCGCAATCTGATGCTTTCGTCATTTATCAAGCAATGATAAGGATATCTCCTTTCGACATTCCAATCAGTGGTATCATGTCTGAGTCGCCGCCAAGAGGTACAATTACAGATTCCAAGCTGTCCAGAATCGATCATTCTTACGCCAGAAGGCGCTCCAGCTCCCCGTCGTCCTCCTCCACCCAAGGACCCTTCTCTTCATCGGTGGCATTGAGGATGCCTTCCGCTCTGCTCACGGTCTGAACATCGAGATCCGTGACCCATGCTCCTCTCCCGTCGCCACTATTCTGCAAGGGTATTCGGACTTCATGGTCAGCATCGAGCATCATGTCGTCCTTCCACAAGCGGCGTGGTCCGTCAAAAACACACAACACCCTCTTCCTCATCTTCATTTTCTCCGGAGCTGCGCCCCATGAGAGAGGATAGTTCTTTCTACGCTTTGAGCCTTTGCCGCTCATTGCGCCGGCAAGAGGGACGCCATTTTTCGAGTAGGTCAGGCCTTTTTTCTGACCAAGTTTGGTAACCGCACCGGTACTGCTTACGTGGTTGCCTGCACCGACTCGGGAATTCGCTGATTGCAGAGTCGAGCCGCCTGCTTTGCGAGCCTTGATGGTGCCCTTGCCGGACCTGCTAGACCGGCTGCCGTAAGTACCATCTTTGGCATCCTCCTCCTCACCCTCCTCGTCGTCCTCAGGTTCCTCTTCATCATCGAATGACGTTGGACCATTATAGCCGCCCGTGGTGGGAAGCATGTGCCTCTCCATGGTCTCCTGGACCTGCTCATCCTCTGCGATGGCACCCAGCAGCTTTTCGTTGATGGCTTCACTAGGATCAGCTTGCTGCACGACACGCAGGACGCAGTCGTCGAGATGCTCATAGAAGTCCTGTGCGCTTGCGAAAGTGAGCCCACAAGTCGAGCACATGCCTGAGACATCTCGCGAACCGAATATCCTCTTGTTGTGCGTCACTGCCGGACTCTTCCTGCGAGCGTTTGGTGGCGTCTGCTCCACACCATGCACCGATGTCAAATGCCTCTTGAAAACGTCCGCCCGGTTGAAGCTCTTTTCCGCTGCGCTGCCGCTACCAGGACAGAACCCGCAAACCATGGTGCCCTTATAGTGTGTCAAAGTATGCCTATTCTTGTCATACTTGCGCGCAAAACCCTTGATGTGGTACTCGCAGGTTGGAATCGGACATTTCTCAGGTCGCTCGTTCTGGTGCGTGAGCATATGTGTTTTGAGGTCTTTTACGTGCCTGCCACACGTAGGGATTGGGCAGAGACCTTTATTGGAATCATCCGAGGAGTGCGACACCTGGCTCTGCCGTGAGTGCACTGAAGAGACGGACTGGCGTCGCGAGCTTGGGTAGAATTCCCAACCGTATGCATTGGTGTACGGGGAGGGAGCTTTGCCGTTCGATTGTCGTGGGCTTTGGATGGCGGTCTTGGCGTCAGGAGCTGGAGATGGCTTTGGTGCGTGTTGCGGTGATTGTACTGCTGGCAGGTCAGGGAATTGTGCGCCAGTGAAGTGCGGCGGGGAGTATGGTTGGATCAATGAAGGATCTGAAATTTCAGAGTTAGCTAATGCTCTCTTTGATCCGCCAAGGACTCATTAGAGAATAGGACGAAAGAGGAGTAGAAGAAACGGACAAGAAGATTCAAGAGGAGGTACGAAATGACCGCTGGACTGAGAAAAGAAAGGGGAGCTGTATGTGGGCGGTGCATGTGGACGAATGGGCATATTGCTCCCGGCGAAAGTCATGCCCAGAGATCCAGCGGGCGCTCTCTGGTCGCTGTATGAGCTCGAATAGCTTCGCCTGCTCTTGACACGCTCCACCAACGGAGAGCTGGCGGATGCCGGCGTAGCTGGTGGCATGAAAACACTGGCCCTTGGACTCGTGGATTTCCCTTTCATGGTTCTGGTCCCAAGATGTGACATGCGTTGCTGTGGGAAGGCCCGGCTGGATCTCTCCGCGAATGAATCCATGTCGTTGAAGTGCGAAGATGGCTTAGGAGAAAGCTGGGAGGATGCGACTGGTCGCGATTGTTGAGTGAAAGAAATTGATTGAAACTCACCCACACAGCCCTTGTCGGTTACAGTCATCGTTTCGAGGTCGTATCCGGTAGTCGTGAACATATCCTGAGCGAGGCTGTCGTGGTGGACGATGCCGGGTACCATACTCATCTGCTGCTGATTCCACTCGTTGACCTGTTGCGGATGTGGTGCAGGCGAGCCCATGGCTGATGATATAGTGCTCTGTATAGATGCACCAGAGTCTGAGAGCGACGAGAATTTCGGTGCAGAATAGTAGTCGAATGAATGAGATGCGGAGTTCGCGGGCGAATAGTGAGGACTAGGTGGCGGGAGATTGCTTTTGGGTTGTTGCAAGGCCGGCGCACCAAAGATGAATTCGTCTTGATTTGGCTGGACATATGTCTGTTGTGGTGGGAAAGAGTCGAATGTGGTTGTGTCAATGTAGGACTGGTCTTGAAAGCCGTTCGTTGGTAGGAAGCTCTGATCGTGCCATTGCTCTTGGTACGGATATAAGGTGAAATCATTGCTCGATGCCATCGTTTGTGCCTGGTATTCTGCGAACGTGGTCATGTTGGGTGCTCAGAGCATCCAACAAAGCAGCGATGCTGTGTGAGACAGCTCGGCGTCACGACTGTGGCTATGTTGTTAGACCTGTCCAGGCTTTCCCTGATACGCCACGCGAGCCACCACGCGATTGCAACGATGCTTACCTGCAAGTATGTAACCTTTGCTGAGGATATATAGGAGCGTCTGTGCTAACCGCGTGTTGGTCCGGACGTGCTCGAATGCAATTGTGGGTCGTGAGGATTTGAGGGTGCCCGAATATGATCGTTGGATGCGGACCAGGTTTATATTGTCGACATCGAGTATTCGCGACAGTGTACAATGCAGTAGGAGAACAGGCAGTGCTGACGTCGGGGAATAGATGCAGAATCGCATTGGAGGGCGGAGTCAGAAGAGAGGGATGTATATTGGAATACATTCGGCCCCAGACAAGCCACGCATCCTGCCAGGACCCTTTCATGTACAGTACTGCCCTACTGAGCTACAGACAGGACCAACTTTTAGTGGGTACCTTTTTCCTACCGTAAGATGGCCCCTGCAGGTGCATGGGTTAGACGGTGAATCCCCCGTTAGGCAAAAGCCATGACCGGACCTGCCACACACTTTGAGCTTGCGATCTGCCTTGCGATTCGTCCAGTAGCCGTTGCGGTACCCGACCGCGACACCTATCTGTCCACCGGTCGCGGACGGTGATGCGGTCAACTCATCGCTGCACAATGCATGCGCAAAAAGCTCCGCGTAGGCCCGTCAGAAGCGGCATACCGAAGCCACCAAGCCCCCGAACCGTGAGGCCGATGCTCCTCTTCTCCCCAAAGCGAGCGGCACCACGACCGACTGGGCCAGTGTATGCGGATGCAGCGAGAGGGCAGCATCGCGCACCCACGCTCCCGGATGCCACAGCAGCAGGTGATAGGACCAGGATCGGGACATCCGCCAGTCTAGCGGCGTACGCGACTCTGACCAGCCCTCGGAGGCTTGGGCGAGTGGTTTGGCGGCGCAGTAGTGGAAGCGGTGTTCTGCGCCCAGCCGCTAAGCAGAAGAGGCATGGTGCCCGCGTTTGGCGGGATTCGGTTGACAATAATAGGCTCACGGCCATGGCTGTGCACATGGACCAGGATGTTTAGCGCTCTCCCTTCACCGTGCTAACATCGGTCAGGACAAACGTCATTCGATGGCATGTCCACAGAACCAGATTGCCTAGCACCGCCGGCTGCGAGCTCGTGCGGATGCGCGACAGGGCCTTGGATGGGTACCGCGCAACGACCGATGGGTCTCCCTCGACGACCGAGACGAGCAGCTGTCATGGACTGAGTCTCAAACAAACAAAACCGACCTTGTATTCTGAGAATTGCCCTGGCGAACAGCGAATCGTGGGTCGTTTCTCACTGAGCACCATCCTATGCTCATGCACGGAGCTCCTTCCCAGATCCTTTGGCACGCAGGATTGCGGGTAGGGCAAGAATGCAAAGGAAAAGACGTCTTCCCTGCGCCTTTGCCGTGACTGCACGGGTCCTTTCATGAGGCTCTTCAGCCACGCAGGTGCTTGGAAAAGGCATCCGATAAGGCTAGCAGGATGATGCCTGCAGGCTGCTGGTGCATGTCAACTCTGAAGCAGTGTTGATCGTGTTCGGGTCTCAAGTGCAATTGCTTCATTTGCAGAAGTGGACCTTTTCGGACCCGAAATCTCCTCTCTTGGCATGCGGTCGCATTACTGGGTCAAATGGGCACGACAGCACTTTCAACAGCATGCACTGGGAAGTCTCTCGCTCGATTGACTAAAGCATCGTGCTGGTTCCACAACGACTTTCGCCAGTTTCCCTCAAGACGGAAGCGAGGCGAAGCCTTCAAGCGACAGTCAGCAACATGGCCCAAGAGGCTAGACCAAAGCTTTGTGCCTGTAAGCCATGTGCTGCAGAGCGTGGAGATAGCGCGCTTCAAATCCGCTACTGGGTCACGGGTGGCTTCGGCCAACAGCCTCCACCCGCTTCTGGTTGCGCCTGTCGCGCGCTCCGGGAGGGACCAGAGCGGAGTCCGTGTGCTCTGCCCTGATTTCAGAGTGGAGTCATAAACTTTGCTCTGTAGCCGAGAGAATGAGCATGTTGAAAGACATCACAAGTACCTAATCACATGGTACGCTGGAGTGGACCACCCAAACGAACTACCATACAGATCGACATCTCCACTAGAACCGATGCCACGTTCCTCAGACAAGCAATGATCGTTTGTTCGCACACCGGCAAACTGTCATCACGACGCGTTTTCAAGGTCTATCCGTCTATCACCAATATGATCAACATGTTCCCGTGCTCGGACTGCTCGTTTGGGCACATCAGGCTGGTTGACAAGCCTCAACCCAGATGAGCCTAATTATTATGTTGTCCAGTCAGATGCAAGAACAAAGTCGAATGCTGCCTCCTAGCACCAAGGACATGATAGGTAAGGTCGCCAGCGAACCAATAGGGCCGCTACCTTATCTCAGGATGCAACGAGGTGACAAAGCAATCTATATTTCTGGAGTCCGTAAGGTCGGGACTATAATCCTCCCGACAGACTTCAACGACGATTAACGTGTAGGCTTACGATCCTCCTTCAGTGGGTTATTGTCAAACACCAACACGAACGCTTCTAATCTCTGATGCACCATCGTCACACAACTCTTCTCCAACTGGGACCAAAATTCCGACAGGTCTTGTTGGGTTGTATCACATCTGGCCCATGCACCCTTGCAATCGCCAACCTGGTGATCGACAGCTACGAGCACCAACATCGACACCCCGGCTCATCAGACACGTGGATGTGCAAGCGACATGCCGTCAGACGGGTGTAGACGACAGCGGTTGCATCAATCCGCATTTCTTCCATACTCCCTTCACGTTGAGCGTTTGATGTCGACCTTTGACGCGTTTTGGACTACTAATAATATTGATATTCATGCACTGGACAGGAGTTTCTCGGCTACCGACATAAATCGGCCTATCGGGCAGCTCCAAAGAGCCGACCATCCTCTTGGATTCAGGGCCCGCTCCGTCCTCAGCTTACCACAATCGCACACTAGCAGCCGAGATCGCATCATGTGATTGGGATGCGCCGCTACAATTCTTCACCATTGCCTGGTGTTCGCTCTCTTGAACAATATTCCGTGTAGCCGGTTTGTGAGCAGGCAACGCCGGTGCGATGTGAAATGTTCGCTGGGAAGGCCGTCCGTCGTGATTCGGCAATGTTCCGTGCTCTACAGGTTCACCGGTCGGGCGGACGCACGCAATCAAAGTCGCATCCTCCGAGAGGCTCCATCGTTCACCGGTCTGCTTCCTTCAGAAGACCTGCGTTCCTTGCATTGCTTCACACCCTATGACATGCTTCAAGGCAATAGTGTTGGTATGTACCTACGGAGTCCCCAATCGGCGCGAATCTTCCTCTTCGAGCATGCTTACAACAGAGCTCTGTTTTTGTTCCGGCAGTCATCAGTGTAGTTCGCCGCAACCCGGTACCCCGCGTGGGAGGTGGCTTACTCGCGACCTTTCATTCGTAATTACGTACATGACAGGCCTAGAGATGGTGTTGCAGAAGATCCGAGTCCAAGGCAACGTGCCATCCTCCTGCAGACACACCGGTGTGACCCCTGCCGCTTGCGTGTCCGCGCGGAAGTGTATCATCGGATAGGGCTGCATTATTAATGTATGGTGGCATGGAGCTCTGCACTGCTACTCTACCTCCCACCACTGGCTGTTTAAGGTGTATCAACTAACAAGTCATATAGGTTTTGCAGCACGCGCGGCACATGGTATGCCGCAAGGGTTTCCCAAAGCGGCAGGAACCTCGATCGTCCTTATCGCAAGATCCGCTGAATACTCCATTGCAGTGGGTCCTGACATACGGCGACGTGGAGCTCGTGAAGCTTCGAATGCATAAGCTCTCCGCTACATCTGTAGCACGACTGAGGGCTCGAGGTCTCTATCTGATCGACAAAGAGCCGAACCACTACAGTACGTGGCCGATAAAAGAAGAAAGCCGGGTGTCGTGAACTGGTCGAGCAACTGATCAACAACGACTTCATCATCTCAATATGCCTCAGACCAGGGCTCGAGATAGTATCTATTGAACTGACCCTGTTGACGGTAAAACCTTCATGGCGAGCATGTCCAGGGACTGGTCAATGTCGTGGCCCACCTGTGAATCCTGCCGTGTTGATGATGGACGAACATGATCGTCTTGATGCATTCATGAGGTCCTTCGGATGTGTGAACGTCCGTGTTCAGCCAAGGTTGAGCAATTGCAGTGCAAAGGTGCGGAAACACTGTCCATTAGCGATTGAATCTGCCAGACACATGGCAATAATCGACGGAGGATGTGCGAAGAATGCTGGACGGTAGCGATTGGGTACCAACCATTGTCATTTGAACAGCGCTTGAGGTGCCATAGTCAGTGACATACATGATTGATTCCTGAGTATTATCCTATTGAATGAAGCGTAACCGATCATTGAGGGCAATCCTTCGATCAAGAACAATCCCGCACGCGTAAGGTATCGAAGCAATATGTGCTCATCAAGCCATGACCAAGTCAATAGGTCATTCCTGGATCCGCCATCGTAGAGATCAAACACGGCAAATATCCCCACGATCAAAGTATTAACAATTGCATCACCGTGCCGTCGCATCTAGCCATAAAACACCAGTATCGCCCGGTCAGGATGCTCAACGTCGAGATCACCTGAGAATGCACCGATGAACATCTAAACCAAACACTAACCCTAAGGTTCGGCGAGAGATGGAAAAGCATAATCGCCCGTCCGATTTGTGAGCACCTGCAAATAGCATGAGCAGGACGTGATCAGCATGATGGTCACTGTACTGGGGAATTCATGGACATATCTGTATGCCAACGCCAGACAAAGTACATCTACCTATAGCGATCACCTTGATTGCATGCCATGCCCTGAATTTTGTACACCCAGAACACAATACTCGATGCTATCATGCCATCCATGCCTTGCGTGTCAAAACCACTTTTTCACAATCTGTACCTATTCTTTGTCGCCAATAAAGCAAGAGCATCTGCCACCTCCAAGTCACGCAAAACCAAGACTGCCAATCACCTAGACTTTATGCAGCCAGCTCAGCCTCCTCCTCCCCATCCATCCCAATCCCACTGTCCATACCCCTCTTACTCTTCCTTCCCCTTCCCTTCTTTGCACCACTCGAAGAGCTCGACGAGGCACCTGCACTACTTTGCGTAACAACCTTCTTCTTCGTAGTGACAGTCTTGCCTAGCAAGCCCTCGACATCAATGGCGTTCAACTCCGCAAACACGGCATCGCCATCAGCAATCTGCGCATTGCCCTCCTCTTCCGCCACGGCAAGCGCATTCGCATATTGCCTCTGCAGGCTGCGGATCGTGCTCGAGGAGCGGACGATGTAGGCTTTGTACTCCGTAAGTAGGTTCTTGAGCTGGTCTGTTGCAGTCGTGGTAGTCGTGGTCTGCTCCTCGGCCTCGATTCTCATATTCTCCAGCTCCTCGTCCTTGGCGTCAAGAACTTCTTGCCAACGTCTGTCGGCCTCCACGGCCTTTTGTTCGACGACAACAATCTTCTCCTGCTTCTCACGCAGCAGGTTGTTGAGGTGCTCGATCTCGTCTTCTTTTTCGTTCTGGAGCAGCAATAGAGCCTCAGCCTCGGACTCGACTCGCCTCTCGAGCCCAGACTTCTCCTTCTCCAGCTTCGTCTTGATGGTCGTCAGCTCCTCGACTTGGGCATGCAGATCCGCGATCTGCGTGTTGCGGTCGTCAATCTCAGAATTGTGGCGGTCGGTGAGCGTTATCTCCTGCTCTTGCAGCTGCTGGATAGATGTTTCATGCTGCGCGATAGTGTCTTGCAAAGCACGGATGCTGGCCTCGCTCTCTTCCTTGAGGTCAAGAAACCTCGTGCGCTCAGCATCCAGATCATTCTCTGCGCTAGTCAGGTCGAGCTTTAGACCTTCGATCTCCTCACTCTGCTCGGCGCTTTCATTCTCCAGCTCAGCAATGCGTGCATCACGCTCGGCGAGTGCGTCGCGCATCTGCAGCTCAACGTCGTCCAGCTTCGTCTGCAACTCTGCAATCTGAAGAGAGCGCTCCTGAGCAAGCTCATCTGCATTCTCGCGACGCGCGACTTCCTCAGCGATGTCAACCTGATACTGCTCGTCACGCTCAGAAGCTGCTGCCTCGAGCTCCTTGACACGCTCATTGTGCTGTTGCTGAGCGTTGTGAAGCTTGAGACGAAGCTCATTAGCCTCCTTGCCCATGCCCACTAGCTTTTCTTTGCTCTCTTCAAGCTGGACATTACGATCGTCGAGCTCTTCTTCAGCAGCCTCCCGTTGAGTACGCTCAGACTCGTTGATCTCGCGCAGCTGCTCTAGAGTTGTGTTAAGGCTCTGGAGCTCCTCCTCCAAACGGGTGACGCGTGTCTCGAGGTCTTCAATGGTCACATCTTTCTGCTCGAGCTCAGCCTCAGCACTCTCGCGGGCCTCAGACTCCAAATCGCGCTCGGCCTTGACAGCGTCCAGAGTGTTTTGCAGCCCGTCGCGCTCGGTGGCAGTCTGCTCAACTAGGATTTCTAGGCGAGTGACCTCAGTCTGACGTTCTTCTATGAGATTCTCTGCCTTGTTGCGCAGATTCGCCTCAGCGTCGAGCTTAGCCTCCAATTCATCCACAGTCTCTTCGCGCTCCTTGGCCATCTTCGCAACCGTCTCACGGTGTTCTTGCTCCATACGAGTAATGAGGTCTTGTAAGCGACTCTCTTCAGTGCGATAATTCTCCAGGCTAATGGTCAGCTTCTCGATGCTCCTAATGGCTTGTTGATGATCGTTGCCCAAGGTGCTTGCCTCTTGTTTCTTCGAGGCGAGCTCTTCTTCAAGTTCTTCGACACGGGCGTTTGCGGTAATGAGCTCCTCCTCAAGCTCATCGATGGAGCGGTCTTTGGACTCATTGTCAACGTCAAGCTTGCGCCACTGCTCCTCAAGTGTGTCACGACGGATCTTGGCCTCAGCCAGATGCTCGATCAAGCCATTAACTTGGTTTCCAAGGTCGGCAATGATGGTGTCCTTGTTACTCAAGTCTTCTTGATGCGCACGAAGCTGCTGAATGACATCCCTGCAGTTCGAAACAAGAATCTCGACGAGGTCTGAGGAAGTGGCATTGTCCGGGACTGTCTCCGGAAGCTCGTCGTCCAGAAAATCCCGAATCTGAGCGAACGACTCGCGGATGCTCTGCAGAATGACCAGATAGCCGTCTTGCCCGTCAGCAACACCAAAGCCCAGTCCGTTGAGCTCGATCCGCAAGATCTCCAGAGCTGCCTTGGCCTCATTGACCTCTTGGCTGAACACAGCAATCGCGCTACGATAATCTTCACGCTCACTCTCCCATGCAGCTGTAGCCTGGGAGAGCGACTTGCGAGAACCAGTCGTCTTAGTTGTAGTGATTACAGAGACGTCGCCGCCGCCTGTCTCGTACTTGTCGGTGGTCTTCTGAGGGAGCTGGGGATATTCAACATCTTCGTGGGTGTCCAGCACCATCATATTGTTGTCCGGCTCAATCTCAATGTGGTCCTCAAGACGGTGATTGGAGATGTGGGCTGCCAAATCCCGCTTCAGCTCAGCCACCTCGGCCTCCAGCTCGCGCACCTTCTCATGCTCTTCGTCATCGTCGCTCAAATTGATAGCGTTCTGCCGTTGAGCTTCGAGCTGAAACACCAATTCCTCAATCTGCTGATTCCTGTCATATGCCTCCTGCTTTAGCTGCTCAAGCTCGGCAATCGTGCGCCTATCCCGTTTCGCCAGATCTTCGATCTCATTCTGCTCCTCAGACAGGCGGTTGCGGCGCAGGCGGCGACGGATGCGTTCATCCAAGACGGCTGACAACGGAGCAAACTGGAAAGTCTGTGTCAAAGGCGTGCCCTCGCCGTCGTCCTGGGTGAAGACGGCAGGCAGTGATGCACGGCTTATCGTGCGCTGGCGCTTGCTGCCAGCTGCGGGAGACATAGTGGCACGACGCTTGATCTTCATTGTCGCCAGCGTCTTGCGCGGGTGGGGCGTGATATTGGTCGCAGTGGAGACCTCCTCTTCCTCGTCCACCTCCTCGCCATTGCCGAACCGCACATGCTTGGAGCGGACTTCGGTCACGTCGACCTCGTCTTCCATGATCGCATCGTCCTCCTGCTGTAACGTAGCCCGGTGATGGGCAGTCAAGTCGGCCTGCAACTCATCCTGTTCCACCTCTTCCTCCTCGACAATGGTTCCGGGCTCGGTGCTGGCGAGCTTCTTAGGCCTGCCGCGCCCCTTCTTCTGCCGCTTGTTCGCGGCGCTGGCTGTGCTTTGACTCGACGATGGACGCTCAGATGCGTTTGAAGCATCGCTGTGTCTCCTCTTGCGGCCAGATGCGCGCGTGGGCTTCTCGGGCAGAGGCTGGCTAGAGAGGCCCGCCTTGGAGCGCGTACCCTTGGGCGGCATGCTGTCCGTCTGCTCGTGCAAGACTGCTCGTGATGCTTTTCCTGGTGGTCCGGCCGATATTGGTGATGCGTGTCGCAATGCGCCAGTGAGCAATGTATAGTGATGTCAAGATGCAGTTGACCAAGATGTGGTGATTGTGTGGTGGAAGAAGTTGCGACTTTGGAAAATGGTTCATGTTTCTCGGTGGCTGGAGAAGCATTCACGCGCGACGTCAGCACGCGTCAACTCTTACTTTTTTGGCATTTGCAGGCCGCGCATCACTACATCACCATCGCTGTGCGGTAGTGGCACGACCAAGATTCACCTGTTGATGTGCCGCATTTGACTTCAGAGGCTGTATTGCGCAGTTCAATCGTATGCAAGATCCGACATCAGTTGAGACGTTTGACTACCACGAGACTGCAGTCTTCGTCCAGACGCGTACATGACACGAGATCCCAACTTTTACTGCGCAACTTCCGTATTGGACAACAGCATTGATGTGTCGAGTTTCGACCTCGCATGGGGATAGGACCAGGATCCGGCCAGCTTGAGAAGCGCAATTGTCTGGTATAAGGCGTGCGTCTTGCTTGTATGCCTGACCCGGTGCTGGCCTTATGGTTGATGGATTTCGACGTTCTACCAAGGTATATGTAGGTACCTCAGGGACATTGTAATCATGCCGTCTGGTACGTGTGAGCTGTGCCTTAGTCGTGGCGGGAGCAGAACTGCAGATATGAACTGGCGATGCTTCCATGAGTGCGGTCTTGTAGGTAAGCTGCATTTGACCCGGTCCACCCTTAGCATTCTGTTCTCAACAACAGGATCGCTTGGATCACGGCTGTTCTTAGTGAAAAGAAGCAAGGCTCTTAGAAGACGAAAGGCACGCTGCTACGATATCGGACCTCTCCAGCGACGGAAGGCGCGATCTATACGCTGACGTGCTTTCACAATACTGGAAGGAGGCGCTCACTAATTCCCTTAGGTATGGTCATCCTGCTACCGCACATTGGACCCTTCATCGCCCTTTCCAACTCTAAAAGCTACCTTACCCATTGCCTGGGGTCTAGCGGGGCAACATGGTCCAAAGCGATTACTGGCAGCTTTTCTCGCCTACATGTCCTTCATGACATCCAACACTTGGACTCGATACTGGCAAATTATGGGCAAAATCAAGCTCAACACTGGTGCCCAGGGCAAAAATGAGTGGAATGAGTTGCAGCGCATGGTCCTGCACCTGCTTCATGAGAAACTCTCAGGCCTTGACCCTAGGACTCGCTCTGCCGTGTTCAATTTGTGCTTCAGAGAGCACCTCACGCGACGCGGTCTGCCAGATGGTCTTCTAGCAAAAGCACTAGCGAGCCAATACGGAGAGCGTGCAAAGAAGCCGCTAATCTGGGGCCACATCATCGCAGAGCCCCAGACAGATGCGGAACTCTCGCGGCGCAGACGATTGATTAGCAAAATCAAGCGGAGGGCTACTGCTGTAACTAGCAAAAGGCTGGCTACATTCAATCTGGGAGATGTTACCGATGATGAGGAGGACATCTCCCTCAATCTCAGCGAGGATAATGCTTCGAATGCAGTACTACAATTCCCGATTACTCCTACTAGCAGACAACAATCTGCAGACCCGAGCTGCGACGAAGCTGTGACCCCGGGCCTAATAAGAACACCTGATACACCACGTAAGAAGGATGTCGGACTTGCAGTAGCGCCGATGGTCATACGCGACAAAGTGCCAAGCTCTATTCCACGTCCCCCTTTAGTAGCACCTGTAGAGGTCGGCAGCGATGTTTCTGACTTTGAGGATGAAGTTAATCAATCGCGATCTCCAAGACGACGCAAAGGACGTGCCGATAGCGCCAATCCTAAGAGAGTCAAGATCTTCCGCCGGAGTGGACCGCCTCTGTCCTTGCCTTACGAGAAGTTCCAGGAAATGAAGCTCGATCCGGTGCCTGTATCGAAAGCGCTTGCTCACCCACTACAGTCTGGCCTGCTTTATAGATACTGGGACGAGAACAGTCAGGGCATTAACAGCGAGACTGGGTTTGTAGCTGGCTTTTATGACGAGTGCAACGCAGGAATGTACAACTCGCATTGGAATGACCCACCTCCACCTAGTACCAAGCTGAGTTGGTCGATGGTCGAGAACCATATTGACCGAAAGAAGAAGCATTCCCACTTTATCTCGGCATCGAACTGCTTGATCTGGATCCTGCGACTTGCCGCTAAGGAAAGAAACAAGGGCGCTCAACGTGGCAAGATCACCCTGATATCTACGGACAGCATGGACCCCAGGTCTGTATATCATGTAAATCCTTATTGGCGCCAACTAAAGAAGCAACGCTGCTTCACGAAGGGAGCCTGGCATTACGGCGGTGTACACGAGTTTTTGATCTGGCGCGAGGTTGAAGCGGATCATATCGTGTACACTTTCAAAGTGAATGCCTTGTTCGATCTAGTAGAGCAGAAACTACCGTCACTCGGAGCAATATTACGCCTAGAGATCCTGCATGAGCGGAAGAGCCTTAAGAAGAACATACTGGCTCGACTGGAGTCAGGAAAGAATGAGCTGACTGCGCGAAATGTTATGGCAATAGCCAGACTTTGTCGCTTCATGGGTCTAGCGACGGCAGGCATGCGCTACTTACAGCATGTGCTGTCAGATGTGATTCAAGGCTGGAGACTGAAAGTACAACCGCTCACAAATTCAGAATGGGACGATCTCTCCGTCTACTGGGTCCACGGTCTCTGCGGCAGAGCGAATGTGCCAACTTTTCAACGCCAGCAAGAACTCCGCATGTGCTTCTTGTTCGCCGTCAAAGAGGGCCTAGGGGACTTCAACATGCTGCACGCGCCGAAGACCGTTAGGAGCATGCAGGCCCGGAGCATGGCTGTAGGTCTTGAGTCACCAGTCAAGATTTGGGAGGAGTCGTCACGATCGGCGACTGCTATTGTCCATGAATATGAGAGGGAGGAGCAGGCGAGATATACGAATGCCATGGAAGTACTGCTACCTGGCATTGAACAGTCTGCACGAGCAGCAAGCAATCTGGTTGCTCCCGATGAAGAAACGCAGACTCCGGACGTAGATGATGAGGATATTGTCGGCGACGAGATCATGTTTGATGCCGACGATGAGGATGAGGATTCATTAGGTTTGTGATGGTGTCGGAAGATACGGGTGGCGCAACAGGACTTCCGCCGACATTCACAGTATGGAGGCTGCATGTGATGAGGCGGTTGGGAAGCGACAGGTGCGCTTAGAGATTGCTCCGATACTGCTCGTTTGATGGGCGGCAATGAGGAGACAGGGAACCGGACAGCAGATGCGCAACTTGATTGTAGATATAGCAGGCCACAGCAGTACGCGGTGCTAGCTGGTCAATCAGCTTCGCATTCAGAAAAGACTCTACGCCAGTGGACTGCATTGGATCAATGAATGTTTTTAATTTTGCATGGGGTATCTCGCAGTCGTGCGCACATTCATACCTAAGCACCATGTACCGCAATGTGACGCGGACAGGGAGACTCTAATCCTCAATGCAAACGCTCACTAATGTATTACTCCACTGCCACCCCATTCCGCTCAGCATCTCACCGCTTAGCCTGCTGCACAAAGCCAGCGAAGAACTTCCTGAACCCGAATGTATCGCCAGCAATACTACCCATATAGCTCGCAATACCATCTTCATTCGCGCCCAGATTCCTCAGATCCCCTTGCAGCTGCTCACGGTAGAGCGCACCAGTCTTTCGCAGGATAGTCCATTGTAGGAACGCAGCTTCCTGCAGCACACTTCTCATTTGCGCGTCGTGAGGGTTCAGACCATCTGTGGAGAGTAGCTTCCAGGGAAGGGGCGCGAATTGGGAGAGTACGAAGGTGTCAAAGCCGGGCAGGGTAGGCGCGGGTGGATCGTCGGAGCCGAGAGCGATGTCCGGTCCACCCCAAGTTGATGTCATCTTCGCCAGAGCTGAGAATGCAAGACGAGCAGATTGAGGGTCTGAAGGGTCGCAAGAGTATTGCGTCAGTGTGTTGAGGAAGGTCTGGAAGTTGCCTTGGTTTGTCGCGCTCACGAGCACTGGTCCGAGGTCGTTGTTCAGGATGACGAGAATGAAGTTGAGGTATTGTTGCTTCAGCTCCTTCAACTGGATCTCGTCGTCTGTGCCGGCCGTGGGCTGCGACAAACCGGTGAAGACGCGAGACAAGAGCGGCGAGAGTAGCTGGTCCAGGATCTCAAAGATCTCGGCCTTGAAGCCATACACCACCTGACCAAGCGTGCGCAGGAACATTGCCATTTCGTCGTTGGAGCTTGCGGACGAGAGCAGACCGTCTATCCACCGCGGCAGCTGAGGCAGCACCTGTGCGCCGATGACACCCAAGAAGCGCGAGAAGGCATGACGTGCTGCATTGCGCACGTCTGATGATTGCCTGAGGGCTTCTAGTGCCGTGAGCGTGGCTTCACTGGCTCCGATAAACTCCCCAGAGACCTCACTCGGTGGTGGTCCACCTTGCTTGACGCCAGGCATCCAGTCCGAGAAGCCATTAGCGACAGAGCCGAAGGCCATAATGATGTGATGGACCTGCAAGATCGCGCGAGCGTCTCCATTGCGGGCAGTCGGCAAGTGCTGGTGCAAATCTGCAGATAAAGGCTCGATGACGGACTTCGCTATCGCAACCTTTGTTGCTACAGGCACAGCAGAAGTCGACGCAACAGTGCCAATGGTCTCGAATAGCGACAGTTGGCTCGTGAAAGTAGCGTCGACCGACTGCACATTGTCCTCGGAAGACACATCATCATCTTCGTTGTCCTGAGGAAGCTGCGCCTTGATGACGAGCAAATCTCCGACAGCCTGTGCCACTGTCTGCGCAACATCCCCCAGCTGCGCTCGAAGATGCCGAGCGAAGCGTTGAAACAGGTACCAGGCTCGCAGTCGCACCTTTCCATTGTCGCTATGGGCGAAGGCGACAAAGCTCTCAAGGACCCGAGGTATGCTTGCCGGGTTGTGCTCAAAGTACTGCACGTACCGCACACAGATCTCCATATACTGAAGCTGAATAGCTGGGTGTGGGTGTGATGCCAAATTCGCATCTACCATTTTGCCCATCATTTCCAGCAGATTCTGCGATGCAAGCGAGGAGGGAGTGCTCTTCGCATACAGACCACCATTCTTGATGGCCAGTTCACCGAAGAGGAACATCTCGTGCATCGCCAAATCCAAATCTCGCCAATTCGGCTTGTCTGCCGTGTCCAAGCGCGAGAAAGTATTGGCTATGACACGGGTCACAGTATCGATATACAGCTGCTCATCCACTGCAGCCACGGTCTGCTGGAGAACGTATAGACGCTTTCGCAGTTCCTGAAACTCGGCTTCGTCCGTCGCATCGTCGTCATCGCCCCAACTGGCAGTCTCATCGTACTTCATTTTTGCGATGATAGCATCCAGAATCGGCTGAAGCATGCTAGCGTACTGCGAGGGAGACTGCCCTTTGGATTTGACATTGCGCCTCAGCATTGTGAGGAGGTCTGTCATGGACGGGATAACAGCCGAGCATATCTCGTCATACTCGTCTGAGAAGAAACGCAGCAGGTGCGGGATGAAGATCTGAAGCAGCTCTTGTGCCTTGCTGTGGGTCTCGCCATCGATTGTGTCCGTGTCCAGGACCTTGACCACGTCGAACACCACGTTGTTGACAAGCTTGGCCACAGTCTCCGCAAGGTCGGTATCGTAGTCAGACGTATTGCGCATCTGAGATAATGCCGGACTAGCCGCAAGTTGTCCCACAATGGTGCCCAGGTTTAGATACCGAATCAGCTCCACCTTGTCATTCGGCGCCATCTTCTTACCCACCGTTTCTGTGAAGGTGTCAATAGCTGCATCTCTTGCTCTAGCTTGCTTGCTCTCCGCTGAGAAGTGGCCCTGCTGCCCAGCCAAGTCCAGTAGAGCGCTCTGCACAGTTCCGTCAAGTACCAGATTGACATCAATCCAGCTGACCCACTTCGCAATGGTCCTCAAGCACATTTCCGTGATGCCCAAATCGATTTCCCGCCATCTTGACAATATCTCCTGCCATGTCGCAGCAATCTTGCTCACGTCTCTTGCCCGTATCAAGTCCTTCAGATCATTGCTCCTCTTCTGCTCCTCAGGAGTCCGCAGGATCATCTGATCTGCAATCTCGTCGTGGATCGAGCCAATGATACGCAAATACACCACCGTGCCCGCCGGGTTGCTCGTGCCAATCGTTGCAGGCTCGCCGGCCAACGACCGGAAGTCGTCGAAGAAGCTGCTCCATTCCGAAGCATACAGCGAAGTGAAGAGGTACGTGATGGTCTGCGTGAGCTTGTTCTGGATGCTCGAGCTGTCCAAGCTGGTTGACGTGGGGGCATACCATTGCCGTATGTATCCCAATAGACTCTCCTTGACATACACCAAACTCTGTTGATCCAATCGCTGTGTCTGCACTGTAGTGTTGACAATCTCCAGGCACACCACCCGCACTACCTCGGAAGGCGAGGGTGCCCTCGTGAAGAGAGCGAGACAGACTTGCCAGCCGTTCGGGTCCTCGCGGAGTTGATTGAGGAAGTCGTATGCTTGGGACTTGAGCTGTTGCTCGGTTCGTGGATCGAAGGCGATCTCGATGGCTTGCTCTATCTGCGCCTCCATTCTCATGCGGCTCTACAATGTGATATGTGATTTCTGATCTCTTGTCGATTCCGCAGCATGCGCATGCCGCGTCCTGGAGACCTAGCTATTGGAACATGCTTACTCCATCATCGTGTTTTCTTGGCTGGTCGAAGATTGGGCTTGGCGGTGAGTCAGTCTGCGGGTACGTTGTTCAAACGCTGCAGCGATTTGATGGTATCGCCGGTGCCTGGATGGTATTATAGGGACGTTCTCGTGGTGTAGTGCTGGTGGGAGGAGGGTTTGCGTCAAGATGTTTAGACGAAGCAAGTAGATCAAAGCATTAAAAGGTTTCGTGCTCCCCCGGATGTGTCAAATCCTAAGGTACCTTACGAACGCCCCCACTGTGGGGCTTGCGCTCTTTGCTGACAGACATGTGAAAGCTCAAATGCACAGACGTTGCACAGATGAACAAATACATGGACAATCTCACTGTTCAAGAAACGTCATTCGTGATAGTAGATGCCAATTATATCGGAACCGCTTCAGTAAGCGCCCATCCAAGCCCAATCGTATGCATCACTTGGCATCAGGTACCTTAACCTCCGGATACTCCGGATACTCCTCCCTAAACCTCAACCCTCCTTTAGGGCCACCACCCGCACTCACTGGACTCGCCACTCTGTACTCCTTCACCTCCCTCGAACTCGCCTGTGCAGGCGCTTTGCCCCCGTTCAACTGCGTAAAAGCCACCGTCCTTGGGGTCATAGGGTTTAAACGTCCAAAGCCAGCAGTATTTGGAGTCTTAGGCAAATTGAGGAAGATTTGTCGATTCCTCTCCCACCGCTCCTCTTTGGAGAGTTCGTCCTGAGTGTTGTAGTAGGAGAAGACCTTCTTCATCTCGATATCCTCTTTGCGGTCGATGGAGCGTTGCAGCTTTTCCTCTGGCATGGGCCGGAGGGTGGAGTAGAGGGAGAGGCAGAGGTAGGCGAAGAAGAGGACGCTGAAGGGAGTGGATGTTAGTCCTGCTCGCCCTTGTCATTCACGGAAGATCTGAGTGACTCACATCATAACAATAGTAACTCCATAACTCGCTCTGGCCTGTATGCAATATCCCCAGTTGCCCGGCTCCGCATACTTGCACCCTTTACTCATCATCCACGGCAGCCCGTGATTCGGGTATTGGCTATCACTTAAATCCGGCGCAGACTGGTTGCGCAACGCAATGGCGTAGAGCACGATCTCGAGTGCGGATACGAACGCGCTGAGCAGCGGCACCCAGCAGTGCATCGTGTACATCACGCTCTTGACCAGCAGCAGGAACATACTCAGCACCGAGATCACGATCTGGTATTGTACCAAACTACCGAAACCGTCAGAATTTATCTTGCAAATCGCTGTACCTCAGCGAGCACTCACAAACTACTCCAGCACAGCGGCACATGCGGTTTCCGATAATCCGCATAATCATACAGAATCTCGTTCGGCGGGCTGTTGAATCCTTTATCATATCCATTCTGCCATAGCTTCGTTCGGTAGGTGTCTCCGTCCGCGATACCGTAGAGGGTCAAACAGGCGACTGTGAGTGGCAGCTCCAACACCATGAGGCCGATAAGGAACTTCGGCAGGCGCCATTTGTAGGCGATGAAAGGCATCCCCATCTTTCCCAGCTCGCCAAACGAAGTCGGCTCGTGGTCGCAATGCGCTCGCGCAATTCGCGCCTCAGGTAATTTGCCAGTCCGGGTTTCACTTCTCAAAAGCCTGCAGCCGTCTGCGATAGAATTGTATAGCCCGTCGTCTTCTTGCCAGCTTCCACCTCTTCCAGCACTTACGAGATCGATGGAGGAGAAAGAGAAAGGCCGCGAGCAACCACACCTACCTCGTACCGGCACTCATCACGCACCTCCACCAGTAGTGCCGTGCGATCCAGGCGCTCTTCACACGCATATGCTGCACGAGATGTGAGCGCTTAAGCTGCAGCTCTCACTGGAAGGATGAAGGAGTAGTGACCAATCAAAGTGTCCAGAAGCGACAAGCTCAGATAAGCGGAAGGAGCCGTGGTGCAGCGAAGCTTCGATGGACCGCGACCGTGCTCCTTCGCTCCGTACTTGAAGGTGCTTGTCAGGCTTTACAGTCTAGCAGCCCAATGCCTCACAGTTTCCAATCGCTGCCGGGTATCTAAAAGCACACACAAAAAAGAATAGAACCAACACCAAGATGCGCTGAACGCTTCACTGCACACTCCGCCAAGCCGGTGTCCAATCACTGGATACCACAGACTCGTAATCAATAGCATCAATCTCTTCCTCTATCCTGGTCTTCTCGCGCTCCAACAATTCCTTTTCCAGCTTCGTCATCATCTCGAGTTCGCGCAACATGTTATCCAACAGCTGCCGGCTTGACAGCAGCAGCACGGCAACACTTGAAGGACTGGACGATGCTTCTGCGGGCGGAGGGGGCGGTAACAGCTCTACATCGCGTTGCAACGCCCTGAGCCGCAGCGCGAGAGATGTGTGCGATTTATGCCAATCTGGTGGGAGAGAATCCAAGAATATCGGCATCGACTCGACTTCGGTCTGTTGTGTCCAAGCCTCGAACATGGACACCAGGTTCGCATAGCGGCTCTCGGGCTCCGTCAGGGCAGAGAGCTCGGTGTGCACTTTGCTCAGGATCTGTAGGTTCTCTGCCAACAGCGCCGAGTCTGGACACCACGTGTCTAGCGAAGTGAGATTGGCGATATGCTGCTGCTCCATCTCCAGCTCTCGAATTGCCTCAAACTCTTTTCTGAGCTTGCTCTGCTTTTTCGATAATTTGTGCTGAGCACTGGATTCATACTCTCGTAGTGTTTTGAGCCCGCTTTGGTGCAGGAGGGACAGCTGTAACAACTCTATCTGCTGCTTGCTTGCTTCGAAAGACATGGGCGTTTCTTCCGTGGTGACCAGCGCCGGTGCTTTGATACTTTTACCATTAGGTATTGGTGGTTTTGGTAGTCCCGACTTGGCAGGACTGTAATGCTGTTGGAAGGTATTGAACGCTGGTCGGGGTGGAGGCAGCATCTGTGACCTGCGATTGGCCTGTGCCTGCGCTTGATGCGGCTTCTTGGGAGATGTGGGAGTGGTTACGTTCGAGGCAGAACTGGACGCTCGACCCGTCACTTGTGGTCCATCGCTCGGCGCCAGCCGCGATCCCACGATCGAGCCACGCTTGTTGGTGGTGCCTGGTGCTGTGTTGGTGCTAGTAGAGCCATTTGCCGTGTGATGGGCTTCTTTCTGCTGAACAATTTTGGTCTTGCTATGTGCCGGGTCCCTTGGCTTGATGCTTGACGTTCGTTTTAGGCCTTGCGGTACACCTGATTGAGGCAGTCGGGTCGATGTAGTCCGCTTCGGTATCGTTGGAGCTGGTCTTGACGTAGAGCCTTCTGGACCCGCACCTTCCAACGCCGCCAGAGCATCTGCTCGTCCATGGCCCTTCTGAGATGCTTGTGGGGGTTGTAACCTCGTCGCCGAGCCCTTGAAGAATCCTCCAGTATACACACTGGCTGGTCTGCCCAGCTTTGAAGGTGGAGGGGGCATTGCGCGCCGGTCCATCTCCTCCATCGCCTTGCGCGGCTGTGGTTCTGATGCGCCAGAACTCGCTACACTTTCGACTTCGTCGCTCTCATCCACATCTTCCCGGATCTGATGCTGTTCTTCCGCCGAAGGCTTCTTGTTGAACGCGGGCAGCAGACTGCGCCTCTTTGCTGACTTGAGAGCCGCTCCATTCGCGGTGTCGCCAGGCTCGGCGTAGCTTCTGAGTCGCGAACCCTACGTAGTATCAGGCGTCAACGAGTGCACACAATTATGCTTCGGAGCACGCGAGTCACTTACGTCGATCGCGGACCTCGGCCGCGCACCAATAGACGGCAGTTTGGACGGAGATGCCATAGCCAGGGCATTCACTGTGTCACCTCGAGACTCGCCCGCAAGTCTCTCAACTCTTGAAGCTTCCCGACCGTGAAGGCTTGGGAGCTGCCTTACATTCATTGTTGACCGCAAACAGAGACTCGCGCTAGCACCATCCATGGATGCCCCTGCCCCTTTGGCGGGGAAAGATCTTGACTCGAGATGTGCGACAATGGACTTCCAGGCTCTATCCAAACCTCCTCGGATCATCTACATGAGTCGTCACGAGCCACTTGGCGGAGTGTACGGTGGACGGGAGACGCAGCACCAACACTGGGCCGAGTGCACGCAGCTCACTGCAAGCTCGCCCTTGAGAAAGCGCACCGTCATATATCATACATAGATGGCAGGAGATCCACTAGCAAACAAAATCAATGATCCCGAGTACTGCTCACGACCACGTTGTGTTCTCGTACTCCATCCCCCAAGAACAATCAGCAGGCTTAATCGGAGCCACCACCGCCATTCCTGTGCGATAGTCCAGCACGCCTCACCATTATTTTCTTCCCTGCACCGCTGTGCATGACTGCACTGACGTTTTTGCGTGCGTAGATTGATGTGATGAGCATTTCGCAGGCAGCTTCTCCAACAGGTCGTTGCAACTACTGCCGACTCCTTCTTTCTGTCTTAGCCTGCATGCATCCCCAGCCAGTGCAGCTTCTATGTTGAGCAGCGGCGGATCGATGCAAGGACTCGGGGCTGATAAGGATCCTGGACTCACCTCATTGCCTCAATTCACCAACCCAGATCCTCCGTACTCCATGTGAACTTCAATTTGTGTAACGATCAATGTGTGGCCCTAACATGGCGACAAAGAGTGCGATCGCGTCTTCCACAGTCGTACCTGTGCCGACGCAACAAAGGGCAGTGTCTGGAAATGCTTACGATCCGGAGCACGCCCGACGCAAAGATATCAAAGTCCGCCTGCAGTACCTGAAGGATGACCCAATTTACAGATCCGTCAAGCCAATCCAGATTACTCCCAACTTCGCAGACAAGGAGAAGCGAACTAATGTCAAGCTTGAATCGGGCGAGCCGGAGACTATCATGGATGTGCGTGGGCTTCATGAAAGATTCACGCTGGATCAGAATGGGTTCGCGTATGTTAAAGCGCCTACGAAGTTCGAGCATTGGAGCTCGCAACCAAGGATTGCAGAAGAATACCTGCCCGAGCTGGAGTCTCTTCTCAAGCACGAAGTAGATGGGTGCGACGAGATCTACTTTTACGATGCACGCATTAGGCAAGCAGGTGATGATGGTGTCCGAGTCTCTGGCCTTTCGTACAACCCGTTCGCTCGCCAAGTACATGCGGACAACACTGAGCGCAGTGTGTTGGAGAAGATCCACAACCTCACAGAAATCAAAGCGGACTACTACCTATCTGGACGCGCGCGCATCATCAACATATGGCGGCCTATCAAGCATCCGGTGTACGACTGCGGTCTTGCTATTGCTGATGGTGGTTTGCTGAAGGAGGGGGACATCATTGAGTGCGACCGACACAAAGCCGAGACTGGCAAGTATTGGGATACCGTAAGTGTACTGACCCCCTAACCCTGACTGAGACACACATGAGTTCTGAAGTTGGTTCAAGATGGGCGTTGCCAAGTACAAGCCCGGCTATTGTTGGTATTACTGCAGCGAGCAAGCCGAAGAAGACGTGCTCTTATTCAAGAACTTCGATACAGCAATAAATGTGCCTGCCAGGACTGTACTCCACACAGCATTCGATCTTCCGCCAGAAGATGTCCCGCCGGGTGCGCCGACGCGCGAGAGCATCGAGGTCCGCGCTCTGATCTTCACTTATCCAGCTGGACCCAAACCGCTCTCCTCTGCCCAATCGGAGCACCCTCTCGCCGTACAGCTCAAAGCTAGTGATCTGCGGCATGTCGATGATGAGCAAAGCATCACAGATCGACTGCGTACAGACATTGACGAAGCCGACGAGGTGAAGGACGCTGTGCTCCTGCTGCGTCGCCAAGAGATACGGAGACTTGAGCGTGTTCGTGATGCGCTGATTCGTGAACGTGATGGACTGCAGAGCGAGCTCCGCAAAGCTAGTACAGAGCGCGATCTCTTCAAGATGGAGTTGGCCTCAGCGCAGGGGCAGCTTCGCATCCAAGCTGGTAGGATTTCTCTGCTGGAATCTGAGACCCGGGATTTACAACGGCAGCTGCAATTCCCTCGTGCCGAGCTTCATGAGCAGCCCGAGCAGACTTTGGAGTCCGAGGATTCACCGCCCTCTATCTCTACTGGCGGCGTCCGAACGTACGGCGAAGAAGATGGGTTGCGATTCCAGCCAGGATATCGCCCGGAAAATGCGAATGCGATCGAGAAAGAGTTGCTGACGCAAAGGATCGAGCGTATGTCTCCCGCTTACCTCCTCATACGCGCACTTCTTCTACTTACAGACGCATCTCAGGCCAAGACCAAGAAGTCCAAAAGCTCAAGAATAATTCGGTGAGCAGTGCCGCTGAAACAGCGAGTAAGGCATGGCAAGCAAGCGTCGACGAGGCCGTGCGACGAGAGCGGGAGAAAGACGCTGTTCTCATCAAGACGTTGCAGGACGAGATCAAGAGTTTGCGAGCTGCTTAGTCTTCGTTAGGCCCAAGTATGGCGCTGTGGGAGTTCTACAGATCAAATATTTATTCATTCCCAAGTCGAGCTGTTATAGCTGCACATTTCGTTCCACACCTAGATACGAGCTGACCTATTCAAGCTCGTTAAGCAGCAAGGTTAAGCGGCGAAGTGCAAGAAAAGCTGTTCACCTGCGGTATCGCGAACGCATCAATCAACCCCTCGATTGCAGCATACATCCCCAGACCTGCGAGCACCCATGCCCCCAGCGCATATATAAGATGCCAGATGTTCAACACGACCGCAGGAGGACCGCCAGCAAAGAAGCCTTTGATCCAGTACTTCATACCGGATAGAGGACGGTTGACGGTGCCGGTGCGTGGATCGAAGCCTTGATCGCCAACCGTGCTACGCATGATGTTCAGGCGGATGCTGTAGCCAAGTGCTAGCATTGGTGGGAATGTATAGCTGAATTGAATGGCCTACGGTCACATTAGCTCATTCCAAGCCAACTCCCCTGCGCCGATCACCTACCGTGGCCGCAGAGACGACAGACACAAAGCCGAAATAGTCTGGTATTGCAGCCGCAATGACGTAGCCCACCGACCACCAGATGGGAACAAGGATGACCCAGAAGATCTTCCCGGTCTTCGTGATCAGCGGTGGAGCATTGAATAGATCCATGAGCACGTTGTTGTAAAGGACCTTGATACCGATGTTGCCATAAAGGCCGGCTGCGATCAGTCCGGAGAAGATTGCGATCATGTTGCAGGCAGTTTGCCAGCCGTAAGGCGATACGCCCTGGTAGCTCACTTGGTAGCTGTACTGACCCTGGAAGTAATAGACGTAGCAGCCGTAGATGAGGTAGACGGCGTAGATGAAAAATTGAGCTCCCCACATGGCTTTGAGGACTAGATTTGAGGTCAGACAATTTCTCGGCCTCGATAGAGTACATCAAGCAGGCTTACAGTCTTGGGGACGACGCATCTCTGCCATGAACTCGATGAAGAGTTGGGCACCTGCGTAGGCAAAGATCCCAGAGAGGAGGCCATTGATCGCGCCCACGAGACTTTTCGAGGTAGGAAGACCACTGTAGTGGATAATGGGCGGATAGTTGCTCGCTGCGTCCGGCGTGATAGTGGCTGGATTCGTCGCTGCACCTGACGACCCGAGCGTCGAAATGGCATAATTTGGCGGACTATGTGCAATGACACCCATGGAAATGAATATCACCAGCAAATTGAGCCAAACGGCAAGATTCGCTACCCATCCGTATTGCCTGAGGGTCCTAATCTGTCCCAGGAAGAAGCCAGCGATGATGAAAAGCACAGGACAGACGGCATAGCAGAGGCGGAACTTGCTCACTTGCGAGAGTCCTTGACCCTGCTGGATCGTGATTTGTCCCAAGACCAAGAGCAGAGCGATTGCCTGCAGCAGGTTGCAGATGTGGCGAGCCGTCTGGCCGTAGATTCGCAGAGCTAAGTCGCCATAGTTCTTGCAAGGAAATTGGTGCGAGTCAAGACCTAGGAAGCAGTGATGGAGCAGATACCCGGAGTAGCCTGCCAGACCACCGAAGACTGTGTACAGCGCGGTGCCTGGACCCCAGCCGAGCGTTCCCATGGCGAATCCGACGCCATATGGACCTAGTATGTCGACTGTGATGAGATACCAGCACGCTCCCCAGGAGGCTGAGCGGAAGGCTCGCGAGGCATTAGTCCATTCCTCGTCCGTGATCTCGAGACGTCTTTGCGGGTTAGCGAGATTGATGCCTGTAAATGCTTTGTCGTGCTTCTCATCGTCCAGAACGCCTCGCGGTGCATTGGTGTCTGCTTGAAGTTCGGTGGCAGGTTTCTTGCGTAGCAGGATTTTGCGCCAGTTTGTCTTTGGAGCGGGAAGGTGTAATTCTTCCTCGCGGGTTCTTACGGCATAGTAATGGTACTCTTCGAATGAGATAGCAGGGTCGTGAAGTTTGCGGGCTTGAGGTTTAATGTATGTGCTTGGCACCGTGCTGGATCCTGTGTCTGGAGGAGTTTCCTCTGATTTCAGTGCTTTGTCGGCCATGCTGCAAGGTCGCTTTTCTCATGAGTGTTGATGTATGGTGATAGGTAAAAGGCTGACCTTTGTACTCTTTCTATTCTCAGCCGTAGCAGACCTGCTGCCTATCGATCCTGTCAGCTCGCTCGTCAGGGCTGAAAGAGAAAGAGACCCCAACTACCGTACATGGCAGGTGCGACCTAGAGGCGATGTGGTGTTACATTATGGCTGCGATCTGCAGACATTTTCCCGCGTCAATTCTAGCCACTCGGAAGTACTACAAAGCTGGTGGCATAGCTTGGTCTGAAGCTGAAGTCTTGATTCGCCGAGAACGAGGAAGCTGCATATCATGGCCGGAGAGACAAGCTGCTGTTCAGATGATTATCAATTTGACTGCATTGATTGCTAACCTGAGAAAATTTCAGTCCGAGTCTCAACAATCATACTCTTCAACGCTGATGATATTTAACGCAAGCAACAAGTGATTCGTTGATGCAACTACTTGTTTGATTCATTGAAAACCCTGATTAGCGGGATGCCACCACTGGACAAGTCAGTGGACCTCAACTCGTAGTAGCGAATTACTGATTGACGGCTTCTAAGTATTGATCGACCAGTCACTCAAGAAATCAATCGATCGCCTGGACATTTGCTAGCTTTAAGGTTCTCAGATCTTGCCGATGCCAGCATTCGCAACGACATCCGCCTCAACACCAGAAGCAGCAGAAGCAGAAGCGATATTATTCCCCTCAAAATTGGCCATGAAGCTCGTATCACTCGTGCCATCAAAAGTGCCCGAGCTGCCAAAAGCATTGACCTCGCAATCATGGCCCAAGTAGTCGTAACAAACCTCGTTCGTCGTCGTATCCGGCGACGTGAAGATATAGCCATCGATTGGATCGTCAATAATCGTATCGACGTTCTGGAAAGCATTGCCTTCAGCTACGATCATGGCGCCGGAGCCCACCTCGAAGGCGTGGCCGTCGACGTTGTACCAGAGATTGTTGACGGCGTGGAGCAGGGTGTTGCCGCCGACCTTGGGACCTCTGCCTGAGATGTAACGGATGTAGTTGCCCTTCAATGTCACGAGGTCATCTGATCCGTCGAAGTAGAGCGACCAGTAGGTGTAGCCATCGCAGGTGGCTGAATACGTTGTTGAGCCGTCGATGTCACAGTTTGAAATCTGCGATCGATGCTTGTTAGCTTACAAAGTATGTAATGGCTGCTAATTGCAACTTACTGTCACACGGTTGGAGGCCTCTGTTCCCAGCACGATATGAGCACGGCCGATCAAGGATGTCTGCTTAGTATCAGCTCATACGACTTTTGTATATTTATTTTCGGCAGACATACAGTAACGTGGTCAATCCAGATCATATCAGCGTCATCGATGGTGATAGCATCTATGTTTCATAGTTTTAGTTACCACGTAGATTGTAGTTAGCTTGTATCTTATACGAACCGCCGCCCCAGACATAATGGGGATTTATGTCGGTGATCTCGATGTTTTGAATGATAATCTGAAGTAGAAAGTCAGTATATGTCAGTGTCTCCCAATGAGCTTTCAACGAGGGCTTTGCTTACATTGCTGGCACCGCTGACCATCCGCAGACCTCTGCCCTTAATGACACCAGAGGTACCCTCACCAAGGATCGTCTTGTCAGATGCCACAGTGATACCCAGCACGCCAGCCTCGTTGTACGTAACCGACACACTCGGGGCATCCGGCTCGTAGTTCTCGCACCAGTCGTCTTGGTCGATGGCCAACTGGCAAGCAGATGCTGTACCCCATGGAGCACAACCAGTACTCGTGACGGTACCCTGGGTGGCGGTGAAGTCGAAAGTCTCCGACAGAACGATCACGCGGGCCTCATCGTCGCCAAGGTATGAGACGAGCTCATCTGTTGTTGTTGGATACACCGCTGTTGCATCGCCGCCTCCCGTCACTCCTTTGGCGAATCCCTCAGCGGAGCCAGAGACACTGACTGCTGCTGCTTGGGCTGTGAAGACAGCAAAGCTTGAAAAGAGAGCAGACTTCATTTTGAGTTCGCAGCTCGATGTGCTGGACAGAACGAGGATGCGATCTCCAAGGACTCTGGCACTTACATATACCATTTCAGTTCCGATGGCAATCATGATTTAGGGGTGTGTGGCCGGAAGATTCCCCAGTCTACTGCACATTGGCCTTGAATGCCTACGCCGAACGTGACCGTTGCACGACTCGCATGTTGACCGAACCGACCTTGGCACCATTCCTGGTAGCACAAAGCAATGTCGACTCCACGATACACATTGCCACAGATATTATAGCGCCGAAGTCGCAGAGGTTAGGGTTGCAGTCGTGGTAGCAGGTTGCTTAAACTGGGTCGTCCTCCAGATTGGCTTAGATTTGTGTAGCCGAGTCTTCAGCTCGCTTAGCGACCCTTGGCTGGTATTGTTCGGAAGCACTACGGACGCAGATCAGATTGGGGATGGGTCTGTTTGAAGCTAGAAGCGCTGTGACAGAGTCACGGTCTTCTGTGTAGTGATAGTACAGGAGGTCGCTAGTGGTACTGGTAGCAAAATCACGGCGAAAGCTTAACTCGTCCGTGAGGATGGTGATTTGAAACCTGGCAACATACCGAGTAAGTCATACGCTCAACAGGGTCATCCAGCAACCTGGGAAATTTATCGATATGGGGCTATGACTGATACTATGGGTTGCTTCGGCCGATTGTAGCCCCTAGCCAGTTCGCCCATCTCGGCAGAATAGCTTACCACATTATCGCAACTGCAGCCGCTGTGACGCGTCAGTTGACCGAGCAGGATCCGAAAAATCACATCCGCTTGACCATGTCTCTTGATGGAGCCAATGCAGGCTTCGAAGCCAAGACGTCTATACACCTTCCGCTTGTGTGTGAGCCTATCTTTCGCCTAGATGAAGTATGCCACGTGCGAGGAACGTTCGGCAACGCGACTCACCTAGCCTAGCAGATCCCCAAGCGCGTCAACATATGCACTGGGCACAACTTCAGCCCCTGCGGCTAAGAAGTCCTCCTTCTTGCTTACACCAGTCAACACACAGAGCGTCCCTCCAAGACCGCCCTCAATACCGAATTGAATGTCAGTATTGAGTCTGTCGCCTATCATGCAGGCTTTCTTCCTGTCAAAGTGGAACTTGCCCTCAATCGCGTCCATCATTGCCTGGCTAGGTTTTCCTAGCGCGAGAGGCTCTTGCCCGGACGCTTTGACGAGTGGTGCACTTGATGAACCCGCTCCAGGAAATAAAGTCCCTGCTGATGGAAGTGTGCTGTCGATATTGGTTGCGAGGAACTTGGCGCCGTTCCGCAGATATGCCATTCCAAGGGAGTACTTTAGGTAAGAGGGGTGGTAGTCAAGACCCGTGAGCACAACTGCTACATCTGGGTCGAGCATGCTTCCGTTTGCGATGTTTTGGAAGTCCTCTGGCATCATGTCTCGCCTCAACTGCGGATCTGTTCCGCCACAGAAGGGCACGCTCTCGCTGGCAAGCTCTTGCTCCACACCACTTTCACCAAGGACGTAGACCTTGTTCTTGGGTACGTGCAGCTTCATGATTCGGCTGATGTAGATAGCAGCGCTGTAGCTGGATCCAAACACCTCGTCCTCTTTGGCCGTGATACCCATGCTGTCAAATTTCTTCTTGTAGTCTGATCTGGACTTGGTGGAATTGTTGGTGACAAACACCAGCTGCTTGCCCTTTCCTCGTAGCATGGCTATTGTCTCTGGGATCTTGGGGAACAGGAGATCGCCGGACCACAGTACACCTATCCTTCTCTTGTGGTTAGGCTAGACTACGTACTGAGGAGTGTATTGTCTTCAAGCATACCATCGCAGTCGAAGAGGAAAACCTGGAGAGATTCATCAGCTCAGTCGCATATGGAGAGTCTCAATGGTCCTCACATCAAATTTATCGACGAAGGCCTCAATCGCGGTCTTATTGCCAGTGAGATACTGGGGCTTGCCATGGGTCGCAGAGGACACCACGTTCTTGACTGCTTCCATCTTCGGCGACTTGTGGAGACTGCGCGAAGATGATGTTTAGCGCTGCTGGAATGTGAATGATCGATGTCCTGCGATGCATGTGAAAATAAGTATATATACGGAGTAACGTGATGGTATCCGGATCCGAGCACGAAAATCCGGGTCAAAGCCGAGATTGGCCCGCCAGGTCAGCACGATTATCACGACTCAAGTCTTGACAGCCTTGACAGCCTCGACGGTAGTATCGTACGAAACAGGAAAGAAAAGTGAGACAGTCAATATGTCGCGGTTAGCCGTATCAATCAGAAGGCAAGACTTTGCACTCGCTATTGCCTACGGAAGCCAAGTCCCAGGAGAGCACTCCTCACTCCGACACGCTCCATATGTCGAATCTGAAGGATGCAATCCGCCTTTAAGCCCTGCAAATATTCATTTTACGAGTTGCGGGCCATACTGCCTGCATTTGGAGGAACGAACCCGGGCCTGTTTCCGCTGAAGATATGAAGTTGCTCATCAGTGGTCCTGATGTTCCACAGCAGACCGCATCCATGACCTGCTCAACGTGATGCACCTCCCCATTGCACGATAGCATACGACAGTATCCGCGCCACCAGCGAGCAATTGCTCAAATGCATGAATGGCTTGCAGCATATATTTGACGGGCCAGCCTTCCCGTCAGTGCCGCGCTCGCACCACAACTCATACCTGCCTGAGCAATGTAACAGCACCGCTCATCGTCCTTTTGATAGGGCCCTGGACCCAACCGAGCGCCACTTGAGAGTGCTGAATTCACTCCATTTCCAATGCGAACCTTTTGCTGTGTCCAAGCCGGCAGGAATTTGGACATCTTGATTTCTGACAAGCATCGGGCAATTGTGTTAAGAGTTGCGAAAATCGATTTGTAGGCTGAGCCTACAGTATGCCAGTGTCTTGGAGCTTTAAGGGTTGATCCTTTTCAAAACACAGCTTCTCGATCCTGCTGAGACTCACAGAGGGTTGAGTTTCACTAAATACGTTCGAACCTGGTGGACTAGCTGGCACCCACTCATTTCATCCTTCAAGGGCAGTGCGGGAAAACAAGAAGCTGTTCTGGCCGTATTCGATTGCTCCGGCCTCTGTGTCAATTTGCCGACAGGTTTGGAGAATTTTCAGGGCACGGCGCTCTTCGGACTTGTGCGCCTCAAGTTGCGGTTCGATCGCTTCGCCTTCGAAGCACCAAGGCATAGATGCCTGAAGTCGATAGCCGGAAGGTCAGTACATGTCAATGCCTCACATTAGATTCTATCCATCGCTTTGCTTACGGTTGTGTAATTCGTCAGGCAAAGTTAGGAAGCCGCAAGCGTTCGCGACGTCTTCTCCGTCAGCGGAATCGCCCTCGAAAGCCCTTGACCCATTGTCTGCGTCGGCGCCGCCCGGTCATGCATCGCGAAGTGTTGCTTCTATCACAGATGATGGAATTTGTGGACTTGTTGTGGTCAGTGTACGGCTAACCTTTCGTGCGCTGCCAACGAATTGGATGGCTACGCACTTCAGTAGCTTGATGGGGATTGTGATTGTGGCGAACGCGTTTTGGGATGCCAAAGCCAACATTGGTGATGTTGCGAACGGGTAGAACGCACTGAGAAGCGGATTTTCAGGGTAGGAAAGGCCCCTGGCCTCCTGGGCAATGCAGTGCAAGGGTAAATGTTACGGATTCCAGTGGCATTGGAGGCAGGCGAATCAAGCCAGTTGGTTTCAAGACCAGTCGGCTTCAAAATCAGTCAATGAGATAGTCACTCAATGAGCCAAGCTGATTCAACGGATGACTGAAGCACTGACTGACGTGGTTTAGAAATCATTCACATAAAACCTTCTTGGCCCTGTCCCCAGTTATACGTAGTCTGATGATCGAGCCGCGAGAAGGTACCGACCGACTACATGTACTAACCTCTTGCAACAGACTCCTGACGCGTCAAGGGGTCATGTTCGCGCGCCCAGAATGTCAAGCTGATTTGCAGGTTGGCTGGTTGAAACTGTTGAAGATGTCAGATGCGCCATTGTGCAGTGTTCGCACGGCGACCTGGGCCTGCCGTCCATCTTCGCCTTGAATACCAGACGGTTTGTTCCCTGGCCAACTGGCCGCGATGGTCAAGGTTGTCAAGGATGCGTACTGATCCAAAGCCTCGATACCGTACGCGAAAGAATCAGTATATATCACGCGGACTTGGTGAGGATCAATATACATCAGTCTCCCCGTATTAATGGGATGGATGGCTTCGGCGGGGTGAAACCGCAAAATGTAGAAGACAAGATGAAGTTTGCGGACCGCCAGGGAGTGAAAGTGGGACCGTGCATCATCTCCTAACTCGAGCACACAGGCTGACTGCTTTGCATCAACATTTAGGAGAGCGGCCAACGAGTCAGGCTGCGAGGAAGTCGACAAGTTGTGGCTATGTCTGTCGTCTGGAACTGTAGCTGCGGCTGTGTTACGAGAACTCAAGATCGGAAGACTTGAGGCCAGTTTGGTAGAAGGCACCTCTGGACGACCGAGTTGGCACAGGCGCATGGGTTGGTCGGCTCGCAAACTCAAGACGCCGGAGACATACAATGATAGTCATATGAGAGGTGACGGCAAGACTGTGAAATACCGAGAATGCCGCGACTTTTCCCACAGCTCACAGCGACGCCGCTACAGGCGACAACGTACCTCCTCGGCATCGCCTTGTTCAGCATCTCCTTCCTGGTGTTTCTGAACGCTACAATCTCCTTCGTTGTGACGGATGTCATCGGCCAAAGAGAGCACGTTGGAGATGCAGTCGGCACATTGGGCTTTGCAGACGAGCTTCTAGCATTGGTCGCCTGTCCACTATGGGGTCTATTGAGCGACAGGATCGGTGTACGGACGGTGGCAGTGGCGGGTTACTGTATTGTCGGCTTCAGTCTGATATGCTTGGTGCAGAGCGAGAACGTCTACCCAGAGCTGCTTGTCGGGAGGCTGGGATTCAGTCTCGGTGGTGCCGCGTGCTCCACCATGGTCACGGCGGTGCTTCCGGCAATGGTAGCGAGGAAGGCAGAGAGCTCCGATAGGGAAGAGGAAGGAGCAGTGGATCACAACGAGCAAGCCAATGGACACGCTACAAGGCTTCGCGACGAAGAAAGACCAAGCCGAAACGGCAGTGTCGGTCATGCGACCAGTGCAAGCATCAGCAGCGAGCTGACAATGACCCAACATCGCTATGCTTCTGAATCACAGTCACGACAGCGAGACCCAGAGCGTGCAGGAGAATCCAGCAATACCAAACCAGAAACGACCGCAGGCACATCGCAGCTTGCTGGCTTGGTGGGTCTGTTTACGGGCGCGGGAGCTTTGGTAGCGCTTGCCATCTTTCTCCCTCTACCAGCACATTTCCAGAACGAGGGCCAATCTCGTCCCCAGAGCGTGCAGACAAGCTTCTACATTGTCGGGGCAATTTCCTTCTGCGTCGCCATATTCATTTTCTTCGGACTTCGCAACCTACCTGGCGAAAGTGACAAGAGCTTTGCCAACCTTTGGAGCAGACCTTACGATGAGAGTTCCACAACAGAAGACGACGGCACTGTGCACATCACTCTGACGCCCGCACCGAGCTATTTCAGGCTCATCAAGGAATCCGCGTTGCTCGGCTTCACAGATCCAGCTATTGGCCTTGGCTACTTAAGCGGCTTCGTTGCAAGGGCTAGCTCGGTCGGCATCTCTTTGTTCATCCCACTGTTCGTCAATGCGTATTTTGTCCGTAACGGACTCTGCACATCGAACCCAGACGACTTGACCGATATAAAGGAGAATTGCAAACGCGCCTACACACTCGCGTCAGCGCTCACGGGCATTGCTGAGACCGCAGCACTTATCTGCGCTCCACTGTTCGGATACCTCGGCGGTCGTGTCGTTAAAGGTCGCAGCGAGTGGCCTCTTCTTGGAGCTGCAGTGGTGGGTGTAAGCGGCTACGTCGCATTCGGCTTCCTTCGCAACCCAGATGCGTTTCACGGCGACGGAGGACAATGGGCGTCTCTTGCGGTCATCCTGATAGGCATTAGCCAGATCGGATCTATCGTCTGTTCTCTTGGTTTGCTAAGCCGAGGCATCAACGCAGGACCTGCGAAGTCGCTGGCGTCCGATCGTGCACCCACAGTCGAGACGCTGCAAGCTAGCGAGACGGACGTACTGGCAGGGGAAGAAGTGGCGCCATTGCTTCCGTCAGTCTCGGCCAAGAGCGGCGGATCTTTCTACGTGCCGAAGAATCTCGAGAGGGGTCAATTGAAGGGTAGCATTGCAGGCGTGTACAGCTTTGCGGGTGGTGCAGGTATCCTGCTGTTGACGAAGTTGGGCGGTGCGTTGTTCGATAGCTGGACCGTTGGCGCGCCGTTCTTTCTACTGGCGATCTTCAATGCAATATTGTTGGTTGCTATTGTGATTGTGGGTGGCACGCAAGTGGCGCTGAAGAAGAAGGAAGATGAGACAGGGGAGGCGGAGCTGGAGCCGGATACTGGCGTGGAATGAAGTCGAAGAAGGAAGTGAGGTTTGAGAGCATCAAAATTGGTTCTGATGCATCGCCGCGAGAGTGTGAGAACGTCGGTCTGATCACTACCCTATGGATTTCGATTTCGAAGCGGTGACATTCTCTGTTGCGACAAGCAGCATCTGGACGAAACAGCACTGCCAACGTTGATCGCTGTGGATTACAAGGGGTTCTGACACGAGCCGTCCGGTCACCCGTCCAGAGTCTTACCACTGCTGAGACCAAAGTCCGAAAGCCATGCGCGATATGCTCAGGGACGAGCTGGCCAATTGACGCTGATAACTGCCGCGGATAGCAGTGGATGGGCATTGTTGCAATGCGCAAAACTCTGCCTAAATGTTCTGCTTCAAAGTGGCTGGACATACTACTAGTAGGAGGGATGTCCAGTTGGTCTTTACTGCAGGCTAAAGATGCGAGACTTCACCAATGCGTGATCGTAGCAATGAGCGCCTAGGGCAAGCCTACTGGCGCTCAAGACCTTGAGAAGATAAGATTGTGCGTCTGAAGCGCGGGGACATGTGGAGTCAACACGGCGCTCATCATTCATGTACGTGGCCCTCGGGCGTTCGTGGTTGAATAGGCAGCCATTTTTATCGGTGCCAATCGCCTTGTGCTTGATCTGATTAACGCGCTTCTTCCCCTCTACAAGACCCGAAACCATTCCTACCTTCCAATCTCATTGATCGATCGGTACACAGTCCTTGGACCGATCAACATGAGTTCTTCCGAGCCATTTCTTGACAAGCCTGAGTCAGCAACAGCTCCAGACAGCTCTGGTAGAAGCTACATGCTGAATTCCTCCTCAACAAAGGGTCAGCATTGGCGAGAGCTCTGGAGCAAAGTCACAGGCAAGACAGCCTTCCGACTACAGCTGTCTCCCCCGCTTTCACTGCACTTCCGGTGGGCGCTAGGGTGCGAACTGCGTTGTGCATGGATGGTGAGACGAGGGAGCTTGTATGCAGCTGCGATCAGTCTCGTCACTCTTGTGTTTGAGGATGGGCCCTGCGACTTTGTGTCGCGTGGGCGTGTACTGTCGTGCGGGTACTTCCGGCATCCACTATGGGTTGCATCGAGACCGACCATCGTTCCGCGCAGGTGAACATGGGACAATACGAAGTAATCTGAGATCGGGGATGCAAATTGGAAGCGTCAAATGTTGCATAGCTTGATGACGAGGGGGCTGAACTTGATTGTCGGCCGACGAAAGCTTGAGGAAGAGATACCACAAAAGCACTACCATGACGATCTTTCAGATCCGCGGAGTCAACGTCGATTGCTGTTGCTACACGACGGACCTGCATGAGCGCCTTCGTTCCTGTCGTGACTCGTAAGTCGTGACTTGCGATCCTTTCACTGTTGTTGTGCAATAATGAAATCCGGCGAGAGCGGGACTCACGGGAAATGTCCGAAGTGCATTCATTGTTGCTGACTAACGGGCGAGACCTCACCGCTGTGGTTTCGGCTCCTTCCTGAATCCTGTCCTGCCTACCGCCTTGCCGCCGTGTTTGTTGCCAAGACATGTTGAAACATACGAATGTGCTAAGGCGCCACCGGTGCTCAGCTTGTCGAACAGCTAGGTTGCACGTGTGCGGCCGAGCCAAGCAGCAGGCGACGGCGCGGCTATCTTGTACCTCCAACAAGCTCCTGCTGTTGTGCTGGCGCGGAGATCAGAGAGACCCTGGTGCTGTGCTTGTGCTGCAGATCAAAAGCCAGGGAGACTGCGCTCGCATCAAGAGGCAGACGTCAATGTCGTGGGGGAGCAACAGGATAGACGCGGGTGATGAGCATGATTAGGTGTTGTCGCATGTCAGGTGTTCTGCTTCCGTTCATGCAGGTCGACGCCAGCACATGCCAATATTGTACAGGCTGAAAGGATCAAAAGATGTGCACATGACTTGGAGCTGCAAATTTCCAGGTTGGCACCTTGGCAGTGATGAGGGTGACGTTTGTGGACACCCGGGACGAGATGAGATTACTTGGTGCTAGCACAATTTTCGGATCAAAGCGACCGGACAATGGGGAGTGTCATAGATGGACTTGGGATGGACTTCCATGCGTGTGGAACGATGATGGAGGGAGGAAATCTTGATTGTGGGAGAATCGTTCGAGAGCCGACCTGACCAATGGTCAAGGGCGTTCCCGGCGGGTCTGAGGCATGCGGACTTCGTTAATCCCTCAACTCTGTTTCCAGTAAGGCGCATGTGCAAGGCGCACTGTCCACACTGCTTTCTCAGCGCCCGCGACGGCACACAGCAAATCTGCCGCTTTTCCCTCTTGACCTGTTTGTCCTCCTGCTTCATCGCACCCGCGCGATCGTCACAAGCGTTTTGCGTTGTGTATTCGTTAGCGCGATAATACTGTCACAAGCGTTTCCCTTGCAGTCCAGCTCGACGCGCTTCGATTTCTTACCGGCGGCAGCCAAGTTGCTGAGAGCTTCTCCCGTCGGATCTCCGACCGCGACCGCGCCACTGCCGCCAAGAGCCTTCTCGAGCATAGCCGACCTCAAGTACGAACGTGCTGCCGCATATATCCAACGCGTGCACTGACATCCTGCGTAGGGGTATTCATTCGCGCCTCACACACTTTCGCCGCCTCACACATCACTCGACTGCAGCGACGACTTCGCGACTTCACACCTCCACCATGTCCGCCAACTTATAGCCTCCGTAGGCCCTTTGGGTCGCACTTGCGCATCTGCGCGCGTGGTTCGGGAAAGAGTAATAATAGTCGAAGGCACAGTTTCTGGATTTAGAGGGGAGACACTTTGCGTGTGTATCAGCAATCATGGTTTTCTGGAGAACATCACAGCCTGTACAGGCACCGAGCATGGCATCTAATGGCATGGATCAATCAGAAGAGTTGCTCGCTGAAGTCGACGAGCCGCCGGACCATCGGCAAAGACCAGCAGACGACTGGTCAGTGGCAAAGTTGGAGGAGACATACAGGAAAGCCAGGCCGCAGGAGATGCAGAACAGGCGCGAGTCTCTCTTGACGCGCCAACTGCACTCGGAGACCGAGCACAGCGACGAGGCCGACACATCGTCACCGAAGCGTGCGCTTAGCACGCAGTCCACCTGGAGCACGACCTCGGCTGCAGAGCTTACCAGCGACGATGGTCACAGTGTTCCCAGTCCGGCCATCAGTCCACCACTTCTGCCAACGCAGATGCGCATCGCCTTGCCGTTGATGGAGAAGCCTTTGGACAAGAATGTCAAGATTGTGGGACAAGAGGACAGCTTCCAAGCCGAGGCGGGGTCGGAGAAGACGGTGGAAGCCACGTTGGGTCGCAAGAGATGTATCATGTTCGCATGTGGTGGCAAGCAGTCTCCGAAGCCGACGGACTCCTCACCACCGCCTCCTGCCCAGCCGGAAGCTCCAGCGTCGCCGCCCAAGCGCAAGTGCATGATCAAATTTGCATGCACCGCCAAGCCCACCTCCGAGACCAAGCCTGTCTTGGCGAAGAGGCCCTCAAGTCCACCACCTCCAGAGCGGCGATCATCTGGCTTGAAGTCTGAAGCGAAGCAGCATCGTGGGTCCGACAGCACCGTCACTCACGTCTCCCCAAAGAGTGTGCGAAGAAGTCCGAGCATGAACACGTCTGCATCAAGCTCAGCAACGCCACAGCCTAGTAGGCAGACTCTCGTCCGGAAGATGTCCAACGACTCCAACAGTGGTGCTGAGGCGATGAGGTTCCATGAGTTTGCGAGCAGCGACGATGAGCCAGAAGAGTGGGTTCAGGAGGCTACCTGCCACCGTAGTCGCCTTACGATCACTGATACTCTCAAGAAGGAGAACGTCATTCGTAAAGCTTGCGAGGAGGTAGAGGAAGAGGTCATTGACGAGGAGGACGACGAAGACGAGGATGATGCTGATGATGATGCCGATGAAGCTGATGGGGTGGACCAGGACGACGAGGATGAGCAGGATCGCGACGAGGAAGACGAGGAGTCTGACCATTCCGACGCCGGGTTTCATTCCGACGATGAACAGGGCTTTGCTGATTCCGACTCTGACGGCGAAGATAGCGACTATGAATGGTGGAAGCCGGGCGGGTCCACGGCAGCTACATCTGTCGAACATCTTGATCGTCTGCACATCGCGCAAGCGAAAAACGGGCATGACGCTGTCGCATCCTCAGTCGGTTCTGCTAGCTCTGGCTATTTATCACCTCACTCGAAGCAGCCTCGCCATCATGTTCGCCGCCGCTCTAAGGCGATGCCAATCACGCGCCCGGAGGAGGACTTGCCTGACTCTACTGACTTCGTTTGTGGGACTCTAGATGAGGATAGGCCAATGGAGCAGGCCTACCTGAATCGAATCAAGTCTATTGAGGCTGCCAAGCATGTGGCCAGACCGCAGGATATTGATCCAAGCTTCCCTACTTCGGATCCTGAGATGGATGAAGAGGATGATGATGACCTGGAAGACCCGGAGCAGAGTGAGGACGATGATGATCTTGTTCATGGTCAGATGGAGGAGCTCGATGAAGGCGAAAACACGCTGGGTCGTCGGCCTTCCGTGCGCACCAGATCCAGAGCTCAGAGCAACCGCTCTCCACCACCGACAAGATATCACTCGCCCCCGCCGCCAACAAAGAAGGCCTCCAAGCACCACTCTCCACCTCCAATGTCCAAGCGCGGCACAGCACGTTCGCCGCCACCAAAAAAGCTCTTTTGCTCCTCACCCAAGCGCGCTCGATCACCTGCGCCTGTCAAGATGACGTCGCCACCCAACTCGCCGACACGCGCGGAAGCATTTGCGAAGCACTCAAAGGGTCTTGCTCAGCGCCCGCAGCTGACGCACACCGCGTCGCTACCTCGCGGTGGCTTCCTTCACAGCGCTATGGCTAAGATGCACTTCGATGACGGCGAGGGGTCTGACACGGTCGGTCCCCACGACATGCCGAAACGTCGTGCCATCGACATCTACAAGGGCCTGGAGAAGAAGCGGCTGCGCCGCAAGGAGAAGCTATGGCTTCAAAGGTGCGTCAAAAACGCTGCCAAGGCCGAAAAGGCGTACAAGGTCAAGCCTGGCAGGGGCGCTGAACGCATGCGCGAGATTGGCCTGGAGATGCAGAGGTATCTCGGCAAGGAGGAGGCAGGCACGCATATTCTCTCGTTGTGATTCCGTGAAGATAATAATGGGTCGCGAGGAGATGCTTTGCACAACCGACTATCACATCATGCACTTGCATATTCTTTATGACTGCGAGAAAGCTTGAGCACAGCGCCGCTGTGGGCTCGATTTGAAAGAGGATCACGGCACTATCACGAACAACGAGACTTTGCTTCTCAGCACGTTCGCTGGGACAAAGTCGTTCGTCTGGTCGCTTGCGCTCGCTACACCAATTCTTTTACTACTACTTTTATTGCATGGTTTTTTCTTTTGCTTTTGGTTGGGTATACCCTATTCGGCGCGTTCAGCAATGACGGGATGAGGGATACTTCTTCTTGAGCGTTCGGAGCAGCATCGAGGTCGCGGTACACTTGTATTCCGTGGGCGGCCTTCCTTGACGGATAGGCGGCTTTGTAGCTTACACGACACGGCTAGCTGAGACCTTTATGCGATTGGATTGGGGTGTATATATGCTGTACAGGCGAACATGGTTCTGTTTATACAGGTCCGTTTCGGCGCTCTCACTTGTTCAATATAAGGCTTTCGTGCCGCGGGCGGCTTTGCGAGTACCACATTGCGACTGCCTGTCTCTGCACGCTATCGCCGCCGCCTGCTTCTGGTGATACGCCTTCTGACTATCAATGGTGCAGTGTGCATAAGCCCTGTATAGTTGTGGCGATGGTGTTGATGCAGGCAGATCGACTCTGTGAACGTGCTATTGGACCAACCATTTCCGCCGCCACGGCCTCGGCCGAAGATTGAGAACACGATATTATTGCAAAGTGGTGTCGTTAATGACAAGTGAGACTCGAATGATCAATGTCTCTCCGTTCTTGTGGGGAGAAGCGGGGTGCGGTGTGTTCGTCAACACGAGCCAAGCATTGGCCTGTCCAAACATGCATTCATCTACAGATCAACCTCAACATCATATTGACATCTTGTTATCAGTATTGGAATGCCGATAGACGGCCGCGAGATATAGACATGACATGGGCGCCTCGAGGGTGCATCCAAACCAAAGAGGATCCTCCAAATTTCGGATCCCGATGATGTCGAGTCTCGACCATTCCTTAGCCTCGCCCAAGCCTACCGCCAAATGCGAACGCCTGTCACGCTGCGAGTTCACATGCTCATCAGCCATGTGCGCCTTTTTTTCCCGAGCCGCTCAATCATCCATGCAGCAATCATCATGGATAATCTGTAGGTCTTACTACTACCCTCTCCTTACCCACCTCCGCTTCTTGTGAGCGCCTGTATCGTTCTTCGCAGAGAGCATGTCTATTGCGATGCTATTTTGAACAGATTAGATCAGGTCTCTGGAGACCATCGCCTTACGAAAGCCAATCGTGGCAAGAGCGTGGACGGGAGGGAAGAAGACCAGCCATGTCGACCGTCACAGTTCTGGCGACAGTAACCCACAATGTCACCCATACAGTCGCATCGGCGACAGCAACAAGCACATTACGAGCCTCTCCTCAAGGCGGCATCCTCGAAGGCGGCAACCCATCTGTCTACTCATCCAGCAACTCCATCATCCTCTTCATAATCCAGGCTGGTACTATAAACCTCGTCCCTACCCTCACCAGACCAGACAGCTAACAGGGCCCTCACAGGCATAATTATCATCTTCTGCCGCCTCCTGCATTACCCTCTGTCCCTCCTCCGCCAGCCCCGCGTCATCGCCGAAGTCGTAGGTGGCATCCTGCTCGGCCCATCAGTAATGGGTCACGTCCCAGGCTTCACGAACGACATCTTCCCCAGCGCTTCAATCCCGAACCTGACTCTGGTCGCGAATATTGGCCTGGTGCTGTTCCTCTTCTTGGTAGGGCTAGAGGTGGATCTGCGATACTTTGTGAGCAACTGGCGGGTCGCCCTGAGCGTGGGGACATTGGGCATGGCGTTGCCGTTCGGGCTGGGCTGGGCAGTGGCATATGGGCTCTATCATCAGTTCCATGGCGAGGCGGGCACGACGCCGATTCAGTTTGCGACGTATGCGTTGTTCATTGGCGTGGCTATGGCTATTACGGCGTTTCCGGTCCTCTGCCGCATTCTGACGGAACTCAAGCTGCTCTCTACGCCTGTGGGAGTCATTGTGCTCTCGGCGGGCGTCAGCAATGACGTGGTCGGATGGATTCTGCTCGCGCTCTGCGTCGCATTGGTCAACTCGGGCAGTGGCATCACCGCACTATGGATCCTCCTGACATGCGTTGGCTACGCGCTTCTCCTCACTTTCGCGGTGAGGCCTGCCTTTCTCTGGCTTCTGCGACGGACTCGTGCACTCTTGGATGGACCATCGCAGGGCATCGTCTGCTTGACATTAATGATTGCCTTCACCTCAGCGTTCTTCACAGGAGTCATTGGTGTACATCCCATCTTTGGTGCGTTCATGGCAGGCCTCATTTGCCCTCACGAGGGTGGCTTCGCGATCAAAGTCACAGAAAAGGTTGAAGACCTTGTCAGCGCGATCTTCCTGCCCCTCTACTTTGCCCTCTCCGGTCTTTCGACCAACCTTGGTCTGCTGAACGATGGCATTACTTGGGGCTATGTTATCGCAGTCATCGCAGTGGCCTTCTGCGCCAAATTCGCCGGCGGGACTCTAGCGGCCAAGCTCAATGGAATGCTTTGGAGAGAGTCCTTCACAGTCGGCGTTCTCATGTCTTGTAAGGGCCTGGTTGAGTTGATCGTGCTCAACATTGGCTTGCAGGCTAAGATATTGAGCCAACGGACTTTCACGATATTCGTGCTTATGGCTTTGGTCACCACATTTGCGACCACGCCGTTGACGGCCTGGCTATATCCGCCATGGTATCAGCAAAAGGTACAGGCCTGGAAAGAGGGCAAGATTGACTGGGCTACCGGCGCTTTTAGGTCTGACTCCGATGCAGGCAGTGTCATGGCTGAGAAGATGGAGTCCCAAAAGGTCAGAAGTCTGCTGGTCTATCTGCGCTTGGACAGCATGCCTACCCTTCTGGCATTCATCTCTCTGTTTGGAGGGAAGCCCACTAGTCTGGTGGAGAGGATACATGCCACCCATGATGCCCAGAAGGCAATGACGCCGGAACAGCGGTCCACGCCTGGCAGCCAGCTGCCTGCTCGGACGATCGAGGTCCGCGGTGTCCGGCTTCTCGAACTGACTGAGCGAAGCTCCACCGTAATGAAAGTGTCTGAAGTCGAGGAACACAGCATATTCGATCCTGTGCTAAATGCTTTTCGAGTACTCAGCCAGCTCTTCAATCTCGCCGTCTCCGGCGAAACAGCCGTGGTGCCCGAGTCGTCTTATGCGGACACACTGACTTCGATAGCACGCCAAGAAGCTTCGAATCTACTGCTCCTACCTTGGAGCGAGACCGGGAGCATGAGCGAGACGTCAACTATCAGCTCTGATAGCGTCCGGAACAAATTGGCGAGTGATGCGTATGCAGCATTTGTGTCACAGGCGTTGGACAACGCATCTTGCAACACGGCTGTCTTTGTCAACAAGGGTTTCAGCGGCAGTCTGATGAACAGGCCAACGCTACAGAGACAACGGTCGATGAGCACCTACAGCCTACCCAGCCATCGTGAGCACGAAAGGACCGCACCAAATACGGATCGAAGCCACCATATATTCCTGCCTTTCTTTGGAGGCGCCGATGGTCGCGTAGCGATAAGACTGGTCCTGCAGCTCGCTGAGAACCTTGAAGTCACAGCCACGATCGTGCACTTCGCAAATAACAACGCAAGCGAACTTGACGGCATCACACGGACTACAGTCACTGCCGGCAAAAGCGCATCGTCTGCAGCCCCTGCAGAGAACGACGCAGCCTTCTTCGCCGCAATGCAACGCTCCATCCCCACTGAACTACAGTCCCGTGTCCTCTTCAGCACCTTCTCATCACTGACACCAATCAAGAGTGCTGTGTCACGGGCGCAGGAGGAAATGGCGCAGAATCCGAGGAATGGGGGCGACCTTGTGGTTCTTGGCCGTAATAAAGGCGCGACGACTGCTAATTCGTGTTTGGGGGATGCGGCGGTTGCGGTTGTAGAGAGTGGTGTCAGGGCTAGTGTGCTTGTTGTGCAGGCGGCGACGCCTGGGTGAGGCGTGGAGCGTTCTGGTCACTGGCACGCAGGCGGATGGCCGGACGGGTAAGGGGGTTTTATGAGTAGCAATGATGATGATGATGATACCCAGGCTGCGTGTTCAATTAGGTGCTCACGAAACTTTCCCTCGATGTCTGTGAAGCATCAATGTTCCCAAAGTTTCTAGTGTTATTATGTTGTCGTCGCTCGTCTCGAGTCATGCCGTCATACCTAGGTACGCGGCAACAACACGTGCGCATGCTCACATGCAAGTTTCAACGAAAGTCTTGTGCCGCGTGCCTTTGTCCACTTCTTTCTTATTGCCTTCATCAAGCGATCGGCTGCAGTTAGGCGAGCGAAGCAGCGGCCCGTGTCCGAACGCATGGAGTGAACCTCCGGGGGGTGGGTGTCAGCTGTCAAGCGTGTCATCTGGATGGATTTCGACCGGTAGGCGCGGGCGTTTTGTGGATTTGGGTTCTGCAAGGGTTATTCTGGGATGCGATGGTGTTGCGTCAGCTGGACGGTTGACTGTCCACAGTGGGTGATCGAGCGCAGGGCTGAGAGGAGTGAGGGCATGTGTATTCGATTTCTTGCAAGGAGGAGGGAACTACATGCTAAACAGTGGATGGTGTTGGGTTTTCTATGTGTTTATTCTTATCTTTCAAGCTCAGCCCTGAGCACTTTGGTCCACGACAAGCATTTGCCGCGAGTCTCCGCGACACGAAGCCATCTCCTGGCAAGCTGTACATAGGAGGTACAGCCTGTAGGCGTGCCACGATTGTGAGATCGACGTCACATGCATCGCTAGGAGGTACAGCAATACCTGCTCGCTTCCTCGCATGTAATGAGCCAATGGAAGCACGAGCGCACGATCGGCATCTCATGTCCGTCAGCCCCCCGTAAGGTCTGGGGCCGTGCCTGATCGAATCCTTCGGCATGTGACGCGCAACATGTGGAGAGGGCGGATGAAGTATCGAGGTCTGTGGAGGCAGAAGTGAACATGTCGACACCATCTTTGTGGGCCTCTGCCTGCTTTTTGTTTCGGATGGCCAACTATCGTTCATTGTTATACATAGCTAGTGCCTTTGTCAATGTCCCCTTGGGGCGCGCATTCCGCCGATTACCTGACTTTTGCTGAGTGCCAGCTGGATCTTGCAGCATTTTATGTGCAACCTGGCTATATGTCAACAGAAGGCGCACCCTCCACGCCGATCTCGACACCATCTCTTCACTATATAGTGGTGACAGGGATTTGCCGAGGAAGCAAAGGGCGGCCGGCAGTAGCTCAGGCTCTAGGAGTGTTTAGCGTTGGTATTACCACGGCGAGCGTGTGACCGCCCGCTTGAAGTGTACGTGAGCGGTCAGGCTGTTTATTATACTGCCGCCCGCGCCCGCTACTCGGAGATATGCTGACTGGTGCAGGCTCCTTGGACGTCCACGACCAATGGCGAATGGAGGTGCTGTGCGGACCGCGATGGCATGGCACAACAGGCGGCGGAGAGGATGACTGGCATAGTGGGAGGCCGCAGAAGAAACTGCGAACTCTGAAGAGTCATGCCTCGATTCTACAGCCGGTGACCAAAGTGGTTCGGAGTCCACTGGACTCGTTAGGCCTGCTGGCAGAGGGGCTCGCGTATGGGTCGGATGGCAACAGGCTGTCTGGTCATGAGCAGGAGCGACAGTTAGAACTGCTGAGGTTGCAAGTGGCTACGACTTGCGAAGAATGGCAGGCTGCAGCAGAGCAGCTGGACGAGATCGAAGGAGGCAATGAGTGGAAGGACAGGGACGAGTCAGACGAGTACGATGTCGAACTCGTTCGCGCGAGGTTGGAGAGACTGGAGAAGGCCAAGGCCAACCACGATCTCGCAGACATGCGCTTCCAGGTCAGGACAGCGTTGACCAGAGACCTCGGTGGCATGGGCAACATGAAGCTGTACAAGCACAGCCGCATCGGGACCAAGACCCTCATTGAAGAGTACATCGATACGGTGATGGAGACAATCGACATCGTCACGGCCTCGGCCGGTCTTGATACGCGTGGTGTGTACGAGGAGATGAAGTTGGCCCGTCAATCTTTCGGGCGAAGCGCCCTATTGCTTTCCGGTGGCGGGACGCTGGGAATGAATCACATTGGCGTCGTCAAAGCACTGTTCGACGCTGGTCTGCTACCTCGCATCATCTCTGGTGCTTCTGCTGGCAGCATCGTATGTGCAGTTCTATGCACCAAGACTGACGCAGAGCTGCCTGAAGTGCTTGTTGAGTTCTGCCGCGGAGAACTGGATGTGTTTGAGAAGGACGGCGAACCCCATTCCATCTTTGGTCGCGTCACGCGATTCTTCACCAAAGGAGCCATCTACGACGTCGACAACCTCACTCGGGTGATGAAGAACCTGCTTGGCAACATGACGTTCATGGAGGCTTACAATCGCACGCAGCGAATCTTGAATATCTGCGTGTCTAGTGCTGGACTATACGAAATGCCAAGGCTGCTCAACTACATCACGGCTCCTCATGTGATGATCTGGTCGGCAGTCGCGGCCTCTTGCTCTGTACCGGGGATCTTCGCAGCAGCACAACTGGAAGTCAAGGACCCAAAGACTGGCGCCACTGGTCAATGGACGGACGACGCCACAAAGTGGATCGATGGCTCCGTAGACAACGACCTGCCGATGACCAGGCTTGCGGAGATCTTCAACGTGAATCACTTTATTGTGTCGCAGGTCAACCCACATGTTGTGCCCTTCCTCGACAAGCACGACGAGCTCGTGCCGGAAGCAGTGCCTGGACTCAGACCTGACCATCGTTGGATCCACACCATGGCCAATCTTGCCAAGGGCGAAGCTTTACACAGGATGCACGTCCTAGCAGAGCTGGGCTTCTTTCCAACCGCAATGTCTAAACTCCGCTCAGTTCTCGGTCAGCGGTACGCTGGCGACATCACTATTATACCGGAGATGTCGTATGCTCAGGTCCCACATATCCTTACCAATCCAACTCCAGAGTTCATGGAGCAAGCTCTGAGTAACGGTGAGCGAGCCACCTGGCCCAAGCTGAGTCGCATCCGTAACCACCTTGCGATCGAGCTTCGCCTTGACTCCGCAGTACGGAGTCTGCTTTCAAGAGTGGCCTTTAGCCCAAGTCAAGCCGATCTGCGCATGAAGAGTGCTGGCCGGTCACACAACGGCCGTGGCCGGCTCGGGAGCAAAAGTAGCCACCATAGCACGAGGAGCACCATGATCATGCGCGAGATACCGGGACGGCACGCAGTGCATCGCCCGATCAGGTCTATGCTTGACCCTCCAAGCATCGAGCCACGCATCCCTTTTGGACCTTTCCTGAAAGTGCCAGAACCACAGGTGGACTACACTTCGTCAGCAGACGAGACCATATCGGCGTCATCGAAAGTCTCCTCCCACGAGCATGACAGCGACAACGATAGCAATGTGTCTGACTTCTCGGAGTCGTCACCTTCGCCGACACCCCAGCTATTCTTATCAGCCTCTCAGCCAGTCACGCCGTCCAAGACTTTCATGAGCGACTCGGCAAACAGCACACGCACTTCAACCCCGAGAGGCATCGGAAGAAGAGGAGGACTCTCTTTGACCATGACGCCCAGTCCGAGCACGCCTAGCTCGCCAGAGGCGAAGTACAAGAGGCTTTTCCATGCTGTGAGCCCACTTCCTACGATTCGATCGCAAAATTCTACGCCCGAGCCGAAAGTGCGGCAGTCGCCCAGGATCTCACGGAAGCGCAGCAAGTGGGGGTTGAATCTTGACTTGTCTGGCCCGCGAGGGATGATGCAAAGGCGAAAGCGGAGCCTGAGTACGGGTTTGAGAGGGCTCAAGCCGCCAGACAAACGGTAGGGTGGCAGAGGGCGTTTGCAGGTTACGACCTAAGGTTCCTGTTGATATTGAACAGCCAAGGTGCTGCGTGTGGTCCAGCTGCGTGCTGGTGATTTGTGCAAGCTAGACCGTAGATTTCGCGGTTGCGCACTCTGCAATGAAACCGCTCTAAATTCTCAGACCTACATTCCTGTCCAGGGGCGGAGTGAGGGCCGACCAGGGCCCTGTAATCTATCGGGCCTGGCTTGACGATTGTGTGCAACAGAGACCGGTCGCAAAGGACCGTGCAAAACGCAAGAGATGGAACCTCTGCCCACGTTGCCGCGGGAAAGGAGCGGCGGGAAGGACGGAGCCCCATGTTGCGGATGGATGGTAGAGAAGGTCGTCTTGACGAGATGTGTCAGGATTGGGTGAAAGGATCCTCCAGACGAGACGTGTCTGAAGGGGGAGGGCATTCATGATCCTCCGCACGAGACGTGGACTGAGGTGGGGGTTTGTGGTCCTTCAGACGAGACATGTCTGAAGGTGGATTGAGATCCCTCGCCGCCGCTGCGGGCTCGTCGAACGCCATCGGATCTGCATCCTCTGGTAACGACGACGACGACGACGACGACGGCAAGGGTGCCCGCGCTGCCTTCGCAGCTGCAGGTCTCCGCAACACCGGGAACAATGGTCTCTTCACCCTTTCGGGCGACGAGGTGCCATCGCCATCGGCAATCCGACCCGCGCGTTTTTTGGGGCGCACGGAGGACGTTCTCGTCTGCTTTCCGCTTCCTCGTGCGAGTAGGCGTCGGCGGAGTCGGCCGTTGCGTTGCAGCTGTACTGGGGCTTGACAGTGTACAGAGAGGGTCGGACTCCGAACGCTGCGAGAGTGGTCGGTGAAGAAGAAAGAAGGAGGGTTGGGACGGGGGAGAGAAGGGCTCTTATATTTTCTCACTGGTCCTAAAGGCCACATGTGTACGCGGATAAGAGCTGTGGGTCTTTGCCATCGATGTGGGCGAGAATGATAATGCTGGACTATATACTTTCCGCGCAGATGTGGGAAGTGCGATGATCGAGCATTGCAGCCAATGTTGGAGAAGATGGTAAGTCAGCTTTTACCTGCCAGTGCCAGATGTCTCGATTCAGTGGGTAAGAAGGGTTTCGCTCGTGAGGACTTGTCAGCTGTCCAGCGGCAACATTTTACCTACTGGTAGATGTCGAAGGATGCCGGCCCCGTCGATCCACGTTGTGGCAACTTGAAGAAAGTGAATGTTCGAGCATAGCGTACACGAACAGCGCGTCTCCCACCTTCGCATGATCAACCCCAACTCCCGTTCCACAATCCGAGCCCATGATCAGCGCAATAGCCTAAGCAACCTCATGAATTGCTGCTACCAGGATAGATGGCTCCAAGAAGCTGACGTCTACTCCATTGCGTCGGCTGTCGTCGTCAGATTGAGCGTAACGAAGAATTTCCGAGACGAAGTCATGGTCTAACAGATCCCAGAACTTGATCTCCTGGAACATCAAGCCAGATTCAACATCTTGCATTGTACCCGCCGCGTTTGATCCGGCTCTGTAGAGCGAGAATTGACAAGCATACTGCACGGCTTGCCGGTTTAATAGTAGCATCATGGTCAATCGTGTGCTGCCTGGTTCGCATGACTTCTGCCACAGTACAATCGTGATGCTCCCATTCCATTGAGACAAACCTTGTGCAATTCCTGGATCGGAGCTGGCACTTCCTGGTCGGGCGCGCACGGGATTATGCAAGGCAGAGTGTTGAACAGAGATCCCACGGTCGATTGGGCGCTGGGCAACACTGACTTTGATATGGAAGGGAGCGGGGTTTGATTTCTTGCGCGCTCTATGGAAACTGTATGGGCAACCCCGCTCGCGAATCTCACCACGGCCTACCAGCACGGGGTTCCTGATAAGTCATCGCCCACCGGTAGTCTGCTGACATTGATGGTCTCCATGGAGCAATGTACCCGTCGCCGCGATGATCTGCACTGGGGCTGACTTCAAGAGGTCCATGAATTTGTTCATGCGTCTGCGATGCCAGCGCCACGGGATTGCCGCATATGGTCGACTTGTAGAGAATCGCCACATCGTCGTCGTCATGCACACCATCGTACTCCTGAACGCTCGACTGTAGGGAGAGGCGGTCGTCAGGCGGAGTCTGACGACGGTTTCTGCATGTCGGAGGCCGAGCCGACATGCTCGCCATGATTCATGCCCCGACTGAATCCTTTCGAAGCGAAGCATTTTCTTGTGTGAGGACGATATCGAGAATTCGTAAGATCTGGCCTCGCAATCACGATCGGAGTAGTGAAGCCATCAAGTAGGGCTGACGGACTAGGCCGGCTAATCTGCGTGGACGTCGTCGGAAAGTGATGGATTGTCTTGAAGCCTGGGGGCTAGTATTTATATCAACATATATATGTTTATCCGAGAAGTCTTGCAAGCAATACAACCTCTCCCACAGCCTCATCATAAGCAAAAGGCTTGTTGGTGCAACCCAACGTCGAATCCCTGTAGCTGACTTGAGCAAGCTCTCTAAGCGAAGCTGACCCTCAAGGCACACGTTGGTAAGTGTGTCCGGTATTCATCCATGTCACGTTTTCTGACAAGAATGTCCAGTCATCACACCTAGCAGATCTAAATCTCTGCAACTTCCCATAATCATGTCGAAGCACTCACTGGAGCCCAAGAGGCTCGCCATCGGCGTCGTCGGACTTGGCCGCATTGGCAAAGTCCACGCCCTTAATGCTCTGCATTACATTCATCGAACGAAGCTGGTATGCGCCTGTTCGCTTATGGAAGCCGAGATTGAATGGGCGCGACAACATTTGATGCCGTATGGAGTGGCAGTCTACCGAACGTTCGAGGAAATGCTACAGCATCAAGGCCTGGAAGCCTTGCTCATCGCCAGCACTACAAAAGTACATCGCGAACAGGTCGTCGCTGGAATCGAACAGGGGCTCCATGTGCTTTGCGAAAAGCCACTGGCCATGAATCTTAGGGAGAGCCGTGAGGTCTACGCGCTTGCCACAAGACCTGAATACCGCCATCTCAAGGTGATGACAGCATTCTCTCGTCGATTCGATCGTTCCTACCAAAACGCACTCAAAGCTATCCAACAAGGCCGCATAGGAACCCCAGTGGTCATCCGATGCGACAATCGAGACAAATATGATCGTTCAGAAGCCTACATGCGATACATCATGGTAAACCCCGGCATTTTCATCGACACAGAGATCCACGACGTCGATCTGACTCTCAGCTTTCTGGGTCCAAATGCACGACCGAAATCTTGCTACAGCATCGGCACGATAGCCTTGCATAAGGAGCTCGCTCAGATCTACGACGTCGACAATGCGGTTGGGACCGTGGAGTGGTATCCTACGACCCCTGGCGGCGTGGCTCCGATCTCCTACTACCACGTCAGCCGGATTGCGCACCATGGCTTCGACAACCCGACAGAAATCACCGGGACAGAGGGTCAACTGAAGATCAATCTGCATCCCAGGCGAGACCTGATCACGGTAGCCGACAAGAACGGAATGGGCAACGATGTCATGCCGGACTTCTACGAGCGATACGAACGGGCTTTTGTGACTGAGCTCGAAGTCTTCGCAGACTCTGTTCTGGACAATAAGCCCCTACCATATGAGCTTGACGAGGCTGTCAAAGGGATGGAGATTGCCGAGGCGCTGCAGGAGAGTTTGCGGACGGGGAAGAAGATCGAGTGGGACGTGCAAGGTCGAAGGCTTGACGAGGAGCCTAAAAGCCACATGTGAGCTCGGACGCAATGCAAGGCCGGCCGCGAGACTAGGTCTGCTTCAGCATACCTCCACTTCATTTGCATACATAGCCGTTGAGCAAATCTACATGCCACACCCGCCATTTACATCGAACATGGAAGCAAAATCCATTGTCAATCAACACCGTGATTGTGAGCGTGAGCTCGTGGCCGTGGGGCCGATGCGTCTGTGTCACCAATGCAATGCAAAGAAGTGGTATCAAACTCTGCTGAGCTCGTGACAAGTGGTGTCAATATGTAGCAACGCTTGCTCGGAACGCTCGAAATTAAAACAAATCATAGATGACGCCGATATGCCCTTCCAGATTACTTGTGATCAAATGAGGGCCAGCCTGCTCGATACTAGGATGGACTGGTTGATGGTGACTTCGGTCATGACAGGGATGCATGCAGATCACACGCTGACGGTACGCCGCCGCGTCTGTTGCGGCTTCTGCGCGTGGCAGAGGAGGAGTCGAAACGATGTGCCTTGCTTCTCGCATTCCCGAAGGAGTTCCTGATCCTGCCATATGCTCTTATTACTTCCTAGTGAAGGCGTCTCATAGCACGTCGAATACCACCAGCGCCCAACTTTGGCGACCATTCTGGTAACGCCCTCGTCGTTTGCCCCCTCAGAAATGTACTGACTGTTGCGTGCATCATCGAGCAGGTCAGCAAAAGTAATCTCCTGAGTGTTGACGCGAGCCAAAGAAGGTCGGCAAGGCTGTTCAGCGGATTGACTGGAGCTGTTACTTCTGGCGTCTTGGCCCCTCGAGACGTGGCCAGCAGTGGGGACGCCTACGATGCCTCGTTTGACCCCCTCAAACCCACGCCGGCCGATCAGGCGCACCAAAAAGTCGCTCATGTTGCGCAAGCTTACAGAAGGATCGTTTGCCTGCATCCTTGTCTTCAAGCCGCGGACCACGCTCCGTGCTCTATGACCCATATTGACAAGGTCGAGATCAAGCACAGCCACTTCGAGATGACCTCCGGGCCGCAGGACCCGTTTGCACTCGCAGATGCAAGCATGGTAGGCTTCATCTGTGGTGGCAACTGGGAAACGCAACACTACCGCGGTGAAGAATCCTTTAGGAAACGGGAACGCAGCTGCTATGGTTGAGCACGGGATGTGTCGGAGCTTGGGCGGTGGCGCCTTGTTTACTCCAGGCCAAGACGTCGCCAGCGTTCTTGTTGCTACGCGGAGGTTGTAGACCTCAGCCCCTGGGTAGTTGAGTGCAACGTAGTATGACCAATCGCTGCCCAGGCCGTCAATGACCAGTACACGGGGATCATCGGAAAGGCTCATCTCATCACGAGCAGGGCTGAAGAGCACTTGACCGAATGAAAGCCACTTACTGGCCATTAGCGCACCAAAGCGCAAGGTGTCGTTGGCCGTCTTAAAAGAATCGTCATTCTCAGCAATACCAAGAACTTGCGTGTCTCTGGTCCTGCTGCTATGTGCGAGGCTGGCCTGGGAGGCTCGAGCATTCGCTTCGGGTAATGAAGCCGATCGCAAGTGCCCAGAGGCTCGACTATATCGAGACGAAATGCTCGTTCTTTGATCGACTCCTTCCGCGCCATCAGATTGTATAGCAGTGCCCCATGCTGCCTGAGGCACGCTAGTATGTCTGGAAGAGACTAGGGAGATGGTACTCTGGTTGCCACAATGATCGAGTATGCCAGAAAGCGTGGCAGGACGCGACACCAGAGGGGACAAAGAAGGCTGCATGAAGCGAGCTACCTGTTGTGGCACACTCAGGACTGCTGGTGTCGTGCTGGCTCGCGGAGGTGATGGAAGTTGAGCTGAGGGTGGCTGTGTGAGATTTAAAGGCATCGGCAGGGATGGACTGTTGTTGTAGCTGGTGTCGGCGTACTGGAAGGGTACACCGAGAGAGGATCCAGCCGAAAGTGGCGTATGCTGAGGTAACATAGCGTCCATTAAATCGTCATATTCAGCCCATGGATCTTCCAGCTGTGGCTTTGAGAAACCTTTCGTGTCTGTGTACCAGCTGCCGTTTCCTGGGTTCAGTATATAAAGCCTTCCCGAATTCGTGCCAAGCGGAGAGCCGACGAAATCAGAATCACCGTGGTGATTCATGCTAACCTTGTCGGTCGATTCGGGTTCATGTTCCACGCTGGCACTGCTTCGAGGCCCAACAGAAGCGCCCTCTGATCTTGTACTGGCGCCAGAGATAAGGTGCGCTGCAGATTCAACAGGACTGGTAAGCTCTCTACTAGAACGAATCTGATTGTATAAGGTCCCTGGAGGCTTCACGCTGGTGTTGTTTTGAGCCCTTGGCCTGGAAAATGAAGTATCGGGCAACTTGTACTGTCGATCTCGCTTCGACACAACGCGTGGGATCCTGCCCACAGGCGAGAGCCTCGGGTGACGACGTGAGCTACACTCAGAAGACCAATCTGGAAAATGAGGCCCGCCATCACGAAATTTAGGCGAGACCTGCAGCTGTGGAACTTCAGTCTCGTCCGGCTGGGTCGGGTCGTTTGCAGCGAGCTGGTCAACGAACTGGGCCCTGGATGCATCGACCACGGGTGGAGAACGCTGAGGGATGGCCGTTTGCGCGCGTCGCAGTGTGGGAGATTCCGACTGATTACGTTTCGCCATGTTCCTTCGTGGTATGGGTCCGTCTTTGATGTCGGGATTTTGGTGACGATTCTGTCTTGGCGGCGATGGCAACAGACTAGAGTGCCTGCGATCGTAAGGCACGACTTTGGCTGCGTATTCATGTTCACTGACTGATTCATCTTGAGACATTTCGCTTTCTTGAACAAGCTGTTGGATTTCGTACAGATCCACTGGCTCGACAGGATCAAGCATACCGAACTGCGAGGATCCACGTGGCTGACCCGGCCTTTCTTCGTGACGGCTAGAAGATAGGACCACGCTTTCCTTGCCTTTGGGGCGACTTGACGCCTGAGCTCGGTGCAAGAAGCTCCACTTTGACGCTGGTTTGCTCGTTGAAGGCCGCTGAGTTCGCAGCCACTGGCCTTCTCTTCCTTCGAAGCCACTTTCTGCGCCTGGCATTAAACTTTCTGCTTGCTGCAAGGACGCCTCTGACTGGGACTCGTTGACCGAGTATTTGGGCTGAAGTCTGGTTGTCTCAATAGGCGTTGGCAATGATGCCAAGAATGTGCTGTTAGCTGGCGGTAAGCGACGTGCACCTCTGCGGGCAGCCAACGCTGCAAATCGTGAGGTCGCATCATCCTCACTACTTTCGGATGGCACTCGAGTCGCAAGAGAAGGACGTTTCCCTGGTGAGAGACCAGCTCCAGCCTGCATTGCGGACGGCAAAAGCTGCGGCCTCGGATAGCTATCCATAGACGACGAGCTGGAAGGCTCTGCCATGGAGGTTTCTAAGGTCTCATATGTCGGAGTCCCTGTGCTGAAAGTGTTTCCGGACCCACGTAGCACTCTTGGAGCTTGGAGTTTGCGGAGAAAGTCGTCAAGGCCAACCTCGAGAGTGCTGCTGGTAGTACTGCCCTCCTTGGACGTGCCACCATGGCCGGGCACGCTGCTGGCTTGGCTAACAACGCTAGGTGATCGGAAGTCGGTGCTACTTGTTAAGCTCCCGCTGCGGCCACGAAAACCGAAACGGCCATATCCTTCGTGACCGGTCCCTGCAGCCGGACCTCTCGTGGACTGCCGCTTTGGCTTTTCAGTCGTCTGGACTGAGTCAAGTTTGAGCTTCCGTGAAAAGATACCAAAGCGAGGTGACTTGTTTGGATTGGCATCGAACTCGACGGCTGGAGAATCCTTTCGTCGCAGGTGTCGTCGCTCCGCTTTGATAGCATCTGGAGAGCGATAGCAGACGATGTTATGGTCTGAGGAAGACGGTGAGACAGCAGAATCGATGCGCGGAGACTCCTGGCGTGATGAGCTTCGCGAAGAGAACCCCAAACGCGCTTTGAAGGCCGGGGATGATCCAGACGGCGAGACCGGAGTTTCCAGGGAAGGCATCCGTTTGTGATACGTGGTGAGCAAGCGAGGTAGGTCACTCCGAATGACAGAAGCAGGCTTTTTCATATCTGTTATGCTTGGAGTATTATGCCTACTAGGTCTGAGCGGCGGTGGCGGCTTGTGCAGCGATGCAGATGCTTGTGTCGGCAGATCAACGTTGAGATGCAAAAATTCAGGTGGGACTTGAATTGGTGCTGCAGTGGTACGATAGTTCAAACTTGTCTGTGGTTGTTCGGTTTGTGACGCAGTAGTTGTAGCAGCGTAACCCTTAGCAGTAGGTAGCGCAGTAGCATGTCTGTTCTCTGGTCGGACTTTGATCGATCCAGGCTTAACCGTAGCGTTCGATGAAGATGTAGAGGATTCGCGCACTGGAGGTAAGGCCAAATGCGTAGCGGTCATGTCTGAGGCCAGCCTCCTGCTCCGAGCCGGACTCTGTTGTCTATTCTCAAAATGACTACCAATAGGAGCCACAGAGGCCGGACTATACGAAGATGCAGAACTCGGTGTGGGCACATGGCTGAACGGAGACTCAGTATAGCGGGTTGAGGGTGTCGAGGACTGTGCATACGTAGTTGCAGTGGGACCCCTAGATTGATTGATAAGCCACTGCTCAGGAAATGCTCCTGCATGACTGTCAAACGGTATTTTCGACGTGGTGACCGAGCTCGAGTCACAGGCGATGCCCATGACAGTGTCATCGCGAATCTGTCGATGGTTTGCCCGGCTGCTCATTGTCGCCTGCCCAAGCCCATTGGGCTCCTTGACCAGTTCGCGTGACGATGCGCACGTGTCGATACTGGATGGCTTTCTCCTGAGACCACCGATATGCCTTGGACGATCAGAAGCAGATGTCGATGAACCAGAAACTGACGATGGTGTCCGAGTTATGGGCAGTGGCTGCAATGGCCGGCGGCCTATTGACGGGCGTGCATTGCTGGAAGGCTCATCATGCGAAGCTGGGGAGCCATTTCTTGGCGCTCTAGAATCATATCTCGCTTCTATCGGTCCAGAAGGCACTCTGTCCCCTGCCGTTGTGCCATCTTCGGGCTTCACAGGTCGGGGGATTAGCCGAGCTGCACTTCTTGTCGATATCGATGCATTTTGCGCGGCCTTGCTCTTCTTGCTCGGTGGCTGCACCGATTTTGTTGGTAACCGACTCGCAGGCTTGCGAACATTTTCATCGGGCCTAGCCTCTCTCTGCTGCTGCAGATGTCGCAAATGTGATCGAGCAGATGTTGACATCACGTCGTGTCGTGCTCGTGTAGATTCTGCCCTAGTTGATCAAACCACAGCAGCTGCGTCGAAGGAGTCATCAGAGCTGATAATGTGTCGTATGTACTCGTGAAGTTTGTGTTCCGGATCGATTATCATTAATGCTGCCGTCCAGATCGCCTTGGTAGCAATCGTAGCAACCGTCAGCGTCCCGCGCCCAACGAGAGATGGAAACAATTATTAGGACGGATTACAGGCCCGAAGAACAAAGGCAAGCTACCTTATACGTCTCTTCGCCTGCACCAACCCAGCTGAGGCTATACAGTATACACAAGCGTCGTCACTCCAGTATCCATGCACCGCCACCTGAGGCTGCCGGAAACACCGATGCGTGGTTCCTGGCTCGCCAGCATCCGTCGTCGTTCTGCCACAACGGAGGCACCGACTGGTGCTACGTGTCAAGCAGGCAGTGGATATCTCATGCTCTGGCGCCGGATGTGTTGGCCTCGTGTGCTCGGGCGTTTTCTTTAGGTTGACGCTGTGGGGCAATTGAGTAACCGTTGTGGCGGCGGCGGCGGCCAAGTGCGGCGGGACGCGGCTGAAGATACCAGAAAAATCGAAAGGGCGAAGACGATATCTCAGTAGGTAGCCTTCTATAGTAGCGCAACCGGAAGGGTTGGAACTGAGCTTGGAGGAGCGGGCCCAAGGTGCGACGACATGGAATAATTCGCGCAGAAGTCCTACGGGAGGTATCCTAGATCCTGTCGCCCCTCAGTTGCCCGAATTAGAGTTGGTGCGGCACATCTTCTAAGAAGCTGAGGGTGCATCGGCACTCTACTGATTGAGACAGACATAGACGCCGCAGACGCACCAGGTGGGTGTTGCGTCTGCGTCTTGCAGGCAAGACATGGGCTGTTGTCCATATAGAGCTGACGACGCAGCATCGCTGACCAGATTGGCGGGAGACTTACGGCAACCTGCAGAAGCGCCCGAGCAATGACATTTTCGCCCAACGGCCACACAAGTAATCCGTCGACTGTTAGTTTGCCATTTCGACAGCGCCTCTCAGCTTGATCTGAGCGCCTGAAGTTGAGAGTGGAATGACAAGCCCACGCGGGCGACGTGAGAACTACGGGCCGCCATAGCCAGAATGCTCACAGCCAGTACCTTCTAGAGCTCTCATTGACCTTTCCAACACCCGCACAACGTTCACATGGTCCGACACGGCTCGCGCCTGCTCATCATGTTAGACCTGTGGCCATCACGCGATGTGGAAACAAGGCCAAGCTGCCGCGATCCTTCCTACATTCATTGGATGCCTCACATCATTCAGACGGGATCTATTAGTATGTTTCTGTTCAGGGTCTGGATCTGATGCTTCTGCTTCTAGTCTTGCTTGCCTGACCCACGCCCTGGAGAATCAAAGGTGTCGGCAACCCGACCGATCAAGGAAGACCTGAAAGTGCACGACCACAAGTAAGTCGACAGTCGAGCAGTTGCCATTGTGTGACCGCCCAACACAGCCATGCGCTGCACCGCAAACTTCGTGTAGCCGCCCAAACACTTACCGTAATACTGGGTGGCTACAAATGTCAGAACGCTAGAACGATCGTGTTGCGGGTATATTGTAGCCGTCATGCACCGCTTCGAACCTCTGGATATGCGTCAGGGTCAACGACAGCAATGACACTCGGTACCGGTATCTGGCTGAGAGCCGGACCGCTGGATAAGCGCTCACCAGCTTTATCCCGGTCATCACGTACATACGCGCCCTGAATGGTCGACCTGCAAATCTAGCTGCGGCGCTAGTTGATCATGTGATGTCTCGGTTAGGTGTGGTGGCATTCGATATGGCTGCTTGTAAAATCTCCTGAGTGAGAATGGCACGGTCACGGCCAATCCCCAATTGGCCTTGTGCATGCAGGAGATGATAGCGTTCGGCGTGCATAGCTGTTTTAAAGAGATCATCGCTCTGCAGTAGCCTTCAAAGTTGGAGCACTTTTTGCGTACGATCAATGAAGAGCAGGGTTTTCACGTATGCCATGAACTCCGCTGCCAATTGTGACATTGCTTCACATGTCCCTGGCGGGCTGCAAGTCAATGTCCTAGACTTGCAGCCGTTATTGACAGTCGTGTAGATGGTTGCGTTCGGCACTGCATCACAACACTACCGAGCCAAGCCACATCCGACGGGGCGATCGGACCAAAGCGCCATGATTGGTGTCGATACATAGTGCTCCTCAACGCGGCGCAACTGCGATATAGGTATTGATGTTCCCACTCCACAGGACTTGCAACAAGAGGTATTGCGTTGAGAGTGACTTTGTCACATCATTCTTAGATCAAGCCAACCGGATCTTCCGCATTGTGAGGCGGGATACTGGTGCTTGCATAGCAGTCACTTAAGCGATTTATTGCTTGACCTGAAGCTGTTGGGATGATTCGCAGTGCTTAAAAATCAAAGGCATTGGCTCGATCGCAAAGCATTTTGCACAACAGATGCTTAGGGCTGTTAGAGCGGATTACGGGACCTGATGGTGTGCAGACATGAATTTCGGTATTGTCTCATGCATCTAGGATTACTCACGTCTTTTTTCTGACTGGCGGAGCAGTTGAAGCCGCTCAGGGAACAGCATTCTCCATTGTATGCATAATGGACTTTTGTCGCACCTCACCAATGATCTGCATAGCTGCTGCTCCGCGATCATTGTTGCACTGTCCAGAGCGTGAAGTTTAGTACGTGTGGGACAGATGAGCACAAAGCCCAAGACTGCTCATACTCCTGAAGAATCGATTTGGGAAGGCACGACTAGACCTCGGCTGAATTTCCCCATTCGGATTCGCCGACGACATTCTTCGCGTTCACACCCATCATCCCACCAAACAACACATCCGCACAGCATGGCCACCGGGTCACCAAAGAATACCGGGAACATCACGTTACCGCGCGTAGCCATCACATACTGCACGCAGTGCAAATGGATGCTGCGAGCCGCTTACTTCGGCCAAGAACTACTCTCCACCTTTGGGACCAGCATCGGCGAGATGGCCCTGATACCCGCTACCGGAGGAACCTTCACCGTCTACCTCACTTACAGACCTGATGCAGCGGCCGAAGCACAGGAGGTCCTGCTATGGGATCGCAAGGCGGAGGGCGGGTTCCCGGAGACCAAGATTGTAGGTTGGCTTATCGTCCTGCCTTGTTCCGCTGCAGACTGGCTGATTCACCGTGCAGCTCAAGCAAAGGCTGAGGAATCATATCGAGCCCGAGAAGAAGTTGGGCCATTCTGACACGCCTTCTGCTCAGGCCAAGAGTGCGAAGGATGATGCCGCCAGAGATGGACAGTCTGCCGCCGCCACTTCCGAACCTCCTTCAGCCGCTGCAACTGGCCAGAGCGGAACTACCCAAGGTTGCGAGGACTGCAAATGAGTCGTTCTCTTGAGCAAAGCACCAACGGCGCCCCTGCCACGATCCCTTTGGCAAACCCGTCCGCTCAGTAGTGTCAAATGATTCTACATCTTCAATTGACCGTGTTGGATCTGTCCAGCTCTTGATCCCGTCCATTCAACTCTTGCACGCCCGTCAAAACGAATGACATTGCTCTAGAGGACTAGGTGCAGATGCGCTATCAATCCTGTCGCTGCGGTCTGTCCACGTTCTGGTACCCTTGAAGGTGAGATTCGCCTCGAGGAGTGTGCTTCCGGAGCATCCTTCAATCCCCAGGGCTTCCAGCAATTTCGCAGTCTGTCAAAACTATCCATCGAGACCGGCTGCGCAGATCATGCGTAAAACTCCTCACACAAGGATCTGCTTTCGCACTCCCGCGCCATCCTGACTTCCTCGAAGTTCCATTTTCGGCGAGGCCTTGACTGTTCGGCTTCCTACCGGCACTACGGATGCCTCCAGCCAATCTGAGTGGATCGTAATAATAGCAAGCACTCATACTGTATAGGGTTGTGCGATCTTCGAGGCCACTACCCACCCTTCCATCCAAATTCCAGGCTCTTCCATCCGATCAATTAGTCGCGATAAAAGCTGAAGATCCTTCACGTATCTCAACTGCTGCAAAACAGCTCATAGCTTTTAAAAAAAGAAAAGAAACCATGATATGGTTGTAATTACATACCAACCTCTCCTCATCATCAACAAAACCCATCCTCGCCCGCTTCCCCAACTCATGTACATACTGCAGCTACAGAAGATTAATAATGATCCAATAAACCAGCTAGAGTCTAGACAACTGCCAACATCGATGAACGCTGCAAGCAGTCCAAAGCCACCACCTGCCGAGAGCGCCCGGAGACAGGAAACCCCTTGCACATCTGCCACGCCAAGGCCGTCAATAAGACATGAAGGATCTTGACAAGAAATCTAGACTTTTCGCCACGAAATAAGGTATATATGAGACCGCCGCGCACCCCATCCCTTTCCACTCCTCGCCTCCCCGATCCAACAACAGACAAAACAAACAAACAAGTCAAGCAACCAACAAGCAAAAAGCACCCAACATGCGCACCACCATCATCGCCCTCCTGTGCGGCCTGGGCTTCGCGCTGGCCGACCCACCGCTCAAAGAATGCGGGGATATCAATTACGCCGGGTGCGGGCAGGGCGCGGCGGTCGCTGTACGTGCATCCAGCTTCCCTCCCTATCCCGAAAATATAATCGACTGACAATGATTCTCTTCCCAGTGCCCCAACACTCTTAAGCCCCCAACCAATCGCAACCCCTGCCAGCTGCAGCTTCACTTTAGTCAGACGGAGGACATCTATTGTGTAGGTTTTGCCCTTCATGTCTCTGGAAGGAGGGAGGGAATGCTAAATCAAGCCCGTAGTGCGCGAATTGAAGCAATCGAGAAAACCGCCCGAGAAATTTGAATGGTCGGGGTCATAGGAACGTCGTTGCTTTTGGGCACTCTACACACGACGAGCTATGCCAACACCATCTACAACCTCTCCCTCCCCTCCCTCTCACTACCCGCGTCAGCACATCTCTCCACACCCGGTCAAATGGACGGGAAAAGCAACATACTAAACCCCCAAATACCGCGCCGCATGCTCGACATGCTCATCCGCAAAAGTCGCGATGAAAAAATACGAATGATCATACCCCTCCTGATACCTCACCCTCACCCCCTTCCCTGCCTTCTTCGCCGCCGCCTCGAAATTCTCCGGCAACAACTGCCCTTGCTTGTAGAAATTATCGCCGGTGCCAACATCAATCAAGATATCCGTGTCCCCCTTATACCGCGCCACCAACTCCGTCGCATCGTGCTCCGCCCACAGTCTCTTGTCCTCGTCGCCAAAATACCCCGCAAACGCCTTCTTCCCCCACTCGCACTGCGACGGGTTGGTGATGGGCGCAAACGCCGACACAGACTTGTACTTGCCCGGGTTCTTGAGGAACAGCGTCAACGCGCCATGCCCGCCCATGCTGTGACCCGTGATAGAAACCCGCGAGCCATCCAGCTCCTGGAAGTGCGAGAACAGCGCGCCGGGGAGTTCCTCGGTGATGTACGAATACATCCTGTACCCGTGTTTCCACGGCTCCCGCGTCGCATCGACGTAGAATCCCGCTCCGCTGCCGAAATCGTAAGTGTCGTCTTCGCCTGTGATGCCCAGGCCGCGCGGCGAGGTGTCCGGGTAGACGACCGCGATGCCCTTTTTGGAGGCGGCGTGCTGGAAGAAGCCCTTTTCTGCGCCGTTGTCGCCGGTGCAGGTCAGGCCGGCGAGGTAGAAGAGGACGGGTACGGGGGTGGTGGGGGAGGTGGAGGGGGGGAGGTAGAGGTTGAGTTTCATTTGGCAGGAGGTGGATTTGGCGGCGTGGGCGAGTTTGAGGAGTTTGCCGCCGAAGCTGGCGATGGTGGCGGTGGTTTCGAAGGACATGGTTGGGGGAGGGTGGTTGTGGTGGTTGTGGTGGTGGGAGGATTGTGAGGAGATGGACTTTTGGCATTGGAGGGGTTGCTATGGCGGGGCTGTTGGAGCTACTCATGTACAGTATATTCCTGTCAGAATAGGCAAGAGTTTCCGTTTGGCCGTAAATGGAAGGTTTATTCACTACATTTCATCTTGATTCATTTTTGATGTTGGTACATAAGATACTGATGATTGTGAAGCTGTTCAGCCTCCAAGCCTGCCAAACGTGGCGGCCGCCTTACAACGCCATGACGCCTCGCTGTTTGAACCAATATACATGTAGCTTGATGATGTCGCGGCCTTTCGATGGCTGCGCATCTGAAAACAGAATTCTACTTCATGCGGTACTCCATCCTGCGGAAGCTATGATTCGGATGGGTGGTGTTGATCTGCTCCTAGGTGATCAACTCCTCGCAAGTCCAGTCCTCGTAGCTGTTCGTAGCGTTAGCTTTAGATCAAATCACGCGACAAGATGGGTGCCTTACTATCCATCGGGAAGATAGCGCCGCACCACCAAAGGCACCTTCTTCTCCCGCAACTCCTTGAGTGCAATGGCCAGGGGATCCGTCTCGCCCTCGACGTCGACCAGCACCGGCGCGTTCAAGCTGTGTCTACGTCAGCAAGACCGCTTCACGTCTGGCCCAAGCAGAGATAGCGCAGAGATAGCACACCTGATCTGCAACGCCCGCGTCCCCAGCACACGCGCTCTTTCATACTTGGTCATGTATGGCGTCGTCGTCCTCTTCTCGTTCGGGATGCGCTTGTTCTTGGTGGCCTTGACATTGCTGATCTGCTCCTGCGGCCGGTGACCCTCGTCGCTGACCACGACGCCGTTCTGGTTGTAGTCGGTGCTGTCCAGCGTCCGGCCTTGCTGTGCCTCGCCCTCTCCATCCGCATCCATGCCCGCGGCGTTCTCATCGTACTCTTCCACAAACTCTTCCTCTTCGATCAGGTTCTCGGCGTTCTCCCTAGCACATCGTCAGTCGCGAATCGTGGTAGGTGTCCTGCGTTGCGACTCACTCATTGTCGCCGAAATCCGCCATGCGGTCGTCATCGCCGCCGCCGCCGCCGCCGTAGTCGCTCATGGCTGCTGCTGGGTATCGCGCAATTGGCAGTGATGGCGATGGAGACCAGGGTGAGCTCAGACACGGTATACAAGAACTTTCACATGCAACATGGAACTTCGGATCTGCCCGCCTGGAATCTCGAAATCTTGGCGGCTCCACTAAAAACTCACCAATTCCAGCTTTTACAATTAACCACACAACACCGCATCGCTGTCCACGATGGCGGCGACGATGAGGCCACCAAAGCGGAAGGCGGTGGCGGATGCATTCGAAGTGGCGGCGAAGAGGACGCGACAGGATGATGAGGCGGAGGAGGCGGAGGAGGAGGAGGAGTGGGAGATCTACAGCGCGGAATCAGCCGTCTTCAGCCACGCCCCGTCCGTCGCCGAGACGTCGATGACTTCGCGCTCGTCGAAGCGCCCGAAGAAATACGTGTGCGAGTATGCGGGATGTGGCAAGGCGTTCGACCGTCCGGTCCGACTGGAAGTCCACACGCGCAGCCACACCAACGACCGGCCCTACACGTGTGAGCACGGCGGCTGCGGCAAGACCTTCCTCCGCGTCGAGCATCTCAAGCGCCACATGGTCGACAAGCACAGCCATGAGCGGTCACATGTCTGCACGTACGACGTGGGCGACGGGCAGCAATGTGGCAAGACCTTCACCACCGGCACCCGGCTGCGGCGGCATGTGGCGGCTCACGAAGCCAAGGAGGACCTGAAGTGCACGGAGCCGGGCTGTGGTAGGGTGTTCCGAAAGATGGACACCCTGCAGAGGCACATCCGGCAGGATCATCTGCACGAGAAAGCCTTCAAATGCGATCACGTAGACGTGCGTGCAGATGGACAGCTGATCGAGTGCAACAAGGCCTTCAGCAAGGCCGCCCAGCTCAAAACCCACTTGGCGCTCGATCATTCCGGCGAGCTCTACATCTGCGACATCTGCACGCCCCCCGAGGAGCAGCTGGACGGCACGTCGGAGGACGAGGACCCACGCGTCGGCTTCCCCACCTACGCCGAACTGCGAGACCACCTCAAAACCGCCCACCCCCCCACCTGCGGCGAATGCGGCAAACAATGCCCCACCATCCGCGCCCTGAAAGCGCACATAGACATCGAGCACTCCGCCCTCTCCGACCGCCAGCAATTCCCCTGCGACTGGCCCGGCTGCAACCGCAGCTTCACCAAAGCCGGCAACCTCAAAGTCCACCACCAAACCGTGCACGTCAAAGCGCGGAACTTCGTCTGCGGCACGACCGACGTCGTGACCGGCAACGCCAAAACTCAAGGCTGGACCGGTCCCGGCTGCGGCCACGCCTTCAGCACAAAGCAGAGCCTCGAAGAGCACATCCGCACGCAACACCTCGGGCTCGCGGGCAAACTCAAACCCTGCCGGACGAACAAACCCGCTTGCCTGAAAAAGAAAAAGCCGAACCGCGAGCCTCCCTCGACCATGAAACCCAACAACAAAGACGACAGCGCCACCGCCCTCTCCCTCCTCACTGGCGCGGGCTATGAGTCCCGCCGTCCCATCGCGTGTCTGGTCCGTGGATGTGCCTACAGGTTTTTCCGCGACCAGCACCTCGCGGCCCACTTGGAGATGCACCATGGGATGGAGATTGATGAGGTGCATGAGTGGATGGCGGAGAAGGCGGCGTTGGAGGGGGAGGAGTTTTGGATTGGTGGGGTTGGAGGGGAGGAGGATGAGGGGGAGAGGGAGTTGAGGGTCAGGTTGGGGGATGCGCTTGTGCCGGTGAGTGGTGGGGAGGTGGATGGGGAGATGTTTGAGGGGGTGTGCGGGATGGTGGAGACGAGTGGGGAGGAGATGGTTATTGATCCGGCGTTGATGATGGAGTCGTGATGGGATTGGTCGATCATCGCGGACATGATGATATTGTGAGGATTGATGTCGGGAAAAGGAAAGTTGAAAATGTCGCAGCGAGCATTTGCTTATGATACCCCCCCTACTTCGCTCTACACGACCACAAACGAGATCACAGCGTCTGCTCTTTCGCTGTCGAGAATGACTCCTCCTGTAGACTACAAACTTCACCCAAGACAAAATATGCTCTTCTCAAACGCTCACTTCTACCACGTAACCAACCACCTCCCCACCCTCCCTACCCCAACCACAACCCTCCTGACTAAATTGAAAATCACCACGACAAACCACGCCCACCACAACACGCCCAACACTACCCACTCCAGCACTTTGAACCCGACCCGCCTCAGCAACCTCCACTGCCTCCTGCGTCGCCGCAGCAAAGCATCAATCGCGTCATCCACCCGCTTGACATCCTGCGGCTGCTTGGTGGTCAGCTCGACGACAAACGCCTCCGCGTCATCCGAGTAGTGGTGCACGCGCGTCGTCAACTGATCGGCGGCTTTGGAGCGGAGGTCTGCGAGGCGGGAATCGAGGTCTTTCGCGGGCCCGCGGAGGAACGACTGGATGGTAGATTCGAAGGTCTGCAGGGAGGCGTCGAGGTGGTGGGCGAGGGCGCGGGCGACGACGAGGTGTTCTTGTTTTTTGGGGATGTGGGTGAAGTCTTGGTGGAGGAAGTCGGAGGCGGCGGCGATGACGGGGAGGGGTGTGGAGTGCGGTGTGTCGGCTTTGAGGAGGATTTCGCGGGCTTTGATGCCGGAGGTGCACAGCAGGGCGCGGGCGCGGGCGACGTCGCGGAGGGTGATTTTGGCGCGGCGGGTGACGGGGTGGTGTTGCGAGAGGCGTTGGTCGGAGATGGACCAGTGGCGGCCGCTGCTTTGGGAGTGGACTTTTGCGAGGGGAGTCAGGGACAGTCGTTTGTCTCCTGGCTGACGGGTGCTGGCGTCACCGTTGAGGACATCGAGGAAGCCGTAGCTCTTGCGGGGGTGGAAGACATCTGACCGGTCGCTCGGGATACTGGTCGCAGGGTCAGAAGCCGTCTCCGCGTCGTCGCCGGGCAGCTTGATTCTTGGTGGCGCGAGACGATCCAGGCGCGGTGATTTGGCGCGTTCACGCCTCAGTGCCTGCTGCCGGCTGATATGGTCGCCACCTTCGGGTGTTTCGACGCCGTGACGCACAGGACTGGTAAACGAAGGGAGCCCTTGCGTGTGATACTTGGGTTTCTGTCTCTCCTGATCGATGGACGTCCTTGGACTCGCCTCGATATCGTCATCGTCAGCCACGATCGTCGGGAGTCCCTCGTGATCCGAAATGCTAGGAAATGTTTCCGTGTCAGAGTCTGGCATGGCATCATCAACGTTTCTGCTGCCTTTGCCTCTTCCGCCTAAGCGGGATGTTTCATTGCGCACGAGCTCGCCGACTTTGCCACCCTTGAAGAAGCGTCCCAATGTCCCACTCTCCTTACCAGAGCTCGTTGTATGCGTGCCTTGTCTCTTGAGGCTGGTCTGGCTGGCCATACTCTCGGTGGTCCTATGCCGGGTCAAAAACGAAGGTCGAATCGAGTCAATGCTCGAACGAGGATCACTCGTCTTGTTGCTATCATTCGTAGTGGAGAAGGCAAAGTCCTGTCTATCCGTCTGATCACCCGGTTCTGCCTCATCTCGCTCCTTGCTGTGTGAACGAAGAAAGGTTATATGTCTCAGCTTCGATTTGTGCTGGGATAGCTGGCGCTCTGTAGCGACAGGCGGCGGAGATAAATCCATAACCATAGACGGCATGAAGCCAGCATCCTGCGGCGACAAGGTATATGCGCCGGATGACAAGGCATCATCAATGGGCGTGATCGATCGATTGTTGCCACCCATCGCCCGGCCGTCAGCCGATTTCGCCCTCCGCTGATGAGAAGTGGTGTCCACCGACAAGCTTCCCTGCTGCTCGTGAGAATGGGTGTCCCGCCGGTCTCGGACCGCACGCAATACTGGAAACCTGGTGTGCTTCGAGTCCCAATGGTCTGCTGCACTGCCCAGCTCTGGCGACGTGGGCGACTTGAGCTCCCCTCTCTGATCCTGTTCGATGAGCCCCTGCATGTGTCGAGCCAAGGGCCCGAGATTCTCATCCCCGCCGGCTTCATCTTCGTACCTGAGAGGAGGCGGCATTCGTCCCTCGTCACTGGACGCGCTGGTAGAACTCGGGGTCCTGTCCAGACGCTTACGCCGCCGCGGCAAGAGACGCCGATGAGACGCCTTCGTCTTACTTGAAGACACGATGCCATCTGCCGACTCCTCCTCCAGCAGCTTGTTCTCCATGAGCGATCGCTCAATGTCGCGACTACGTCTCGGCTTCTCCATGCTCCGCCTTGACAACGATGGGAAGATTGGACTGCCAAACCTGTCTTCAATCGCGGCTTTGTTATCACCTTTCTCTGTCCAATATAAGTCGGCAAGCAATTCCGGAGGCTCGATACTCCACCCATTCTCGGGCTTGGTGATGACTGAGCTCGTAGTGTCGGTACGTCTGTGACCCTTGAAGCTGGGAGGAGGCTCGACAGGCGCGTCCAGCTCACCCGCGAAGCGAGGCAGCTGCACTCGGTCATGGGCTGGACGAAATAATGGATGACGGGTTGCAGCCTCGACGTCGTCTATCCATGTTCTGATCCTGTCCGTGTCGGTCCATGTTTCTGGTGGCGCGGATAAAGCCTTGCGCTCCCTCACCCGAAGCCTGCGGTTCCGTAGGGATTGCAGAGGGTTATACCGCCGGCCTAGCACGTGCTTGTGCTCAGTGTGGGAGGTGGTGCGTTTGAGCTCCGAATTGGTGCTCCTAGGGCTGCCGGTCAGGAGAGACGTGTGGTTGGCGGGCGAAGGTGCGCGGGGCTTGAGCGGTGGCAGGTGCTGCAAAAGACGTCTATGCTCGCTTGCCAGCTCAAAATATTTCCTCGCCTTCTCGGCACGGGACAAGGTGGCGGGAGAGAAGTGCTGTGGTACGTCCAGCGACACATCATGTTGCTCTGTGCTCTCTCGTCCACTCTGATGGGACAGCGGCGAGTCGTGAGGCATGCCGCTCCCCGCATAGCTTGCTCGTTGATGCTGCTTTCCCACCGATGCAGCTCCAGCCGTGGTCACGCCCGAAGCCCTTCTCGCGTCTCTCGGCGAGATGGGGACTTGTAAAGGACCACTGACGTGCCTCCTCCTGCTCTCACTCAGACTCAGTGCCATCTGCACCAGCTGTGCTGGATCCATGCTCGGTGTCCGCGCGTGCGCACGTCCGTCCTGCTCGTCGTCCTGGCTGTCGTGCATGGCGAGCTCCTTGCTCAATGGCGAGCTCCGCACCGACGAGTCATGGGACACGCGCGTCGCCACTGGCACCTGACCACGCCGTTTATCGACATGGAGCGATCCATTCTGCTGGACTGCGCTCTTCCCCCGACGGTCCGCGTCGCTGTGAGGCTCCTTTGCCTGTCCGTTGGCGGCGACGCCGCCCACGGAAGCCAACAAGAAGCCGCCACTGTTCCTCACGCGATGGCGCAGCGTAGTCATGCGGTTGTGCAGTGTGCTGGCCTGGCTGGACTCGGAGGGCGAGGGAGTGGCCGGCAGCTCCCGCAGGCCATGTCTCTCGCGCTCTCTGCTGCTGCCCTTCCTCGAGCTGGCCGGCGAGCTCGACTCGCCATTGCGATCGGGCGCCAGTCTCGCGAAGCTCACATCGACGGCGCCTGGGTGTGGCGGGTCGTGGTGGTGGTGGTGGTGATGGTGCTGGCCGGCACTCGGGCGCTCGGCATCGCTTCTCGACATGGCGCGCGCCCATCTTCACTCGACGTCGCTCATGTCCACGAGACAGACGTGGGCGCAAGACTACCTGTGCTTTCCTCCTCGATCGCTCACGACATTAATCGAACATCAATCAAAGGGATGTCAGCCTAGTCAAATCAAGTCAAGTCACACAGCTTGGTGCAAGGATGTGTGGAGGGAGATGGAGCCCAACGGCTGGAGATGGGGCATGTGAGACTTGGCGCTGCTGAAAGTCTACAGCGCGACGGGACTTTCAAATAATGCCTCAGTCGACTAATCACAATCAGGGAATTGCCTTTGGTCCTCACTGATTAGTCCCTCATTGATTCCCCACCATGTATTGATTGATCATTGATTCCCAACCATTGTATTGATTGATGAGGACGTGCTACCTGTACTTCTTGCAGAGCGGGCCAGAGATGCATCACGCATGCACCCAACATTCGACAAAAGTGCTTGATCTCGCTGTCGTCACGGGAAGGTGCGATGGCGCCGCGGTCGAGAACAGGATGGTACGTGACGTGGACCTGCACACACCTGCACTCATTCATCGCGCCGCCGGCTAACCTTCCTTGCAGCCTGACATGCCGACAAAGGAAGGTACGCAGACCCATCCGCGGCCTCTCGTGACACACATCACGCGACGCTGACTCGCCATGCCAGCTCAAATGCAGCGAAGAGCGCCCCGTGTGCGCGCAATGCGTCAAGGCCAATCGCGAGTGCGTGCCCGCCTCGGCCATCACCTTCCGACACCAGCAGAACCCGTCGATGAGCGCCACCGAACGCGGCTCCGAGCAGTTGAAGAGTTTCTACGGGTACAAGGAGACCTTCAGCAAAGAGACCACCTGGGTGCACATCCCACAGCACTTGACCTTCGTCACCACCACCAACCCCTACGACGACGAAGACGCCCATCCCCACCCTAGCTCACATCGCTTCCATCCCTCGCCGCCCACCGACGATGCCGCCCTGGCGAGTAGTCTCGCTGCGCTGGCCGAGGATGCCGCGCGGTATGAGCAGGTGAGGAGCGCGCCCGACTACCCCTTCACACCCACCGTCTCGGACTATGCCACACATGGCCTGGAGGCCTTGAGCGCCGTGGCCAGCCAGGATCAGTACAACTACGCCCCTCCACCAGCGCCCATGGGCCACGGCGAGCCAGTGCCACTCCAACCGCCGTCCACAACGTCGCCATCGGACCGCCACGCCACCTCAAGCGGCCCGCCCAACAACAACTTGGACTTTTTGCTCAACCCAGACAATCCCAACATTGACCCGAGGCTGCATTCTGAAACGCCCGTCAACGATCGCAGTCACCCGCCCGTATCCGGTGTGTCTGCTCAGCATCAATCGTCTCCCACACATGTACGTACACCAACATACGCCTCATCACTTGGAGGGCCTCGCTTACATTCAAAAGGATCCCATGCCCGAAGACCAATGATAGACGATCCACAACTGGCCTTCCTCCTCCGAGACTTCTCCGAAAGGGCGGGTCTCTGGATGGACTTGTTTGACCTCAACCTATTCTTTGCTACCAAGGTGCCCGTCCTAGCCAAGCAGTGCCCGCTCTTGCTTTATTCTTGCGCGGCCTTGTCGGCCAAAAGCCTTGCGCGAGTAGACGGGCGAAAGCCCACAATGGGAGGGCAGGTCACGACTGGACGACGCAGTAGCATGGAGGTGTGGCCGGGCATTGCGATTGATGCTCTTGGCTATGTGCAAAAGGCGAGGGAGTACTATGACCTAGCAGTATCGTTGTTGAGGCAGTCGCTCGCAGGTGCGACATCCCCTCGTACTCCTTCGCTGCCGGGTAATGTGTCGCCGCAAACCGCGCGGAACGCACACAGCGTGTCATTACCACCCACAGACTCGGACGAGCTGGTAGCAGCGACAGCCATATTGTGCGTGTATGAATTTCTCGACGCATCAGGCCCCGAGTGGAGTAGGCATCTCGACGGCGCAAAGACGCTGTTCGACATCGCCAATGACCGTATGGTGCCTCTGACCTTGCCACCGTCACCGGATTCGGGAGCACATCCATCTGACCAACGCCTGGCTGATCACTTTGACGTTCACAGCGCGCCCTCACGTACCTTGACTCAAGGACGCAGAGCCGTGTTCTGGAATTTTGCTCGCCAGGACATGCTCTCAGCCTTTATCAACCACACTTCTACCCGCCTAGATACCTCCGACATACCCATGTGGAAGAGCGCAGGTCTCAGATTTACTGTCGAAGGGTACATTTGCCCTTCCAACGCCTCACATCCCGACTACGATCCAGACAAGGCCATGGAAGACGACATCGTCGCCAACGCACTAATCTGGATCATTATGAAACTCGTCAACTTCATCGCAGCAGGCGACGACGTGCCCGAGCATCTCTCACCCGTGCGTCTAGGTGTGCGACAACGTCAGCTGCTGGAATACTGGGGAGATATAGAGCGTCAATTGCAAGGATGGTACGACGGCCTACCCGATAGCTTCCACCCCACCGCGATCAGTCCCTCCTCTGCCAACAAGCCCTGCAAACCCTCCATCGAAGAGCAATGGTTCCCCCGGCCCATGTGCGCCAGCGCCATGCAAAGCTACCACTTCGCTCGAATCCAACTGCTGCACAACAGACCTCACCTCTCGACCACTGCACCTCGCCCCCCAACGCCGCGCAGCACCCACCATCACAGGCCAGCCTCAAACACCTCCCACCACTCCTCCCCCGGATCCCCTCTCGCGCCCCTCCGCCACGCCTCCATCCTGCCGCAGTCGCGCGCACACGCCAAGGAAATCGTGGCGATCGGGTTGGGCCGAAGCGACGAGGGGACGAGGATTCATTCTGTGCAGCCGCTGTGGACGGCCGGGTGGGTGCTGGGTGCGGATGAGGAGGCGTGTGCTGCGGAGACGGAGGTGTATCGCAGGTGTGTGGTGGAGCAGTTGAGGGGCATCGAGAGGGATATGGGCTGGGCGAGTGAGTATCGTGTGAGGAGTTTGTTGGAGCTGTCGGGGTTGCCGGGGGATTGGCTGGGTGCGGAGGCGTGAGGGGATGCGCAGTGTCGGTCGCTCGACCAAATTTTCGTCTGTCTTGGACCATATTTCGCCCCGCTGTCGATACCTACTCGTCTGCCAGAGCTGGCAGGAACTCCCGTAGCGAATAACGCCACCACATTCCGATCGCAGTGCATGCATGCATGCATCGCCGCTATGCGAGGCAAGACCACACGCGCGCGGCCATCCCCTCCATCGCCTCTGTCATGATACGCGGCTCGATGACCAGAACGATAAAAAAATTCATTTTATGTGGAAACATCAAGAGAGAAGAAAGTACCACCGCCCATATTCTGGGTAGGTATTCGACCATTCATCTACCTACCTTACTTATGCAACCCCCAAAAGCGGCAGTCGAACACAGCGACCCAAAACTTTCGTAAAACGGGGCTCTCGTCGCTTCGTAATGCTCGAAATCATACATAAATACAAGTACACTCTGCCCACCCTATGCTGCCGCCGCCGCCCTGACGAATGCTATGATTTTCCATGCTCGCGTGCCCCAATGCTCCCCGAGCCAGAGCTGCAGCTGTGGTGCAAGTCATCTGTCAGCAGCTTGAATAAAGAACAAGCAGTCGAGCTGGTTTGTGCTTGCCTGACCCACCCGTCCGTCCTAGACCTTCCGCCTGCTTTCCCTGCCAGGAGGCGCTCAACGGTCCAAGCCAAAAGTCCTCTTTACGCGTGGTTGGCCTTCCCTTCCCGCGCGCAAGATAAAACAACCACTACGACAACGAGTTACCCTCGTACCACTTCCCGCCCTTTCTTTTCAATCTTGAATTTAGCTTCTGCCAGACTCGGAGAAGCCACTTGCCTCTCCGCTTGGGGTGACGTTCTGTTGGGACATTCCTCGCGTATGCCGAAAACTTCTTGGGTGCCGTTGCCTGTTGCTCCAACGCGGCGATTTGCTGGTCGATAGTCACATGTAAGGATACGCTCGACGCGCCAGCTGACGGCGCTTCAACTTGGCCATCGAGTTGGATTGATGCCGATTTGACTGACCCTTCGTTCCCGTGTGTTTCGTGACTGTAAGCGATACTCTCGTCCGGGACGTTGATTGTTGATTGGTTCTCCGCTTTGCCATCGTTCTCTACCGGGTCCTTCTAGTAGCTCTGCGGGTACTGGCTGGCGGGCTAGCGGTATGGTCAGCATCTCTTATACACCTACTTCTGCAGCTCGCGTTACTTACTGGCGAGTTAAGCATACTCTGCCGCTTGTTCCTGCCTTTCTTGATGTGGCTCTTCAGTGCACTGGAGTCGAGAGGCTTGAGCAGCTCAAACGAGCACAACAGCTCGCCACTGACACTCATGACAGCTCCCCAGTTATCAAACTCGCCGCAGTAATTGGGCGCGCTGAAGACCGTAACCAGGATTCTGTCATTAAAAAACTCGTATCCATCCTCCACAACCATATGCGCGCGACACACTAGGTCGAAATCGTGCTTCTGTAGAAACTCCATGATAACCTTCTTGCCGAAGCAATAACTAACGCCTCGCTCGTTAGCCTCCCAATCGCTCTCCATATCCGCTGGGTCGCTCCACAGCAGGTCGTTCAGCAGCCCGTAGTCCGGAACATCAGTTGGGCGTGCGATGTTCCGGATGTCATCCATGTGGCTAAGGCTCGGTGACAGTCCGCCGTGGACGCAGAAAATCTTGCCGGCGACAATCGCGGCGATGGGGAGAGTGTTGAAGGTATCGACAAACGTCTTCCAGACTTTGACGTTGCATCGCCGTTTGCATTCATCGTAGAAACCATACACCCGCGTCACGTTAGCGCACTCGTGGTTGCCACGAAGGAGGAAGAAGTTCTCGGGGAAGCGGAGCTTGTAGCAAAGTAGAAGCAGTATGGTCTCCAGGGATTGCTTGCCGCGGTCCACGTAATCGCCCAGAAATAGGAAGTTGGAATTGGGCGGGAAGCCGCACATCTCGAACATCCTGATCAAGTCAGTATACTGCCCGTGTACGTCTCCGACGATCTTGACTGGTGGCGCCAACTCCAGGAGAGCAGGTTGTGACAGGAAGAGCTCGCGCGCAGCGGTGCAAATGGCCGTGATCTCGGCATTTTTGAGACAGACGGTTTTGGTGACTTTGCCGGCGTATCCGGCGTCGACCAGCCGCTTGATCATGTCGTCCAGATCCGCAGGCTTCAGCGCGCCAATCTCCATTGACGAGGAATTGTTTTCCGCAATCGCTAGTGCTGCTTGAGCTCCTTGTGCCTGTTGAGGCTGCGCATTGGCCGTCTCATTCCTTCTCACCAGTATGCCCTCCGTCGGTTCTTTGTTCGTCGGTTGATGCAGCGGCACTCCTCCCGGCGGCGCGTCCGATACCGCGTCCACTTCACCGCTTAATTGCGCCTCCGAGATGTCACTGTGTCCAGCTCCTACACTCGCGCTTTGTGTTGGTGACGGCGGAGGCTGCGGCTCATCGTCATCTACGTCGTCGTTGCCGCTCTTCGGCGTCACCTTGGGCTTGCCGTCTTCTGTTGCTGAGCTGCCCCTGCGAGAACTGGTCGCTGACTTCTCAACGCTCGTGTCCCCGGTCAGTGCTGAAATGGATGCGCGTGGGCTGTCGGAGCCCTTGGCGCCTGGTATCTTGGTCCGCAGCGCTGTCCTGAATGAGCGCGAGGACTCTCTCGTGTCGGACTTGCTGAAGGAGGGGTACGAGTCCAGATTAGGCCCAGTGCCTGTCGGCGTCTGCGAGCCGGAGCTCTTGCCATCCTTGGACGGCTGGTTACCCATTGTGCCGGTGTCGCGTTCTCGATTGCCTTTAGAATTCGGTATGATACCTTATACGCGTCACAACGATCTGACGATAGCAGGGTCGCTCCTGCCTTCTCTGCTCACGTGCTCTTAACAATGACGCGGCTTACGTTGGTGTTCGTAGTGATTGATGATGATGATGATGATGATGATGACGATGATGATGATGATGACGTTTGCCGGGTTGGATCTCCTGGCCTTAGGGCGGCTTGAACAAGCGAGCGAGATACCGCAGGCAGTGAATCTCGGCGGAGGCAGTGATCAGACTCTTGGCATGGACGCTGTTGTGACCAGCGCCGGGCAGCGGGTAATGGTTGTCTGGCGGCGGGGAGGGAGACTCTCGCTCCTTGCGGGCCAGCTTCGGTAGGTCTCTCCGTATTCAGTGGATCGATGAAGACTGCACGCTGCCAAGCAAGCAGGGCTTATGTTTATGTGCCTAGACTGCTCGACGCCTCTATTCACTTAAGCGGCCTGAAGCTGTGGTATTTTCGCTCGGACGGGTCCTGGTCAGCTTCGCCGGAGAGCGATTGATGGCAGCTGAAGGGGCGTAGAGATGGTGTAGATCGGGGTTGCGGCGGTGGTGAGCGTAGTAAGAAGCCCAGGTATCTCGACTGTGGCTAAGCGGGGGGGCGCTCCGGTTCTTTGTGGCGGCCGCCGACTCTCGCAGCTGTTGAGCCGTGGACAAGCGATGGACGACGCGCGCAAAGGGACAGTTGATCGACGTCTGTAGACACGCAGACAGTTCGCGCGAGGGTTTGCAGCGGCGATGAGAGGGAAGGATGAAGCCTGTGACCATTAAACGGGCTAGACCACAACAGCGGCCTTGGCACGAGCGTAAGCGTGGGCTGCAGATGACGAAGCGAGCAAGCAAACTCCACATCACCACACCTCTGGCCCGCCAAGCACCCAAAGACGAACTTTGTGTAAACTTGATCGCTGGGCATAGGTATCGCTCCTTGGACCAGACACGTGGCACTTGCATGAAAAGCATGCTGTGCACGCTCACGGCATGCAGCTTACCAGTGCGTCGTCGCTGCTTATCCTGAGTCTACCATACCTATTCCCTTCATTTGATGCTTGCAGCCGCGTGGGCGCCATCTCTAGGAGATTGGTACCTTAATCTTCGTGCAATACGCCGAGCTCGCCATGCATGCCACGCCGCACCATTGTCGACGACGGTGATTGATCCTTGGCCAACTCTGCGCCCAGCTCCTACCCCATGATAGCAGCAACCAGGTCCAAGAGCTGCCCTCTCGACCGTCCGCTTCAATCGATAGCACCAACTTCGAGGATGACACTCAGTGGGGGGAATACATTTATAATTCTCGCACCATGTCTGCGGACGACTTCCTTCCATGATGTTCGCAAAACTGATGGCTTGAAATAACTGGCGATTTAACATGTGAACATCGACCTCTGAGCATAGCGGGCTTGTCACGAAGCACTACCGCCACAAGTGCTGCCACTTCTGATTGTTGTCCTCCCACCATAGCTCCGGGATGTCGACTCCGCTTGGCCCAGCTGACCACTTGTCTTCCTCAGGCTGCAACATGATTCCCCAAGCTGCGAAATCCTGACGACAAATGATCCTCACGAACTATGAAGAAGCGAGTGCCGCGACCGCGCGAAAGTGTGTTCCTGCCCGACACTGAAGAGTCCCAGAACCTGATCGCATCTCGGACTGTCAAAGAGGCCGCTATAACCGACTGGTGTGATGACTGTTTATCGAGACTTGAAATGAAGCTTCAGCTGGATATTGGCCGAGGTGTTGATAACATGTGTTCAGGCGCGGCGGACGATCATCCCTCGAAGATTGCAACTCTGGAAGGACCTGCTCCAGCAACTTGTATATCGAGCAGACCTTCGCGGCGGCAGGATCTGAACTCATTGCCATGAGGTCGACTGCATTGACGAGGTTGTGTGACAGTTTGACTCCGCCCTTGCTGTTGACACCACGACCGTCATCATCGAGCTTGGTGGGGGAGGCAATGTTGCGGTCACTCGGAACAGTAGCCTGGGTCATGAAGTAGCGATGGCTTGGGTTGGAAGATGACAGTGTAATGGTTGATGGAATAGTGGACGTGGTTGCTCTTGGGTATCCTGAATTGGCCGAGGTCTTTCATTAGCAAGCTATTGTACATATATGAGTCCATTGTCCAACACTCCCTTAACTCCGAAACACCTCATGATTTCCCCTCGCCGCCATCAGTGTCAGGTTATGGCGGCGCGAAATGAAGTGTGCCGTAGTCCACTAATCCTATCTTCTCCATGATGTTCGCAATTGCTAGACCGTGCAGCAGCTTGACAAGTATATCCGCTACATCGGTGTGTCGGGTGGGTGCGTGAGATTCTGGGTCCTTTGCGAGCTTGACCGCGGAAGAATTGTCGATGTGTAGAGGCGCAGCTCGGCCGGACTCGCAGCCCGAAGACGAGTATTATGAGCTCGGCTGAGTCGATATTGCTCTTGCCGCTAGTAGAAATAACAATGTCGGTTCTGGTGAACTCGTCGGTGTCATCAATAGTAGCGCGAGGCTCGTTGTTGTCCTCATCAATGTCGATCAGAGTTCTGGTGTACAATCTGTTGACCTTGTTGATACCGCTCTTTGACGGATTCTTTAACCCCTTTACTCGCCCACATAAGCGTGCATGTGCGCCACCCCAAGTATTGACCAGTCAGCCAGGGTCATGACCACATCCCATTCCTCTACCTGAAGCTCCGGCTCATCTCCAATGTGGACTGCATTATGCTCCTGCGCAATCCCGGCAGCCACTGCCTGCTGACGCATGTCCTCGATGCTCCGGACGAAGCTCTCGACGATCCATACTGCTCGATCTTAAAGTACGCGAGGGTGCAAGGCCCTAGCTACCTCCGCCACTGCCGTCGGGATGCCCTCAGGGTTAACCAAACCATCGGCGACTCGGAGAATGGCAGTGGCGAGGGGCGAGTAGACGTCCAAGATCCAATTAGCATGAGGGAGCATGAAGCCGCCAGGGACGTTCGGAAAGATCATTTCCCATTGCTCTGGCGGTGGTAGTGGTTGTGGCTCATGATCATACTGAGCGTTCTCATCTATCGGACCGTTAAATCGTGGGCATGCATCTGGACGCTGCTCGGTCTGTGTCCAGTGGTTGCTGTCGTGCTCCGCTGCTTGGCCGCAAATCATACCTAAGTCCACAGCTGTCAGCTTTTGATTGCTTCCTCGGTTGTAATAGAGCGTGGGCATGGACTTACAGAATCCGGTAAGGCAACAAGCACAGGCGACGAAGTTGCAGGCGTCGCGAAGGCAGCATGGAATCCCGCATGCCGGACAGCACTGGTAGTCTCTGCCGCGAATCAGGCCGTCGATATTGTTCACATCGCGAGTCGTCTGATCTGCCAGGTACTGCGCTTCCTTTTGGGTATACTGTTCGGCAAACTCCGGTAGGAGTACGCTTTGGAAGTCTCGTGGATGAGTAGCAATGTTGCCCCATCGCGCCGGGTAGTGGAATTCGAAGCTGATAGCTGCTTGAAAAAGTGGCACAACCGCCTCTCGGAAGCATGAGAGATGAAGTGTAGACTCTACAACATCCACCACGGGTGAATCGTTCTCGATGTCGGATGCGCAAAACCCGCAGGCCACTGCAGAGGCTCCGGGAGCCATTGCTGCTTGGGCTTTGGCGTAACAAAATGACCGTTTCTGCTCTTCGGGAGCCTACGTTAGGCCTGTTAAATGCTTGGCCTGTCCTTGCAGTAGATGTCTTCTGTTTCTTCTTCGCCTGGTCTTTCTCGCATGGGTGCCTCTCTGAGCACAAATCGCAAAACGAAGGTGCAAAGTATGTGGAAGTTGGCAAGACATCTTCGAAGTGTTTCTTAGCAATCTGTGAATCGACGGGTCCGTCCGCGTGTCGAAAGGAGGATTATCATTCGCGCACTCCATGAGTGCAGTTGTGTACAGCATGCTGTGAACAGTATCATATAAGAGGCTGGGAGTCTGTACATCAGGTCGAGAGGATGTCATCGAAGAAGCGGATAGGTATAAAGACGACTTCGTTGATACTGAATGGAATGGTCGATCGTAGATATACTGGATAAATTGAATTCTTCTTTGTGCAGCTGTGAGTCTAGCAAAGTCAAGGCCTTTGTACAACGATTTCTCGAAGTTTGCAGGCTAAGCAACAAGCAACACCATATGCATGAGTATCTGTAACCTAAGACATCTCTGTTGTCATTATATAAATATGCTGTGATGGCTCAAAGACATACCTCATACGACAGCAAAAGCACTAGCATAGCTCACGGAGCTGTCGTTGACTCTGCTCACCTCGCTACTCCGTTCGTACCTCACAAACTTGAACGCGCCAGCACTTTCGTTGCCAGACGTCTCTCGGACCGCTTCGATGGCAGACATGATGACGCCGATCGGATGACGGCCGCAGACTGTGTTGCCCGTTTCTGATAGATTCATGAACATCAGCGTTGGGCTTCAAGTCAAAAGTGGACGGTCCGAGACGTACCTTGCAATTGCTCAAGCCAGGACTCATGACTTCCGCTCTCACATGCTCTCATGCTTTCGAAATCGACGGTCTTGATGCTTTGATGGATTGCCGGATCCTTCGGCGTCCTGTCAGCGGCTCGTAGATTGATGGCTGAGCCAGTTGACGGGCGGTAGTATGTGTATCGAAATCTCAGACCCCAATGCGCGAAATCTGAAGAGATCACAAAGGCTGTGGATGGGTCTGCGAGATACGGTGCCAGCACCTTGCCAAGTGCTGCTTCCGTGGAGGCGGAGGTGTTGCCCACCATGATCGGGGTGAGCGGTGGGAAGGCGGAAGGATCATTGCCAAAATTCCTGTTTTGTTATTTAGTGCTCAAAGGCAACGAACGATCCAGATTGGGTATTGTGGCTCACTGAGAGAGGATCTTGTAGATGTACGGGAGATGCATTTCAAGGCTGTGTTCCTCTTCGTCGACGTCTTGAGACATCCAGTCGAATTGACCTGTTTTGTGAACTTCTGCCGTTGTCTCTCGGTCGACTGCAAGATTACCGAGCGGTGTGCCATAGTGCGTGCATCTTGAGAGGGCGGCTTTGGTGAGGTAATGGTGGTGGGATGGGCCTAGCAGGAATATTCTCTTACTGTGCGACCCAAGTCAGTGGCTAACATAGATATCATGAAACGCAAGATGGCGGCTACAGTGTATGCGCATTGGAGTAACACGAGAAGTCCTCATCGTTCGAGATGAAGAGTGCTGCACTCACGCTTTCGAGACATCCCAAGTCTTGTACGCATAGGCAGCAGCTGGACCGGAGTATGAGTAGCCTGCATGTCTGTAGGCCGCTCAGTATTCCGTCGATTTCCCTTATGCTGACCTCATGCTTCACTCACGGCGCGATGATGACTCTGGCACCCGGGACAGGCAGAGCGCCGAGACTCTCGCCCTCAGACCTAGGGCCGATGCAAGTCAACGGCGTCTTCACAGCTCCGAGCCATCCTTCCAGCTGAGAGTTGAGTTGCGAGCCGTTGGATGTGTACCACGAGCCTGCGTGACTAGGGTGGCGGACAACCTGTTTCGCCATCCCTTGACCTTGCAATGTTATCGAAGGGAAACGGCCGTCAAGTTATGGAGTGATGTCGTTGTAGTGGATCCCTCACGTATTCCTGAGTATCTTGGGATATTTCAGCACAGCGTGTCATTGTCGCCCGACAGGCGCGTTCTCCGTTCGCACCCAGCCTGCTTCTTACACTTCTGTAACATACCCCTTTCGCATAGCAATACATGTACTTTCCTCAGAAGAACATATCAACGTCGCTCATAAGCAAAGACCATCAGCATTAGTAGACATGGCACTCAAACGCAAACGCTCGTCTCCGTCCTTCTCCTCGCCGTCAACCACCATCTCCTCCTCCAGCGACATCGACCTGGACACAACATCCAGCATTCCCTTCTTCTACCCGCCCAGCAAAGCAGTTTTATATCCTCAGCCGAAAGCGACATGGCACTGGCCAACGTATGAAGATGCACCAGCAGATCACTACATCAGTCGAACGCGCAAACGGCATAGAGATGATCGGCCAGACGAAGGGACCGTGTACGGTAGGTAGTCCAGCATGCTTCTTGTGGTATGAATTTTTGCTGATTTTGGTGGTGCTGCAGCTTCTACCGTGCACAAACTATTTGATGCGCAGAGGCGGTTCCCGAACGCTGAGCCAATGCCTTCGCGATCGGATCCGACTTCTCGCCCGCAAACGGCCACCAGCAATGCGTCATTCTCACCACGACCGACTTCGCAGAAAAGTAATCTGCACGCTTTCTGGAACATCGCGCGGTCGCCGAAGGAAGACGTGGGTATGATGGATGTCGATGTCGGTGCATGGGCAGCGAGGAGGAGTGAGATGAAGTGTGAAGACTGCGATGGCTTCTTACAGGCAGATAGCGTTATGAATATTGATGAGGGTGTTTTGGAGCAGGAGATGAGTTGTGGAATGTGTGGGAGGAGGGTCTGCGATACTTGTGCTTTTCATGGCGATTTGAGGGTTTGTTTAGGATGTGCTCGGTGACGATGACACAGCAACTACAGACGTCAGAACACGAAATGCGGCATTCGAACAAGACCATGCGGTACCATTTCTACCATTTCCGAGCGGCGGCTCATGTTCAAATCGAGGAGTTTCAGACGACCTCGGGACCAGGAAAACATGCCATGATTTTTCCTCCGCGCGTTTCCAGATAATCCGTCAATGTGGTCAGCCCGACCACAGCTCGGGAGTTTTCACATTTTATTATATTTTTGCCGGAGGTCTGACTAGCCCGCGGTGCCGCTTGTTTGTGCGTCGCAACAATTCGCTGGATGCGTGGTGTAGTGGTTATCACGTCTCGTTTACATTCATGGAAGTAAACAGGTTCCCGAGAAGGTCGCAGGTTCGATCCCTGCCGCGTTCACCAAAGAGGTGAGCTGTGCCAGCAATTTTTTTTGCATTTTTGGCCACCTCATATCATTCATTCATTGTGCTAGGGGAGGAGGTATCGGGCTGTTCGATCACTGAGTCGGGCTCGGCTCGGGAGTCGGCCCGCCGGTTTTCCTGTGGAGCACAGAAACCACCACGAACCGCGAAGCCAAGCCGAACTCGACACGAACAACCAAACGTGCTCTCCTCTTTTCGCCAACCACGACATTCAAACACGCGCACATATCGCTCACAGGGGCCCGCCGCGCGCTCACTCGACTGACCATCAGCTGCAAAGTCCTCAAAGAACCTCGGTTGAGTCTACTCACATCTGAAAGCGAAGAATTTTGAGCTTTGCTTGCCGTCAACGGTATCATCAATGCCACGACTCATGGAGTCATTACAGGCAATCGATCACGTGGTTGACTCAATTGAATAGGACGCTCGACCAGACACGAGCGATTCGCATCTCCAGCATCTTCAGAACCTCGCGACCGATCTCTGCGATCTTCAACTGACCAACGAACCCCCCACTCTCGCCCCGAAAAGTGCGAAGATGGCGGCAGAGGTGTCGGCGATGGGCGGTGTCAACGGCTATGCTCCGCATCAAGGCTACGGTGGTATAGAGCAGCAGCAGCACAACGCGTACAATGCGCCCGCTAGCTATGCCCAACAAACACCCGCTGCGCCCGCTGCGCCCGCTGCACCCGCTCCCCAAAACGAGATTCCCAAGGATGAGGTCGGCTGGTACTTCGTCGAGCAGTACTACACTACCCTCAGCCGGAGCCCCGAGAAGCTGTACCTCTTCTACAACAAACGCTCGCAGTTTGTGTCAGGCCAAGAGACGGACAAAGTCGCTGTGTGCGTCGGTCAGCGCGCCATCAACGATCGGATAAAGGATCTCGACTTCCAGGACGCCAAGGTTCGCGTCACCAACGTCGATTCGCAGGCATCCGACTCCAACATCGTCATCCAGGTCATCGGTGAGATCAGCAACAAGTCCGAGGCCCCCAAGAAATTTACGCAGACTTTTGTCTTGGCTACCCAGACTAATGGTTACTTTGTGCTCAACGACATTTTCCGGTATTTGATCGAGGAGGAGGACGAGGAGCCGGAACAAGAGCACGTGGCAGCACCAGCGCAACAAGAGGAGGAGGTGCAGCAGGTGCCAGCTGCTGAGAGCGGCTACCAGGAGCCGCCGTCTACTGCTGAGCCAACAGAGCCAAAGACGTTGACCAGCTCACTTGACCCAACTGCTGTCGAGCACGACGCGAAGGCGGTGGATCAGGAGCTTGAGGCGAAGTTGCTCAAGGAAGAGACGCCGGAGGAGGAAGCGCCGAAGACCAATGGCTTGACTGAGGAGCAGGCTGCCGCGCCGATGTCTGCGCCGGAGCCTGAAGTTGCTGCCGAGCCACCAGCTGCCGTCGCCGAGCCAGAGCAGCCAGCCGCCACCCAGCCCGCTGATGAGCCTGTGGTGGAGCAGGAGATGCCGAAGGATCCATCCCCGACTCCGGCGCTAGTCGCACAACAAGCACCACCTCAACCTGCTGCTCCACCAAAGCCTGCTGCGCCGAAGACGTGGGCTAGCCTTGCTGCCTCCGCGCATCGTGTTGCCACCCCTGCCGCCCCTGCCGCTCCAGCCTCCCAGCCGCAGCAGTCCCAGCCGCGTGCTGCCCCTGCCCCAGCCAACAAGCCAGCCGCTCCCACGCCAGCTGCCGCGCCTGTACCTACCGCTCCAGCATCTCAGCGCGAGGACACCGCCAGTCCTTCGCAGGACGAATGGAACACCGTCTCTAGCTCGCACAATCGTCAGCAGAGCCGTGCCGCAAATCAACAAGGTCAGCAGGAGGGCCCGCAGAACAGGGGCTACATCAAGGGCGTGCATGAGACCGTAAACGCTGATGAATTGAGACGCCATCTGGCCCAATTCGGCGAGATCACGTACTTCGATGTGGCGAGGCAGAAGAACTGCGCCTTTGTCGACTTCAAGACGGCGGAGGGCTATCAGGCTGCTGTGAATGGCAATCCCCATACGCTGGGCGAGAACAAGTTGTTCGTCGAGGAGAGGCGCGTGAGGCCAGGAAGTACGCCATATATCCCGCGCGGTCAGTACCAGGGTGGACGTGGCGGCCGTGGTGGTGCGCAGGGTCAGGGCGCTGGTCGTGGCAACTTCCAGGGCCAGCAGCGTAATGGTGGATACCAGGGTGCGCGCGGCGGTCGTGGCGGTGCTTCGGCTGGTAGAGGTCGTGGCAGTGGTGAGGTTTAGGCTGCCTCGGCTCCTTCTGGTCCTAGGCGAATCTCAGCCTCGGAGTGTTGACGTTGATGGAGAGGTTCAAAGAGTTTGGTAGGAGAGAGGTCTAGGTGTGCAAGTGACAATGTGATGTGACGAGGTGGTTTAGCCGAGACAGGAGGACGGTGAGAACAAAAGCAAAAAGCTGGAAGAGGAAAAAGAACTGTTTGTACTATACTGGTCTGCTGGAGTTCACTCCTTGCTCTGTCTAGTTTGTGGGACTATGACGCCAAGAAAGACAAGGCGAAGCAAGAGGCGGGCGGGCGTCTTCTGACCACTGTTCTTACTATAGCGACTATACGTCATGCCGACCTTCTGCAGCACGCACAGCACAGCGAAACGCGGATTTGGGACTGCTGCCGGGTGGGAAAAAGGTGCTCTTCCTGTTGCGTAATTTGCATAGCGTGGAATAGCCTCTAAAGTTGATTGCTCCTTCTGCATTTTTTGGTGGCCATCTTGGATCTTTTGGCAGAGTCAAAGTGTGTATTTATCAAAGCGGGAGGGTATCGTACTTGTATAGAGCATGGAAGCGTTGTGGACTGTATGCAAGGTAAGGTCTTTTGATGCCTATCCTCCGTTTTGTATGGTGCCCTCTATTCGGCTGACTGAACCATAGCTACCTATATATATATATATATATATTGTATTGGTTGATCGCCGCCCAAATCATCAAGCAGTCAAATGCACCGTTTTCACTATCAAGAGGATCAGGCACCAAGCGCAATGCATCGAACAATCACTCAAATGTCTGATTGACGGAATCGCTGACCACAGCTTAGATGAGGCTCACGTCGTCCTCCACAGCGTCACGCATGCCCACTGTCATGTCTGGGGGGAAGTAGGGTCTGAGCCGACTATATCGGACATGAGTTGGGCTTCATCCAAATCTTCGTCTTCAGCTAGTTGGCTAGAGTTGTCGCCAACTTCAACATCATCACAATCGGTGCCGAGGTAGCGGATGCGGTCGCTGGATGCTTGCTGCCACGACTCCGCAGACGGAACAATAGACAGAGGGTCATCTTCTTCCAGGCTCAATGTTTGCTTTCTATCAAACGTGTGTCACACTCAGCCGCTGGCTTGGAACCTGGCACCGGGTACTCCACGCTTTTGTTCCCCTTACTGCTCAACTTCTATCCCCGACATAGCCCAATTTGTCTGCACGCATCACCGCCGATCAAAGTCGGCTCGTCCAACAGCTAACTGATGCGATAGTTTGTCTGCATGAAAGCTCTCGGGAAGGCCCCATATTGCTCTGGGGCGTTTGGATATGGCGGCGGTGCGTCTGCGGCCGCCTGATTCCACGGCTGGATGTTTGATGGTTGGACACCAGCTGATTGGCGATCGCTCGACGTCGAACGTGAGACCAGATTTCGCAATTGCAGACTTGTAGGCCAGCCAGTTTGGAAACCCATCGAGGAACCCGGTCGTTGAGCAAGTGAGCACCATTATGATAGTACCGTAGATCGCACAGCCGATATTGATGATGATGAACGCTGCAGTCACCAGCACAGTGGTTGCCAATGCAGCGACAGCACCCACGATCAACGTGCCGCCTGGGTATATGGCCTTCGCCTGGCTCGAGAAACGACCTGAGATCATCGTCAGTAAGTCTGAGTCTGTCACCTTGATTGACACCATGGTTATCGTTCGTCTTTCAGTCAGCCAGCCAAACAGGTTGACGTGGCCATCCTTTAGCTGGTGAATCTGATGCACGTGTGTATTTGATGATTTGAGTGACCCTGTTGACTGATAGTAGCTTCTTCTCGACCGGCCAAGAATGAACAACGGAACATAGCTCACCTGTCAGATCTAAGCAGACCATGCTCAACAAATCCGCCAAAACCAAGAGTGTCAAGAATCCCGGCACACACCCAGTCACGACCCACTCCCGCGTCCAGTGCTGCCACTTGGGCTTCTCTTCGCAGTAGAACTCATGCTGCACTGAGAGCACATACGTGTACAAGCACAAGCCAGACGCGGCGGTCAGAAGGAACGAGGCGACGACAGCACGCGCAATGCACTGTTGAGAAAGTGCTTGCTTCGAGCCCAAGGTCTCTCCGAGCGCGTGAAAAGATGACAGGACGGCAAGTCCTAGTATGATGACGCCCATTGCGAGGCGGGTGTTTGTGGCTGCAGCGACGGACTGGTGGGCTAGGTAGCCAGCCTTCTGTATGCAGAGCGGATTGAATGTTGCAGCCGTCGGCGGCGGTTCATCATGATATCTGCCTCGGTATGAGGAATGCGAGGCGCCCATGGTCTCGGTATGACCGCCTTGAGTGCTTGCCGCCGGGTCAGTGATGCTGGCAGTCGAATGACCGATAATCTTATTTGCCATGACCGACTAGATGATCAATGGGTCTGGGGTGATTAATGTGGTAGAATGCTTGATCTGGCTCACAGATGGACGGATCCTTGACAGGGGAGCGGCTGCTGACTGGCGTGAAAGTCTCGCTCAAGCCGGCACTCCAATATGTTCACCGGTAAAATACATGCACGCAGTAGCTATCGGAAGGTGCATGCGTAGATGTCGGACACACAAAGTACACTCTCTGCTCGGAAGAGCAATCCAGAATATAAGTACTTTCCGGAGCTTTCCGCACAGCCTCGCACTAGAGCGTAACAGGAAAGCACGCTTTCCTATGCCGTCCGTGGCATTGGCAGGTAAGGTCAAACAGACCATGACACTCATATACACGGTTTGTGATTGGTCCAGATATTCAGTCGACTGCATCCAACGCTGCGCCGCCCTTTGAGCCTGGGAGCAGAGCGAATGGCAGGGGCCGCACAGGTCGTGCTCCTCATAACATACCTCGCGGGACCGACGTCTTTCAAACTTGTTTTGGTGATAATGGCTGTAGCACGTCTCAGAAACCCGATTCGCGCAAGCCGGACTTGTGAGTTTGTCGATTCTTTCGTGGAACTGTTTGGCCAGCGGTGTGGTATTCAAAGTGTGGCCGGTATGAGCAGTGTCGAGGCTCATTCCCTATCACTTCAAGAAATAATACACTGGACGCTCACAATACAGTCCGGCAATAGGGACGACCAGCAGGTAAGGTGTCTCAGCACGAAGTGCCTTCACAGAAGCTGCTCTAGGCACTTTAATTGCTCAGACTACTGCAGCCAAGTCAGGCGGAAATGAACATGTACATGTCATCGCCGCTCTGGCGTCGCATGTTTTTCTCCTACGCGCCTCTGTAAGTCTGGTGCTCGTCCTGTACTGTCGCGATTGAAGCCTCAGGGGACTGCTTGGACAGTCAAAGAACAGTAATACACCTCAACCTGTCCTTCCGTGCTTTCGCCTTCCCACCCTGACTTTTTCTCCTTTCGCCATCTTGTGCCATCAAGACTAGCACCTGGCGTTTGAGCATTAATGAGACTGCACACGTCTGTCCACGAAAAAGTATCCCAAATCCTGCTGCTATGACCGCTGCAGAAGCTTTCGGAGACGCAAGGCTGGACATCACAAACTGCACAAGCCCGCCCCAATCACATTAACATAGCGGCGTCGTTCATAACTCGGCCGCCGTGGGCGATGCCCCATTGAATCGTGGTCGCTGAAAAATATATCATCCGCAGAGGCGTACGCAGCAGCTGCATGGGGTATCACAAAAAGCATCGTTATCAAATCGGCCCTGGTCGTGCCGCCGTATCAAAGGCCGAACGTCCTGTCTCTGAAGTGCTCCGCTGGCGGCTCAGGAGTTCCTCACAAGTACAGGCGACGCACTGTCCACGGCCTTCTCCGAAATGACACCGCCATTCTGCTCATTCAGCTTCTTCGCCATCTCTGCGTTCTTCCTCTCGAGCTCCGCCAATCGCTCTTCCATCTGTCGCTCCTTCTCTTGCATGCTCCTAATGTAGATGTTTGCCAGCTCAACTGTTGCAGCCTTGCTCGCCTTCATAGCTGCGTCGTCTTTCCCATCCTTGCCTTCGCGGTCAGCACCACCGTCTGCCTCGGGGCTACCATCGCTATTGCACTCTTTGATGGCTTTCAATGCTTGCTTCGGCACCAAGGCCTGCATCTCCTTCAGTGCTTCATTGATGCGATTCCTGCGTCCTTGCTCAGCAACCTTGTGGGATGTGCGCTTTGAGGTCAGCCCGGTCGAGAGTGAGTCAGGGTAATTTACGCCAGGAAGATGATTGCCTTCGAGCAGGTTCTGGTAGTTCGACTTTGATGCAAGGAGCAGCGCATGCGTGGGTGAGTGTAGGGCAGCTGTTGCGCGTCAGTCCTGGTGCCGTTCACACGAAACATATTCGTCACTTACTGCCTTCAGGTAACAATGGCTTGATACTAGGGCTGATTCTTGGTCTTAGCGCCGGCGATGGCATGGTACTGGGTCCGGCACTGCCACGCTTCTTGGGAGTCCTCACGCCCTTTGCATCCTTTTTGTCTTTCAGAAGAGCACCAGGAGTGCTCGCGGTCATGGGTGAAGCAGCTACTGAGGGACTCGCGAGTGCGGAGGAGGGCCTGGCGGAAGAGGGCGTGCTGAGCGGTCCGAGCTTGGGTGTTTTGCGCGAAGATGTGCGAGGAGCCTCTTCGTCGGCATCTGGCTGTGGTGGTTCTATTTTGGTATTTATCTGAGGTTGCTTCGGTGGGCCTACAGTAGCCACTGAAGCTTCCGGAAGCTGGAGGTCATCCAGGTTCCCGGGTTCCTTGGCCTGAGATCCCTGCTCCGTGACATTTATTGGCTGGGAAGCTGATCCTCGCGAGAGCAGAGATTTGGGTGTTGCTGCAGGCCCGACAGCGGTGCTCGCACTGTCTTTCTGCTGGTAAGGTGTCATTGCGGGCGACTGCGTAAGACTTGACGTTGGCCTTGGCGGCGGCCCCATTGACGCTTCGTTGAACGGCTCAGGACTGATACTACCATCTTCCGAACTGCCGGTGAATGCTGCTGGCTTCTGGGGGCCTGCCGAATTTGATTGAGATCTGGAGCTGTCTGCAAACCTCGTTGGAGCAAAGGCTAGCATAGTGCTGGATTTCCGCTTCTGTGCCTTCTGTATTGGGCTTTGCTTGGCTCTGTTGGATGCTGCGAGGCCCCTCGCTGTTGCCTTTCTGTTTGATTTTGCAGCTTGCCCACTCGCAGGATCTGGTAGCGACATGATGTCGCTATTCATATCCACGTCAATGTTGCCATCGATTGGTGACGTCGCGTTCGAGCTCGGCGCAGTACTTGGGTTCGTGTAGAGTCCCTGCTGCTGCTGACGTGGAGCGTTCTGCGCGTGTATCATAGGCGAAGTAAGGGGTGAGAAGTATGCGCCAGGATTGACCGTGAACTCCGAAGCCATATTGTAGTTGCTGGGTGTGCCCGCTGGAGAGGCCATAGGCGTGAAGGCAATGTTCGCATCGTCTTTCCTGACCATATATCGTTGCTGATGCTCAAACATTGGTCGTTGTTGGTGGTCAGATTGATGTTGCTGCTGCTGCGGAAGGTGCATGAACGGCGCAGACTCGCCATGCATATCGAAGCTGGTCGGAGTAGGCGGTACATGCTGACCAGGCGCAAAGCGAGGGTGTTGTGAATATTTGAATTGTTGCGGTCGGTGCATGTACATCTGCGACATTGCTGGCTGGAATGCCTGGGTAGAGTATGGCATCGTCGTAGCTGGATGACCGTTGTTGAACTGCTGCTGTTGCGGTTCGAGATCCTGCGGCAGGTTGTAATGGTCCTGACGGACGAAGTCCTGCATCGAAGTCGTCGGCGGGACCGAAGGGCCCATCTCATCGAATGGGGTGCTCGGGTGTGAGACATGCATCTGCTGCATAGGGTTTCCATATCCATTGTTCTCGACATTTCCCGAAATGTTATTAAGGTCGATGTCCCCAAATTCGAACAAATTGCCCAGGTCATCCAAATCCGTACTCATTTGCGCCATTGGATCGAGCGCCTCTGGCTGCGACCACGGCTGCGCCGTATTCATCCTCTTGCGAAGTTGCGGTAGCCACCGCAGCCTCGGTCTTGGCGGGCAGCGAGATCAAAGACCTCACTCGTTGCTGGTCCACCACTTCACGCGCGCGCCGCGGCCGATGGCAGTGGCAGCGCTGTCTCGGTCCACAGTCGTCAGTCGAATGGGCGGCGGAGGAAGGGCGCGGACGGGCAAGGACGCTGTGCGGCTACGCTCTCGGCTAACACTGCAGCGAGCTATAAGTGTCTTATCGGCAATCCCGCCGGTGAGGCTCGAGTTTCTAGCGTGGTGATGCTGGATGCAAAGGCCTTGGCCGTCGTCAATACCAGTAGCGACAGTAGGTATTTGATCAGCCGACAGTGATGTGAAGTCGGACTCGAGCAATGAGAGGACGGCGGGATTGCGACAGGACGCAGACTTGCAGACTCAACATAGACACACTTGCAGCGGCAGCGCCAGGCAGGTCTAAGCGGCGGCCAAAAGCGAGGAAGATTTGGAACCCTTCGGCAATCCACACTAGATCTGCAGCTTAATTCATCAGATCCCCAACCTCGGGCGTACGGCCTGATCAGATCAAAGATGCGAGAGGGCTCGCAAGCCTCGCGCTCCTGCAGCACGGGCAATACCGGTTACATGGTATACTAGGGCATCACAAGACGAACGTCAAAAGGAAGCTTCCAACATGTGCCAAACCCCACACAGTTCATCTATCATACCTCCGACAGGCTCTGAGGGTCTCGCCGCCACATGATGGCATTCGCAAGATGACGCTTCCCTGCAAGCTCTGTCTCTGACAGCCATTTGCGCGCAATGGTTGGTCGCACAGCACTCCTGCAGCTACCAGAAACCTTATAAGCGCGCCTCTTGAGTTTGCGCCATATATGCAAGTAAGAAGGAAGAGTGCCGTCTTCCCACCTAGGTAGTAAGGATACGCCATACTGTTTGCATCGTGCTGCAGGTGCGGGTTTTTGAAGTTTGATCATTGCCGAGTCTGACGCCAAATTCTTATAGACTGCTTTCTCGCTCTAATGGCCTCTTATAAAAAGAATCCGAGAAGTGCAAAAAGCTCACAAAGGTAGAAAGGAGAATCTTGCTTTTTCAGGAACGTGTGCTTTAAATGCAAGAGTGGATTATGGGCTTGAAGCAAAGATTCGGTAGGGTTTGGTTATCAAACATCAGACACGAGCTCCATCGTACATCGTTGTCGACTTCAAGCCAGATCATGGAGGGCATTAGGGTACTGCATGGGCCCGTTAGCATGGTCAGACGTACTACTTAGCTACGGTACGAGGATAAGGTATTTGAGGAGCCACTACGGAGGTAATCAGTCTTGTGCCGAGTATCAAGGTGGATCTCTGGATCTTGCCTTATTATAAGAGCGTGTACGGGCCGCAAACTCATTGTCAACTACTCGTCCTCGCGTGATGGTTGAGATGCTTCCATGGCACATAATAGTCGAATCACCTTAATTTGGCCAGTGGTCGATTGAACTGAGGCCAGGGATAGTGGTTGGGCGTTTGCATACCTCGGACATTGACACAAGCTCCAGAATCCTCACATGTCAGCACGTAGAGAGGTCCAGGGTCCTAGGTTACCTTGGCGATTAGGTTTTAGCCAATAGCTTTTGCATGCGCAGGGCGGCTTCAGCGTGTTAAGCTCTGAATAGAAATCTGGACAAGGTCCACCTGCAGTAGTTATGTCTGCTACTGGCGCTGGGACCGACATTGTATGCAGACGCAGTTTCATAATGCGAGCCAAGAGGCGTCGAGTGAAGGATCAAGTCTCCCGACTTGAGTTCTTATCTATCGCTAGTTGACCTGATCCTGACTTCGGGCGTGAGGAATGATCAGGCCAGGCGATAGAGAAGATGCAATGCAAGTCCTCAGTCCCGAGAGATCCCTGCATCAAGTCTTCAGTCTCTGAACCTCGTTCAAATCTCTGGCACAGACAATTAAGATGGAGTATATTACACGAAGCTGTGGCCAGCGACTTCTGCATTGTACTCAAGTGGGTATTGGTACAGCTGTGCAGAGCCACCGCCTTCCAAAGCCCATCCCTTTTCACTCTTCCCTTCCGCCTCCCCGTTCCACCACGGGTCTCAAACCCAAAGAAAAATAAGCATACGTCGATTCCCGTTCGAACTGACTCTCTGCGCCATCAGCCCATCGCCCTACGACACGGAAAACAGAGAGAGCCAAAAGATCTCTTTAAGAAGGCCGCCCGACTCCAAATGTAAACGCCTCTGCTTATGGACACGTGTCGAAGCTGTGAAAGAATCCTTTTTAGTGTGCTGATACTGGGTATGGTGGAAGGCGATGAGGTCGATGTTGAAGCGTTTGATACATGGTAAGATTGCTGCTGCTGATCCGACTCCTCATGCTCACATTACAGAGCAGCAGCCTCCTTGTTGTTGTGGAGCATATGGGTCGTCACGGCGGTCAACCTTGATGGACGAGTCAGCTGTGTTTGCGTTGTTAGGCTGGTGCGGCTTACCTGTCCCCATCGGCTAGGAACCATAAAGTCTTTCGGCTCCCTGTCTGTAAACGCAATCAAGCTAAATCTCCTAGTCAGCACTCATGTCTTCCAGTATTTTGGAACTTATGTGGGATTACGAGCATGCTCAAAAACAAGGTGTACGTACTCCATAGCAGCTTCGCTCACAGGAATCCGTCTCCTATTAAGATCCTCCTGCAGCCGCTGATTGAGTTCCGTGAGACGCCTCAACTTCAACTCGGCCATGGACTGCTTCTTAGACTTGCCATTGTCGTTGATGCGGGGTTCGTAAGGTGCTGACATGATGACTTTGTTGGCCTCGCCTGGCTCTTCTCTGTCCTTTCTGATGCGAATGCACGGGGTCGGAGGTTCAGGCGAATGGTGTGAAGTGTTGTTGGGGCCGCGCGGATTCTTCTATTCGTAGAGGTCGATTATTGTGGGTACCAGTTATGTGCAGTGAGGATGGATGCGGGCGTGCTGCAGGTCGGGTGCGGTCTGCGGCTTTATTTTCGGGCTGGTGCGTGCGCTGGCAGGTGTCGGTGTCGCGTGTCGCTAGTGAAGAGCGAGCAGACGGCGGTGGGAGAAGGCTTGACCGGAGTTGTCTGCTGTGCTATGTATGATGTTGAAGGGGCGAGCCAGTGGGCTTGCTCAATGCTTGCTACGCGGTGGGAGTCAGCGCCGCATTGCGACAATCTTTTGGTGGTTCTGTGTGACCGTGCCTTTGATAATTCTTCCCAATGCCGCACTCTGGCGCGGATTGTGCGGGCGCAAGGGCTCGCTGGTGCTGGCGAGGAGATGGCGTTCGGGATTGGAAGGCGTTTGGTACGGAAGGAGCGAGCGGCCGGCCAGGTGGGGCACGTGGAGGCAGGTCAATCGAAGAAAGCGGTCGCGAATATCTTATGCACTGAGGCGAAGCGCACGAGCGAGCTGGGTGTGGCCTACTTCCCGACCTCACGTACAGCGTGGTGGAACGGAGGGAGTGGTGAAACACATGCGATGCGAGCAGGCGCTATGCTTCAATGGGGAGCTCCTCATTTGCTTGGCGAACTTGATGAGCGGGTCGAGCCGACAGCAGAGACATTTGACATACCGAAGGTAGAACAATAAGGGTGATCAAACGCAGGGATGGCATGTGCAGGTGCTGAGGTCAGATGTACATATTGATGGAGATTTGCGCGCGATCATATCTGCTTAATGTTATATAGACAGGCAGACTACTCTGCTTGGACTTGTTGGCACATGGTGGCCACGAGTTCTGCTGCCAGGCCTTGACCGCTCGCTGATAATATGCGGTCTGCAGTAGCGGACGGACGTCCGGTGACGACAGACGTAAACCGACATGTGAGTCCGCAAGTCGCGCTATTGCTTTAGAGAGGAGAATTGTGTGAGGTAGGAGGTACTGGGAGGTAGTAGTAGGTAGGCTCAGGTACATCAGATTGTCGTCGGGCCAGCGGTGTTTTCAAGGCCGCACGGGTGAACTTCAGCCTGAGGCAGTACTCCGGGCTGTGCCGCCGCCTTGGCGCAAATTCGTCGATCCGCTGAGCATAAGCAAGAGGTAACCCACCTCACAGCGGCGACGCATCCATCAAGTGCCCATCGCCCAAGATGCCGCCGCCACCGCATACCCGCCCTGAGAATGTTCTCAAGCGCGCCCAGGAGCTCATCGGGGTCGGCCAGCAACAGGCCGCCCTGTCCATCCTCCACGAACATGTGACGTCGAAGCGGACGCGCAACAGCACTATTGCGGCCCTGGAGCCGGTGATGCTGTTGTTCGTCGAGTTATGCGTCGACCTGAAGAAGGGCAAGTCCGCCAAGGATGGTCTCTACAACTACAAGAACACGAGCCAGAACACGAATGTGGCCACCATCGAGACCGTCTTCCGGAGGTTCATCGAGCTGGCTGAGCAGAAGGTGAAGGAGGCACAAGCAAAGGCCGATGAGGTTTCAGGAGCAGGTGAGGCCAAGGAGGGCGAGGAGGAGAAGAAGGATGAGGGTCTCGCCAACGTGGCCGACTTGGAGGCCATGGAGACTCCTGAGTCGATCCTGCTATCGACCGTCTCCGGTGAGCAGAGCAAGGACAGAACTGACCGGGCTATCGTGACTCCGTGGCTCAAATTCCTGTGGGAGGCTTACAGGACGGTCTTGGACATCTTCAAGAACAATGCGCGCTTGGAGGTGATGTATCAGACCACCGCACATCAAGCGTTCGACTTCTGCAGGCGCTACACCCGAAAGACTGAGTTCCGACGTCTGTGTGAGCTGCTTCGCAACCATCTGCAGAACGCCGCCAAATACTCGCAGCAAGTGCACGCGATTGACTTGAGCGACCCCGAGACGCTTCAGCGTCACCTGGATACTCGCTTCGAGCAATTGAATGTTGCGGTTGAGCTTGAGCTGTGGCAAGAGGCTTTCAAAAGCGTCGAGGATATCCACACACTCCTCAGTTTGTCGAAAAGGACGCCCAAGAATTCGATGATGGCGACCTACTTCGAGCGCCTCACCAGAATCTTCCTGGTCAGCGAGAACTACCTCTTCCATGCCGCAGCCTGGAGCAGATATTACAATCTGCTCAATATATCTGCGCGATCCGTGGCTGCCGGCGCATCCAAGAAGGACAACCCGAACAACATCAGCGATGCGGATCTGTCCAAGGCCGCAACATTCGTGCTGCTGTCCGCGCTGTCCATCCCAGTCATCAGCACCTCTCGTTCGCGTGGTGCGCTGATTGACGTAGACGCTGCCCGTAGCAACAAGAATGCTCGCCTTACTAGCTTGCTTGGGATGAACACTGCCCCGACTCGTGCCATCCTCTTCAAGGACGCGTTGAGCAAGGACATCCTTCAACGTTCTCGTCCCGAGATTCGCAATCTTTACAACATCCTCGAGACCGACTTTCATCCGAAATCCATCTGCGAAAAGGTGTCACCGATCCTCTCACAGATTGGTGCTGACGAGGAGCTGCGCAAATATGTTGGACCTCTCCAGCAGGTCATCCTGACCCGCCTGTTCCAGCAGTTGTCTCAGGTGTACACCGACGTCAAGCTCGCGGACGTCTTGGCACTTGCACAATTCCCAGACCCATTCCAGGTCTCGGCTTCTTACATTGAGAAGTTCATCATGAACGGTTGCAAGAAGGGTGACTTGTCCATCCGCATCGACCAATCCACCGGCATTCTCACCTTCGACGCCGACGTCTTCTCCTCCTCCAAAGCTCTGCATCCTGGCTCTGCTGCCGGCTCAGCTGAGGCTGATGCCAGCTCTGTACAGCGTCTACAGAGCACCGGGTCTGAGATTGTTCGTTCGCAACTCACGCGTCTGTCCAAGGCACTTTACATTGCCGTGCAGTGTGTCGACCCAAGTTTCAACGAGGACCGCCATAAAGCCAAGCTTGCTGCCCTCCAGCGCGCAGAAGCTGGCGCCGAGAAGGAGCACGCGGACTTGCTGGCTCGCCGCGACCTGATCCAGAAGAGGAAGGAGTCCGCTGCCAATCAAGCTGCTGCACGCCAGCGTGAGGAGGAGCAGAAGCGCAAGCAGAAGCAGCAAGAACTTGCTGCGGCGGAGTCTGAGCGCCTTGCGCAAGAAGCTAAGGAGAGGGATGAGCGCCGCCTGCAAGCTGAGCGCAAGAAATTGCAACGTGAGGAGGCCGAGAAGCAGCTGAAGGAGCTCAAGAAGGGCGTCAAGGGCATCGACATCTCAAGCCTTGATGTCGATGAGCTCGACACAGGTCGCATCCGTATGCTGAAGCTGCAGGCCTTGGAGCGCGAGAAGAATGAGATGGGCGAGAAGATTCGCGTCACAGCTAAGAGGATCGACCATTTGGAACGTGCGTACCGTCGCGAGGAGACCAAGCACTTGGGCGAAGACTATGAAGCTCAGCGTGCAAAGGACCTCAAGGCCTACGAGGACAGCAAGAGAGAGGCTCTGGAAGCCGCCGAACAGAAGCACAAGGAAGACGTCGCTCTCAAGCATCGCCTCAGCAGACTAGTACCAAACTACGAATCGTTCAAGAAGGACATCCAGCAACAGCGTCACGCCGACTTCGAGAAGCGTCGCAAGGCCGCAGAGAAGGAGCTGCAGGCCAAGATGGACCAGCGTCGCCGCCAGGTCAGAGAAGAGAGGGCCGCTGAGCGTCGTCGTGCTGAGGAGGAGGAGCGCATGCGTCGTGAGGAAGAGGAGAGGAGGATCCAGCAAGAGGAAGAAGAGGCCCGCGCTGCTGAGGAGAAGGCTATCAAGGACGCTGAAGCCAAGGCTGAGGCGGAGAAGCGCAGGCAAGAGCGTGCCGAGGCTGCGAGGAAGCAAATGGAGCGCGAGGAGGAAGCCGAGAGGAGAAGACTGGAAAGAAAGCAGGGTGCTGGTGCTGCGCCGCCCAGCCGCTTTGATCGTGCACCTGCCGCCGATGCACCGAGCGCTGGCGGTCATCCACGACTCAACCTTCAAGGCGCTGCTGGAGGCAAGCCCAGCTGGCGTGAGCGTGAGGCTATGCGTGGGGCGGGCCAGGCCCCGCCATCGGAGGGCGCAGCCTCTCTTCCTCAGACCAACGTACCGGTCCCAACAGAGGGCCGCGTGCCGCAGGAAGAGGCCCCATCAAAGCGTGGTGGGTATGTTCCTCCACATCTGCGCGGCAAGGCTCCAGGTGCAGACTCGACGCCACCTGCTCGTACCGAATCGCCGGCTACGAAATCGGCATATCGTCCTCCCGGTGCTCGTGGAGGTGAGGGTGAGGGGTCGGAGAGCCCAGCCGGTGGTAGTGGTGGCTACAGACCACCGCAGGCGCGTACAGGTGCATACAGGCCTCCGAACGCGAGGAACTAAGCAAGCATGGAGTGTATGACTGTTTTGATAAGGCAGAAATACGCTCAGCGTACTCGCAAAGTACATCATGGCGACGTGGCGCCAGCGGTGGTCTGTAAGAGCAGTAAGTAGTTGAGTAAATGCCTAAATGAGTGCAAAGGTGATTTGATTCAGTGGTCAGCCGCCTTCTCACTGCAGCATATTTGGGATGTCATCGATAGCAAAAGAATCGGACGCTGCAAATGCTTTTTGAATTAATATTTATCCCGTTGGCTTGCCCCATGTATGCCGTGACCCGCACGTCGTATCTCTCCTGTACATTACAACGCTTCTACGCCGCTGCCTCGTCCCCCGTCTGGACTCCGCGTGTGTGCTATCGTTGATGGACCCAGACGCCGACGTCTTCCGCGTGTCATCGCCCAACCCGCCTGCGCCACCTCGACGAGCACCGTGGATTCACGAGGAAATCGTGCGCTCGTCACTCGGGCTCTGCACCGTACTGATCCTTGAAGACAACCCCTTTTTCCCTGGAAGTGGCCAATTGGCAACAGATCGGTACCTCTGGTTCTCCGAGTAACGCACCGGTCGGGCAGCATCATGGTCGAATGCATGACCTTCAGCGAGTGGGTTTGAGCATGTAATTGTCACCACTGGGGTCGGACGCGATTGATCAAGCGTATGTTCCGAGCTTGGCTGATCGTATATGGTTCTGTACTGCTGTCTGTGGGATTCTTCGACCTGCTCTGCATATTTTTCGGCCAACCTGGCGCCCTCTGGCGTCCATATTGGTGCGGACCTGAGGCGATTTTCGGATGACTGGGGACAAGTCAGTGAGTACGGGGAGCTCGCAGTGGCACTATGATCTTGACATACACGTCCAATCTCCAGGATGGATTCAGCTTTGAACGCTTCAGGCATGGAGTTGATACCTGTCCCAAACACTGCTCTGTGCAAGCCGACCAAGCCCGACGATCGGCGAGACCACAAGTTACCGAAGGACAGAGTGCTGCCACTTCGCGGGTGTCCGCGTGTCCGCAAGCCAGGTATACTGGAATTTCTTGATTCTTCGATCTGTGGAGTACATAGGTACTGATTGCAGAGGATGCGGACCGACGGTGCACAGACTGAGATCAAATTTATCTCCATCTCTGTTATCGACCAGAAAAAGATCCAGAATCCGTACCAAGTTATGTCGCCTCTCGATGCGCTACTGAATCCGAACAGTGCCCATGTACGTCCTGCTCCGCTTGCTACACAGAGCGAAAGGTCACTCGTCAGTCAATGTCTCGGACAGATTATCCTCATGCGTCAAACTTACCAACGACGACGACATTGAGCGCGAACAATCCGTACAATGCTAGCTTCTGCCGACCCGAGATCTCAAGCCCACGCAGCATCAGGCATGGAAGCAGGAAAGTTAAAGCATCGCTCGCCGTACTGATTATGCCAGAGAATAAGTTGACGAGCAGGATATTTGCGCAACTATACTCATGTTGCTGTCGCCAACTCGCACTGAACGCTTTCCACAGCGCTTGTGTCGGCTGGCATGTAAGATCTAGCGCCAGCACAATCGCGAGACTGTAAATCAATGTAAATCCGAAGGCGACCCAGACCGCGAAAATCCATTTCACCTTCCAAATGTCGGCTTGTATCCGTCGATAGAAGAGCAGCACCGAGCACCGCAGGAGACAAGTCCCGGCGATGAAGAAGACGATCCCCAGCCAGATCAGGGCGACGGCTTCGACTTGGTGATCTGGCCGCACGTCCCAGAAGTGACGGTCGATCAGTCTTGCGTTGGAGCTCCATACCGCTAGTCCGACGACTGCGCTTGCGAACAGAGAAGATGCAAGCACTAGGAGATCGTCGAGCCCCAGCCCTCCTCCTTCCTTACTGACCCGAACGGCAAAGCGCGCAATCATCATCAACGTGCTGACGACGCGTAATGTCAGGCCGTAGGCAGGTAGCCATGATCGCAACGGTGGGTTATTGTAATCCGGCGCTGGCAGGTGCAAGATGGACGGCGGCGGCCATGGGATGTTTCCTGGCATTCGGTTGCTAGATCGCCGTCGAGGGCGGTGTGCGATGCGTGTTTGTCAGTCAGGAAGATCTTCACACGGAGCGAAAAAGTCAGGACAATCAAGGTGCATCGCAGGGTTGATCTGCCCCGTCAAGTAGGGCATCGAGCTTGGGTCTGCTGTTGTTGCCATGAGCAAGTCATTATAGACGGCAGGAAGTGTATAGGCTGAGAAGCCAGGACATGCATGCCAGTGGAATTCGACATCCGAATCGATTGCATGATCTGAGACGTGCGCTGCAGCGACCTAGCGGCTCCCAGGCATCTGGTTGCTGCACTGATTCCAAACTAGTTGGTTGTGACTGTCACGCTGTCAACACATCATCAGCCGCTGATCTGAGCAGTCAACGGTCTTGTCAAGCAGTCAACAGTATCATTATGAAGTTGACGGCGTCATTGATCAGTCAATTGTTATCAACAAGTCAACCAGTTGATTGACTGATGGAATCACTGCACCGTTGCTGGAGATGCCCAATTCGTTTCGTGCTAATGCTATAGCACAGGGTCGTTATTTATCTGTATGTTGAGCACTATTCCCTGCACGGATTGGCCTCCACATACAACTTGATACACCCAGGGTCGCGTATGCAGTGGGTCCCGTAGAAGGTTCGGGCGAACGTGTCGTGCAGCGGTCACGTTCTGGTTTGTTCTCAACGTCGTTAGTGCGCAGGAGTTTGTCATCCCTCCTCCGTTTTCTTCAACGTTAGCCAGTCCATACATACATGCAGTATTGCACGCGACTATTTTCCTATGTCTTCCCAAACCGGACCTTGGAACAACAGCATTTTGCGTTAACATAAAGTTCGTGACATTGATTCAGGAACAAGTGGGGCTGCACACCTTACTGTGTCAGGGTTTCTCACAGGCATTCAGCCCAAAAGTGTCGCGAATCAAGATGTTGATCATAAGAAGCATGTTTTCGGGATGCTTATTACAACACGCCTTGAAGCACGAGGCCAATATGCTGGATGGCTGCGGCTATAATGTTTGCATTTCGCAAAAGAGACGAGCCTGCTTCAGCCTGTCGTTGCAACAACAATAGGATGCAGAGCGGTTTCAACCAATGCAATCGTAGTATCGAGTTAAAGCCAAACGACTGGACGAAGTGATCTTGCAATTATTTCGGGGCTGATATCCTACCTCTACACTCACCAAGGCCCAATTCCACAACGCCTTTCCCATCTTCACACCATCCCTCAAGGATGATCTCGTCACCATCTTCGAGATATCCTTCCTCATACGGTGTTCCCGTGCTCTGAGGAAGAACTTGAGTCTTTGTTCTCTCCGCTTCGTAGAGGCAACCTAGCTCGCTTTTCACGCCCTTTTCGTCCGTGCCAGACCCTGAGATGGTCCCGGTCCCAATAAGATCGCCAACTTGCATACCACATCCGCTTGCTGCATGGTGGGTGAGCTGCTGGTAGGGAGTCCAATATAGATACTTCAGATTGCTGGTGCCAAGCGTGTGCTCTTGGCCGTTCCGGACGAGCTTGATGCGAAGCTTGATGTCTAGAGTGCCGTCTTGTGGAGTTGGCCACGTGAGGTGCTCAAACGGCGGCGGGTCTTGTTTCGTGTGAGGCGCTGTAGCATTACCCTCCAGAGCTTCCATCGGCACGATCCAATTGCTGATGCTTGTTCCAAAACCTTTGCTATGGAAGGGACCAAGTGGGCGCATCTCGAAAAGTTGGTGATCCCGAGCGGACCAATCGTTCAGCATCACGAACCCGAAAATGTGCTCTCGAGCGTTGGCGATTGGCATGGTCTCGCCATATGGTACGGGCTGACTGACAAAGAAGCCCATCTCCAGCTCAAAGTCCAGTTTTCGCGAAGGTCCATATGCCGGCTGACTGTCGATGCCAGCGGTGAAGTAGACGTTCCTTGGTCGTGGGATGTCCCGCGGTGATGGTAAGACAGAAGAGACTCGCGAGTTGTACACAGAAGGTGCGTACCACCAGTTCTTCGCTATAGAGGCTGAGCTCATTTCGCCTGAACAGTTCTGGCAGTGCTCCAAAGATGTGTAGAAGTCGCTGAAGCCTGTCATATTCATAGGCAGGTGATTGATCACATCGTGCAATGGTACAAGTGCTTGCGCGGGTACTTTGCCCACCATGAGATCAGACTGGATCTGCTCTCGGATTGCCCTTCTAGTAGCACCCGGTAAGGCAGCAAAATCATTCAATGCAGGCTAACGATGGCAGTCAGCGTTGGCGAGTCCCACTTGTGGTCGACCATACCTCGGAGAAGATCTGCTGAGAGATGAATTTATGTGCGGATTCAAGATTGAAAAGGTTTCCATGCTTGGAGTACTTTGCCAGGTCGATAGCATGGTCGCCAATGGCTACCGCACATCGAGGCTTGGGCTCGCTGGCGGTCGAGATGACGCCATATGGAAGATTGGCCAGCGTGTACGGCAGCTTGTCGAGCACCAGACCAGCCATTGTATTGTCCTGTGAAGATTGTGTCGCAAAAAGATGGATGTTCATTCGAACAAAAGCTACACGTACCTTTCAAATGATGGTATGCCTTCGGCCCCGCATGCTGCGCCGGCGGGCGGTTTGGGGTACGGTCTGCTGCGTTTCATCGGAAGCAGTGCTTACGAGACATCGAGGCAAGACCTGGTCTTAGGCGCTGGCATGCTGTGCAATCCAAGGAATATTCCAAGCCCGAACTCTTGTTGCAGAGAGCACAAGGTGAGTCCGAGACGGTTCGATGGTCACCAGAACCAGAAGCTAGTCCCGATTCTACAGTATTGACGGCACTGACTGATCAGTCAATCAAGTGGTTGACTGGTGGTAACAATTGACTGCTTGACAAACGCGGTCGACTGCCTGATCAGCCGGTCAGTGCTTGATAAAGCGGCGCGACTGCTCAAGTTAGCATTTGACTTGGAGTCGACAGAGTGATGGACCAAAGGTCACTATCAAACTGTCAACCGGTTGGCCAATTGGTTGACTGACGGAATCACTGATTATAGATGACGGGAGGCTTCCCTGAAACACAACTGGATATTCTCCCTCGTCGAATATAGACATACAAGAATTTTGAGCATCATACTACTATTTACTGTTACATCTCTTCATTTCGGTCATGGGTATCAAGGCAGCTGCTGCGCCTGGACATTCGTCACCGCTTAGTAGGGAAGAACTTCTTCGCACTGCCTTCACCAAGCCATTGCCCCGGCAGCAGTGACCCGATCGACCTCCTCGGCGAGGAAGAGTACGTCGAAATCGACGGACAGACCGTTGGACAAATATATGTGCATTCCTGCTCTACCGACTGCCGCTTCATAATCCGCAATGTGGGCGTGGGCGGTGATCGAGGACATATCTCATCGTCGTCCATACAAAGCTGTGAGTGCCGGAAGTCGCGAGCGCCAGCGTCTGCGCGCGTCTCGATCTGGTGGCCTTCGGCTCCCAGCTCGACGGGGTCATGAAGGCCCTTCTCCAGGTCTTGCGAAGATGGCCAGCGGGAAGAACTGCTGCGCTCTTTTTCAGAGTCCGGCTTCGAGATGTGCGGCCATGCTGCGCTCCGGAGCGGCTTGAATATGCTTGATTTTCCGTTAGAAGAGGAATAGGTTGTACTGGTCTGGCTGTGTTGAGAGTGGTGAGGTGAGCGGATGGAGGAGATCTTCGATGAGATGCGCAGTGAGCAGTTGATGAGTGGTTGTTTGAGCAGGGACTTCCAAGATGGTGCACATGCACAGATCTGACCACACTGATCAGTATACCCCTTATCCTGGCTGGATTCTGCTGGCCGACTCACCACTGCCAAGTCAATCTCTATGGCCGCTGCAATCCACAGCGGGTAAGAATACCACGTCTCATCATATCTTGCGATCAGACTCTCCCAGATGAACACAGTCCTCACGATCCCAGCAATAGTCACGATGAGCCCGAGGGAAAGAAGGACGCCGACCCCGATCTTTTGTTTTAGCGGCATCTGCAGCTTCGCAATGATCTGTACACAAGGTGGTCATCAGCATTGGGTCGAGCTGGGAAGATCATCTGGGACGCACCGGTATCGGCAACACAGTCGTGAGCAGGTCCGAAACGCAATTGATAATGCCACCTGCAAGCATGACCGTGCCCTCATTCAAGCAACGATAAGGCCCTTTCGGCAGCAGCTCCCAATACGCCTGTGTTGGGCTAAACATAAGTTAGCTCCTCTGCGCAGCATCCTCGATACAAGCCAACTCACACGCATAGCCATATCGTCTCGCACACAAATATGATGCACACAGCAACCGTCCATAGCCAGCTAGCATGCAGCACCCAGCGGAACCAGGGCATAGACGAGTCCTTAATCAGTCGGAAATAGAAGATTATCAACGACAGCCGTGTGAACGTCGCAGCCAGGCTGAACATCAGCTTCGCGACGAACGCAATCTTGTTTGCACCGGCCACCATTGACGCTGACACATCCCACTCATGCCGATTCCAGCCAAATTTCTCGTTCGCGAGGATCACGACGACGGTCATGCCGATGGTGCAGAGCTGGGTAACCATCCGTCAGCTCCGGAATCCAGAAGCACAGATGCGAAGGAGATCACTCACCAGTGCAAGAGCGCACATCGTATCGTCCGCGCCATACCATTTCTTCACGACTATCCTGGAGTAAAAGCGACCCAGCACCGCAATAATGACCAGCGTGATGAAGATGAGGTTCACGCAAAGCAGCGCCGGCCCATGCGTCTTCGGATGCTCATAATTCGGCGTCGGCCAGGTGAGCAGTATATCCAACGGAGGCAGCCTCATCCTGCTCAGCCTCTCACAGACGGCGAAGGCTAGGTGCCCTTTGTCGTCCCAAACTCTACAGGTACTCGTCCAGCGAAGTCCATTACCACAAGCTCATAGTAGGTAAGATCTCTAATGCACACCAATTGTTTCAAGTAGAAAGTGCAATCAGAGTCGTTCAGGAGTCGTCAAGCTGTCAAAAGCCAGAGGTGTGGGAGCACGAGAGCAGACAGATAGGAAGGCGAACGAGCGAAAAAGAGCTGGGGGCGTTTCCCAGCCCCGGGCAATTGTATGGACAGACGCCTTTTCTTCTGGTTCCATGATGGGGTCGTCGCACGTCGCTAGTAGTGCGCTTGCTTGCGCTGCGTTACACTGTCGGCGGGGACGCTGTGGGTAGGATGTAAGGGAACACACTTTCTGCTGCTGTCTGCCGCTCCACCACGTTTGGCCGGCTGGCTGGCTAAGAAAAGATACACGCATTCCTGTGCTGGCATAGAGTCTTTTCACGAGAATGGCAGGCCAGTGTGCATCTGTCAAGTCTGTCATCAATGTAAAGGAGACGAACATTGAATCTGCAACATGATCGACCGTCAATCAATCAAGCCCCAGAAAGATCCTCAACCAGGTCCCCCTCTGAAGACTGAATGGGCGCCAGCGAAAACGCCTGGACCCTATCCTATTCCAGCAAACGGCCTCATTAGTGCGATCGACCGTGACGAGAAATATTGCAGTACGAACGACCATATTCCCGGGACCGCCATTATCGTCCCCATGCATTCACCCGAGCCACCACATCACCGCACAATTTCCTCCAAATCGGCGGTGCTCGTGGCTACCACGTTGAAACGTCTGGCGTATTCGAAGATGCGTATGCGTGCCTTGCTTCCCGCCACTTTACTCTCGCACCCCTTCGCCGTCAAACATCCGCTCCAAATCTTAGCTAAATGCGGGCACCCACCCATCGCCTCTTGTGTACCCTAGCAGTAGCAGCCGATGATCAGCGAAGAGGTGCCCGGTTCCTGTGGTGCAGCCACCACGGATCCCGTGAGTCGGGTCCGTCTCAAACGCGGTTTGTGTAACGTGAGTGTCCAATGGGCACGAACGGTGGACCCGTATGTGCCGAGACTCGTGCGAGAAACGGTTTGCCTCGATATATTTCACCTTGCGTGCTGTCGGAGCACCACTCCGAGTATCATATGGGCTTCGTCAGACCAGCCCCAGTGCCCGTCACCGCACTGCACAGCTTAGAAGCCATGCGAAAAACTGTCTCTAGCGTCCTGACATGTCACCTAGGCGTGAGACTCCTACTCGCCGTCATGTGTGGGAAGCTGAAGGATTGCATCTGCTTGTAGATTGCCCGTCGCGACTTGAACAAGAGCGAGAGAAGCGCAGACCAAAGAGCAAGCTTGCCCGCAAGCATATCTGTACGAAGCCGCCGGCAAAGTTTTCTGGTATTCGCAAATCGCCAAGTGGACTGCGCGCCAGCTGCGAAGCACCCACCATGAACCAACACCACGACAACCAGAAAGTGCCGCGAGGCATGAAGTGCGAGTTGCTTCAATGTATAATCATACACTCGCCACTATCGGCAGGCCAAGTCCCGCCAAGTCATGGCAGGCTCCACGTGAGTATGTAGTAATCCAGTAATACAACATCCACCTCGTGAGCTTCTCTCCCTGTCTTCTCATCACACCTCCATCAATCAGACCAAGGCCCGAGATACTACTCCTCATCCTCGTCCTCGCTCTCCACCTCAAATTCATCCGGCACAGGGGCCTCCTCGCCATCCTCGTCTTCATCTATAGCAGTCAGTACGCCTGCAGCAGCCGCGGCTCCCCCTGCGGAAGCGGCAGTGGCATCACGCATGTCTGTATCAGTGGAACTAGCATTGGATCCAAGAGTCTGCCCTGGTGCTGCGGCGGGCGCAGTGGTCTTCTTGCGTGCCTTGAGCTCGAGCAGCGACTTGGGCTCTGACGCCTTGGTGTCTTCGAGCAGGACGACGCCGCCGGTTAGCTAGATTTCAGTCAGCACATAGGCTTCTCGAGAATGATGCTGAATCAGCGTACCTTCTTCACAGGTCGATATCTCCCCTCGGGTGAGAAGGAGATGTACTGTACCTGCTTGGGCAAGACCCGGCTCATGTTCTCCAGTTCGTAGCCCACCTTCTCTTTCTCAATCTTCTTCTTGCTTGTGCCCTCCTTAGCATCGCCTTCAGCCACCTTAGCTGTGTCTACGACGTTCTCGTCTGTGTCCATCTTATCTTCTGATTGATCGACCTTGGGCGTGGTCGGCGTCTGATCTACGTCCATGCCATCGCCCTTGTTTTGCTTGTCCTTGGCCTGCTTTCTTCTCTTCGCTTGTGCCGTGGTAGATAGCACAGCAGTCTTGACCTTTTCGGGCGCCTCTTCTGCCTTGACCTCCTGTTCAGGCGGATAGTCGAACATGGATGGGCGAGTGTTGCTGTGGAACTTGAACGACGGAACCTCCAATTCCGAATCAACGCCGATGATGGCTGTCGGAGTGAAGGAGAGCGCAAGGAAGTGAGTGAGAGGGAACCAGTACCAGTACTGCGTGAAAACTGCCATGCCGACAATGGCGGCCATGTTGAGATTGCCAGTCTGCGTTTGCAGGCCAATGGTGCAATTTCTGCCACCAGCATCGATAATACCCAGAGCAAGCGCGCAGCCAAATTTCGCCATCGCATCTTCGTGCCTGTCCGAGATAGTCTTTTGCAGCTGCTTCCGGATGTCCGCAACCTTGGGGTTCATCGCTTCGTTCTGCTGCACCATGACCATGGCCATGGCAATCAGGGCACCCTGTCTGACGAAATCTACAGAATCCTTAGTCATGGGCTCCAGCAGGTCGGTGGCCTCGGGCAGACCAGTTCCGGCGCACGCAATACCGAGAGCCATCGTGGCACCATACCGCACATGAGGGTTATAAGACTCGGACAGCAGCTCGACCATGCGTGGGACACTCCCAGGCTTCCTGAAGAGAACAAAGCCGAGAGACATGACAGCAGCTCTTCGCACATCGTCCGAGACGTCTGAAACGGCGACATGCAGAAGCTTGCGGACAGCCTTGTTGCTACCAGACCCACAGTATGCGAGGGCCACAGTCAAGATACCACCGTAGCGGAGGGCTGGATCGGCATCATCCAGCAAGCCGTTGATAAGCTCATCTGCTGCCTCTTGGCGGGCGTACATGATGAGAGCCATGCCGAGGGCGAGGCCGCGGACAATCTTCTCGTGCTGCGTGTCGTGCGCATACTGAATCATGTCCTCGAGCGCCTTGACGTTGCCAGTGCCCAGCATAACCAGACCCATAGCAAGACCAACGGCCTCACCATTGATAGCAGAATCCTGGTACAGCACGTTCTTGAGTTCCTCATAGATCTCCTCGGAGCCTGTTGCCATGCCAGCGACACCGAGACCGAGGGCGCCACCGTGCTGTACGACCTCTTCTTGAGTGCCCTTGAATTGTCTGCGAAGATAGTCGAGCACATGTGTGCCGTGGTTGGTGTAGATGAGGCCCAGAGCGTACAGTGAGCCACCCTGGCTGTATGCGCTACCTGTGCTGGCGTTCGAATTCTCCTTGGGGAGATATGGCTCAAGCAACTTCTGACCCTGGCTGAGGTTGCCTCTGTGAATGACACCCAAGGCTGCAGTAGCAGTGAACTTGCTCCAGTTGACAGCCTTGCCAAGCCACTCCAGGTTCTCGCGGAAGAAACTATCTATAGTCGTCCCGGCGTTCATGAAGGCATTCGCGAAAGTGACTGAAGTGTGGAAGATACTGTTGCGGGCCTCGAGCGAGTCTCGCACCTTGTTGAGGATGGACTTGTCCGAGTGTGAAGAGCGGAAGAGGAACTCGAGGTTCAGCTCAATGCTCTTCGTGCCGCGAAGAATATCTCTGATAGAAGAGTACGCCTTGTGCTCGTTGTCAGATGCAGGCTTGGGCTTTGTCCGATGTGGTAAAGTATCCTGCGTCTCGCTCAAGAGCTGGTTCGACGCCTCGGCGTTCTCATCCTCGTTCGGTTGAGGTGTCGCTGGCCGCACAGCATTGCCGTTCATGTGAGGCTTTTCGTCCGCATCTGTCTCGGGCAGCTCCTCCATCACCTTTTGCAAGAATTCCTGGGTGCCGTTCTCGTACAGGTCGAAGCAAAGCTGGTATGCAATAGCCAGACTCTTGCCGTCTCCCTGCTTAACCAGCTGCTTCAATGTGTCCGATGCCATCGAGTGCTGGTCCAGGTAGACTACGCACTTGGCGATAGCAAAGTAGTCCTGGTTCGAGACCTCGCTCAGCAAGTCCAGGATCAGCTTCAAGATCTCGTTGCGAAGTCCACGCTCTTGCACCACGTTGAGGCAGATATCCAGCACGTACTCCATCAAAGCTTCACTCGTGTCCTGCTGCGAGCCAGCCTGCGCCTTGCCTTTGCCAGACTTCTCTTTTGCAGCGCAGCGCTGGATAGCCTCGCGCAGCACTTGCATGTCCCGGGCCTCCACGGCGAGACCAACCACCTGTCTGTACGCATTGACCTCGAAGCAGCTCTCGAAGATCTTCTTGACAAGGTCCTGCAAATTGCGCTGGACGTCTTGCGACAAAGTGAGCGGGTGTGGGTGAGCTCCCGAAACTCCAGCGTTGCCACCACCCGGTGCAGACGCATCCCAACCTTGCTCTTCATCCCTGCTCAAGAGCGACTTTGATGGCAGTTGGCTCTGGGAAAAGGGAGTCGTCGGACTTGAGAGACTGGCGGTGGCATTGTTGGCCGCGCCCGCGCTGTTGCCGAAGCTGTCGCCAAACTCCGACTGGGCGCGGTCTGTCCTTGATGCTGACTTCAAGGGGCGGTGCAGGGCTGACAGTGACGTCCAGGTGTCGATGCATTTGGCGACAATGGTCTCTTCGTACTCTTCGGCGTTGTCGTGCTCGAACTGCTTCCCAGCGCCCAGCGCAAAGACCATGGCCTCATCATATTCCTGCAGCTGGTAGTAGATCTTAGACAGCACCAGCGCGGCGAGCTCGCGGTCAGGGAAGTTCTTGTCTTCGTACAGCGCTTCTCTGTTATCATAGGTCAGCTGCCATGTCTCTCCTCGCCAACCACTGCCAACCCCGTCACACAAACGCTGCGATGTGTGCAACGGCTTCAAGCACGTGGGCGGCTGTCATCGTTGGCATCTCAATGAATGAGAATAATACGCACATTTGTCCGATGGCGCCGGAGACCTCTGTCCACACGCTCTCGATCTCATCGTTCAGCCTCTTCAGCGCGAACACCTGCAGCTCGGGGTCTGGTTCGGACAGAAAGCCCACCAGGCCCGCCGCGGACGTGAGGGCGACCATTTTGCTGTGTGCCTCCTTGCTGTTGTCGTCCGCCGTCGAGTGCGAATGTATGGATGTTGGCTGATGGACTGGGCGGGAAGGGCGATGGTCTGCTTGGGATGTATGTTCTGGCGACTAAACCAGCACAACGATCGATAAGCGGCTCGCGGCTCCGCAATCTCTCCCGCAGTTGACTTGACAGAAGGGACAGTGCGATTGTATTAGTTGAAGCAGCGTCGTAATGACGGAAGGTGGCGGATGGCGTTGGGTGTGGGTGTTGATGATGGCTCGTGACAGCAGTATGTATGTAGCAGCGGCTCTGGAGGCGGCCAGCAGACGCGACATCATCGGCGCTGCGGCGAGCTTCGGAGGTCTGCACAGTAGGTTCCCGCCGAGAGTCACCAAACACAACCACGAAGCACGTTTAGAGCTCGATATCTCGTCGTCTGCTGTCGCGCGCTGGTGGAATGATGGACGGGCATGAAAGATAGGCTGCTGCACTACTACATATCGATCCAACCGTAGAATGACGCCCGAGCCTTAGCAAAAGTGCTGCCTCTAACGCACCTCTCTTCTGCCACCCAACAGCGATTGAAGAGTACCTCTATACACTCCCAAACAGCCGGCCTTGAAGGACACCCACATAAACTCTACACGTATCACATGATTTCCAGCGCGTCGCCAGTGCTCCGCACCGCGACGAGGAAGGGTTGTTCACAACGCGACCGTCAGCTTCCCAAAGGGGACGGCAACCCAACTCCAACGGATTCCGAACAAAGGGTCACCACACTCGGTAAAGCGGCAACATGGACGTCCGCAACATGTTGAACAGCGCCCCGGCGCCAGAGAAAAGGTCCTCCCAGATCATCACCGCCCACGTTCATACCACACCACGGCCCGGCGCATCACAGCTGCCTGGCACGCCTGATGGTTACGCGAGGAATATGTACAGCGCATCGCCGTCGCAGCAGCAGACTCCCGTCTTCAGTCCACCCTCGCGGCAAGCAAGCAGTCTCACCCCGCTGCAGACTCCTTCACAGTACCCACCTGCCGCCCAATACCCGTTCCCACAACCGCCCACCTCGCAGAGACCCTCGACCTCGCACAGCCATAAGAGGCTTTCGATACAGAGTGTCCTCAGCTCCCCAGCGCCTCCAGCCACCGAAGAGCACGTCGATAGCGAGTCAGTCAGCCCTAAGACGATTGTCCGACCGCGGCTGTCCGAGTCACAGTCCAGCAGTGTCGACACGGCGCCAGCGACACAGAGACTGTCACAAGACAGCATCAAGCAAGAGCCAGCAGCAGCAAGCCGCCCAAGCATGGAGCCGCCTCAGCCGCCGCCAGCCAACAATAAGCGGTCGGCGGGTGATGCAGAGCTAGACGACCAAACTGCCACTCCACAAAAGCAGCAGAAACTTCGCAAGTACACTGAGAGGCCACCATGGGCTCGACTGGCTCGGTGCAATCCGCACTTCAAGTCTGGCTGCAACGACACCACCCAACCGGCGAACCCGGCGCGATCGCGAACGCCTCTGAGGCAAGACCAAACGCCCGCACCTGCCGTGAATGGTCACACACAGCCTCACCAAAACGGCCACCAACAGCATCATAAGGCACCAATCGACGCTGATCGAATGCCGTGGCAGCACGAGACTCCAATTGACCTCGACTTGCTCAAGGCACGTGAATTATTTGGTCAATGGGAGAAGTCGTTCCAGTGGTACACCCCAATGCCGGATGTGGAGGCCGCAGTCATGGACTGGCTTGTAATCGAGCTCAACCAGCTGCAGGATGTTGGCTACGACCCTCAGGAAGGCTCTATTGAAATTGAAGCCAAGATCGGTCGCGTGATCAACAAGGCTACCAACGAACGCATCCTGCCGTCAGCTTTTCCAGCAGTCCAACTATCTGTCCTGAGCGAAAGCTTCGCGCTCAACAACACGCGATTCGAATCAGAGATGGAAATGAAGGAGCACCGCGCCGCCAACAACATGCTCAATGCCGCCACCCAAGCCTCCCACCAAAACCCTGGACGCGCCAGGATCGAGTACCGCCACCTGTACGAAACAGACTCCTTCCAAAAGCTCTCCGTCGCCGGCATTCAAGCCCTCCCACAATCCCTCCAAAAACGCAACAGGCGCGGCAGAGACCTCAGCCTCCGCACCACCCGCAACACCAAAACCGGCGAAATCGTCGCCCGCATCGTCAAAGTCCACATCGCCGACCTGCACCTCTATAACCCGCGCCACGACTACGACTGCCGCATCACCATCAACGTCGAATGCAACCTCCTGCACTGTGGGCTTTCCGAAGTCGACCTCGTGGAACCCCCTGCCGATGGGCTGGAGAAATCTTCCCGTATGAAGGATCGCCTAAGCTACAAGCACCTCGGTATATTCAGTATTGATCTCACGCAAGTCAGTGTAGCGGGGCTGGCGCCGAAGCATGAGTTGGAGGTGGAGGTGGATGCGGGGAGGTTGAGGGAGCAGATGGAGCGCATGCAGAAGGGGGAGGAGAGTGCGTTTCATGATGTTGTGGGGACGTTTTTGGGGAATGTAACGATTTTGATGAGGATGAAGACCAAATAGCTAGGGCAGTTGGGAGAGAAGATGGTTTTGGGGTCGCGAGGGGCGAGATGATCGTGATTTCCAAAGTTGCTGAGGCGAGAGCTGAGTTGCATCGGATTTGAGTGAAATTCTGTACTTCTGATCGACCTGTATTATCGAATTTCATCAGGCACGAGCTGAATGAGGCCTCCTGATCTAGTAATCTTGTATACCATGGAGGTGTGAAGGAGACAGACGTGGTCACGCACCTGAGACCCCTTGCTTGCCTTGCTCGAAGCTTGGCTTTAAAGTACACGCCTCATCATGGATATATAGGTGTCGTCTAAGATACCTCACCCGTCTCCATCTACACAGTCTCAAGATTAGCATCCAGCGAAACTCAAGCCGGGTTTGCGTCTTCGAGCTGGCGATTTATGGCAAGGCAGAGAGCCTGCGGCTACACCTTCCGTGCAGCGGTCGCCAGCAATGCATGGAATATTCTACTCGTGCATGCGCAAATAGGTTTCGAAGTAGAGTCTCTGCGTATTGACTGCGCCTGTTCCAACATCAGCTACGAGACAGGTAGGTCGGTGGAGAGAAGACGATACGCCTGGCACTCGCCACCGGGATGAGATGCATTTTGCGAAACAGCTATCGCAAAACTGAGTCTAACCCCTCCGCCGCGTACTTGGCGTGCTTCTTCCCTTTTCCGCACCAGTAGTGGTTGCGCCCATCTTGTTAGCGACAGTATCTGAACCAACAGCCTGCTTGGCAGCATTCTTGCCACTCGGCTTGAGCTTTGTATGCGTGGTGGACTTGCTCGCCGGACTATTCCAGTAGTATACCATCTGCGCGGCGAGGACGGCGTTGAGCGCGAAACCCGCGAGGAAGCCGTAGAGGATGAGCTTGTCGTCGACTTCTTGAAGGGTGGTGAAGACGCGGGCGAGGGAGCCGAGGAGGAAGTTGAAGACCTATCTTGGTATTAGTGGTAATGTGGCAAATATAGGATGGTGACGGAACTCACGGCAAAGGCTGAGAGCTGTCCTGTGCCTCCCTCTTGGAAAATGGTGATGATTTGCGGCAGTTTGCTCGCTACACCTAACACGCCTGCTCCGGCCTGTAGATACTGCAACATGCCAGCCGACACAATCGAGTCGTTGTACAACGCATAGCCCGCCGCCGCCAAACCCGCCACAAACACCGCCGCTGCAGGTCCCTTCCCACTAAACTGCAGCACCAACACACTAATGGCCACATTTTGCACGGCAATCAACGCCAGCTCCCCATAGGTCGAGAAGGGAAACCCATTCCGCACATTGTACATCAACGTGATCAAATAACTGCTTGTCTCGAGCAAATAACTCAGGAAGCTGATGCCCGCCGCGCTCTGGCTGTTGAGCAGTTTGAGCAGTTGCGGGATCTTGACAATGCTGCTGGCGCCGATTATGGCGATGCCGAGCGCCTTGGAGATGGCGAGTTTGAGGCATTCGGGGTCGGAGAAGAGATTGATGGAGTGAATCAATGAGGTGTAGCATTGATCGCCGAGGAGGGTGTGGCCGGTTTGGATGAGGGGTTCGGGGAGGTTGTGGGTGATGGGTTGGAGTAGGCTGCCGAGGGTGGATTCGAGGTGGGCGAGAGCGCCGGAGGGTGGCGTGGGCGCCATGTTGGTTGGGGTGTGGTGTGTTTTGCAAGGGTCGATATTGAAGCGTCCAGCTGTCTTGCATGTGATCCGCGTTTGTATGGAGCACACCACTTTGTGTAGTATTCGGGCCTACATAAACGGCGAACCCATTAACATGTTGCCTCGGTCCTATTTTACTGCAGCTCATCACCTTGAAACTCTCACATAGAATTGGCGGCGGTAATGCCCAGAGTCCGAGAAATCTGAGTTCTGCGTCTTGCTTCGCCATCTGATGCACTGCAAGTTGGCCCAGCGTACTCAGCAGGGACACCCATTGTTGTCGAGGAGCTCATCAATGTCGGTACCCGAGATCACCTCGATCCCATGCGCAAGGTTTAGCTCTGGCCAGAGCAGCTCTCTAAATTATAAGACCTTATTCCGCAGAGCGTGATGCACTTTGGCTAACCACAGGAAGGCTCAGCATTCCTCATAAACCCGCAAGGCAGCCACGCTCATGGTCGGGAGTTTGCACACTCACACCACAATTCTCGCGCTGTCCTTCGCAACTGTTGATCCGGTATGAGACTACATCATGTCCAGACGGCCTCTTTCGGTCCTACATCGGCACTGCATTTGAGCATACTGTACAGCCTCGTGGAGTACGCCATATACAGCGAGCATCCGAAACCCGCAGGCTGGCATCAAGGCGGCAGGCCAGATAAAGTACTTATGACATAATTGGGATCGAATGCTACATTGATTCGTGGCGGTGATCTCATCTCTGCGCATCAGACTTGGCGATATACAGAATTTCGGTGTTGGACCCAGCTGTTGATCCGAACTCCAACATCCACAGCCATCTTCCTGATCCTCAAATTGTCAACGTGCTCTGCAGCTGGATATCCAACACACTCTTCCCCACATAAACATTGTACGTGCCAGTCTGCAGGATCCATTGCTGCCGCGTGGTATCCCACACGCTCAAATCACGTCTTGACAGCAGAAACGTAACCGTGGCGCTCGCATTCGGCGCCAACAACTCCTTGCTGTATCCTCTCAACTGCTTGGCCGGCCCAGTGGGGATACCGAGATACAGCTGCGCGACCTCCGCCGCCTCGACTTTTCCAGTATTCGTGACCGTAGCGCTGACGCTGGCGACGTAGTCCCACAGACTGGGAAGACCGCCTTCTTGGATGCTGGAGTTTGCCGGCAGCAAGCTGAAGGAAGCGTTGCTGTATTTGTTGACCTGGAGACCGGAGTAGCTGAAGTTGGAGTATGTGAGTCCGTACCCAAACGCGTAGCGCGGCGTGATGTTGCGGGCGATAAAGGATTTGTAGTCGATGTAGACACCTTCTGTGAAGTTCGACTGAGTGTAATAGTCGCTCACGTTTGTCGGCACTGTGGGTTCCAGCAAGTCTCCATAATCCGAAGGCTTCTTCGCCACTGTGTACGGCAGACGTCCGGAGAAGGACTGCTTGCCATACAGCAGTTCGACGAGCGCGGTACCCGAGTCTTGCCCGGGCAGGTGCGCGAAGATGACGGCAGTAATGTTCTCGTTGTCGATCCAAGCGTCGACGGTACGGATGCCGGCATTGTTGATCGAAACAATGGTGTTGTTGCACCGGGCCGCAACATTGAGCACAAGTTGGTCCGAGTAAGTGTCTGCGAGCGCGGGACGGTCGTAGCCTTCGCTCGCGAATTCATTGATGAAGACCAGGCAGGCAGAAGTGGCTTGATCCACTGCCGGATTTCGATTCTCGAAGTCCCATTGGAGGAATGTCCCGTCCGCGACTGCTTGAGTTCTCAGCGCATCGAACGGTGCAATCACATAAGGCGCCGTCACGGCACCAGAGCCACCGCCTGAGATGAGTGTGCCAGCTTGCGCTGAGGCGGGCCCGTTCGGGTAGACGGTTTCGGCAAAGAAATCAACAGTCTCGTCGTCAGTGAGATTGGCTATCGACTCGTATCCCAAATTCCATTTGGCAAAGCCATCCGGCGCGTATGAATCCTCTTGATTTTGCAATGCCGCATAGGCATCATATCCGTAGATCGAAAGGAAAGGAGGAGCGCTGAGTGGCAATGCTCCTGTGTTCTTGACCAAGACATGTCCTTCGACCGCGCCCTGCAGGATGGTGCTCGCACTATCGAGGCTGCGACCGTTGACAAATTCGTGAGGCAACGAAAGATTAGCTGGCACGCCAAAGCCTGGGTTGGGCTCTGGGTTGAACTTGTACCACGTTGCGATGATACGTATCGCCATGTCATCAAGCCTTGATTGCGCCAATGAGCCATTTGCCACAGCTGTCGTAAGGTTGCCGAGCCAGTAATCCGAGTCGGGCATAGCCATGTCGAGACCAGCATTGGCGGATGCTACGCCAGTGTGTTGACCTCCCCAGTCGGAGACGACCAAGCCTTGAAATCCGAGCTCTGTCTTGAGAAGACCGTTCATGGTCTTTGAGTTCTGGCAGGCATATGAGCCGTTGATTCTGTTGTAGCTGCACATCACGCTTCCGGTTCCTGCATGGACTGCATCCTGGAACGGCCATAGGTAAAGCTCGTGCATCGTCTTGTCGTCCAAATTTGAGCTCACGGACGCGTTGTATCCATCCGGGTTACCTATTCATGATCAGCTGCCGCTCCTTGAAAGCGCGAGATGTTAGCTTACGGTTGGTCTCCTGATCATAGGCAATGAAGTGCTTGGTGCACGCAATGACCGATTCTTGCAGACCCTGTACAGTCAACCCAGTCAAAGTTCCAGCCAGATACGGGTCATTGCCTGAGCTATGTTAGCTTCAGCCCACCCAATTTCAGGACTTTGCGACATACTGAAGCCTTCCCAATTTCTTCCTCCCTCGCCGACTCTGCCGATGGGACCCACGACAGGTCCGAGTGCCATATTGACTACTTGACCGTCAGCACTTAGATGAGCACAGGGCTTTCCAATCGACATACCTCCTTTGGCCTTGAATTCTTTGCCCATGTACGAGGCGCGGGCGAGAGTCAAATCCCTACATAGCATGTCAGCCTCACCACTTGCCGCTATATCGCGCTGCGCACCTGTTCCAGCTCGCACCAACGTGCAAGGCACTTGGGTAACCGGAGGTGCCATCAGTGCCTCTCAAGCCGTTCCCAGCGTCGTTCAGACACATGCCCGGGTAACCAACACTTGGGACCGGGTAGCTATTTCCGGAGCAGCCGTTGGTGGTGGATGTATATCCAATAGTGAGGTTCTGCTTCTCACCATTGGTCATATTCGCCACTAGAGACTTGGCGTAGCTATATGCCGTTGCCCAGTCTCCTAGACCCGTCCCTTGCGCTGCAGCGTTGTCAGTGCCTGAACAGTCAGTCTCAGACTATCGCAGGCTTACGGGATGGGTAGACTGGTGGACTTCTTCCATAGGCGTAATAATGCTCGAGGTTGGCAATGATAGCGGTGATGTTCTGAGCAGCTGCTTGACCAGTGAACAGGTAAGGTGCGAGGTGGCCCAAGGCCAAAAGCCGTAGTGTTGCGCCCATGCTGGGAGGTAAGACGAGTTGCCTGGCTCAGGACGTTTCCCTACCTTCGCAGGGCGGCTCTGCCAGGTATATGAGCTCTGGCGCAAGAATACATGTCCGTGCCAAGATCGATCACAATTGCCGTGCACATGGCAGCCTGCGCCTGGACGCCGACACCACGTATCCACTGAAGCGGCAAACGCCTTCGTCTACCGACCCCAAAGGCGGGGAATGCAGCAGAGAGTCATCTCATACCATAGCGAGCAGGCCCACAACATGGATCGGGACCATCTTAGGCTTTTGAAGACCGCAGAATTTGTGATGTTGAGGACGCCACAACATCGTAGCCACTGGGACCTATGCCCGTACAGGTCACATTATACGGTGGAATGTCGACGTTCCTGACTAATTGGCAGGCGGGGCATATCAGCTCTCCAGAGTTGCGCGTCCACGGTCCGCCTAGGTCCCCTCCGTCGAGCACAATCCTGCCGCATGATGCATCGCTACGGAAATGCAAGCCACTAGGCTTTGATGAGCATTCCGGCGTCCGGCGGACACCGAAAGGCATGCCGTAGTGATTATGCGCGATTTCATCTGCGTGAGAGGCAAGCGTGCGATGTGCCGTGTGTGGTTAGGCGAGGTTAACATAGCCAAAGTCTGGACGGTCTACGAGCGTGGTTAGGTGACAGATGAGGTGAGGAGCAATTGAAAGAGCCGAGCAGTACCCGATCCATTCAGGCAGAACTTCGGCATGATCTCACGTGCAAACAGGGCACCCACCTCACCCGCGAGCCTGGAACCCACGTGCGAGCCATGCGGAGTTCGGGGCATGCGAATCAAGTAAGTCATGCGATGCGAGGTTGAAGAGTACTGCGCTGTCCGACTAGCAGCATGTAGAAGACAGCATCCTTTGACGCCTGCTATTGGAGCAAGGCGGATTTTTGCCAGTCTGGCGCCTCTTGCAAGTTTTCCAACCGATCTATAAGCCGACTATCGTAGTCCAGCAGAGTCAGAGTCTCACGCAGCGTGGTTGTCGAGGATCCACACAGCCTCCTACTTGCACGCTCCAGGGCATCCGGCCGGTCTTCCGGCTCTTGGGAAGCAATCCTCGACATCCGCCGCCTATAATAACCTGGAACCCAGTGTTCGAGACCACGTCCGGTGGTGCTCACCTGCAAGCATTGTTCACCCCTCAGCACTACCGGGTTCTCCAGATGGAGAAGATCCCCGCGACCCACAGCGTTGGAAGACCCACCGGTTTTCTCGCATGCGCGAACGCGTGCTGTCCCGGCAGGTGTCCCGGCAAGTGACGACTACGGACCTCGAGACGGTGCAGATATTTTTGCGGACGACTGGTGTCATCCCTTTGCTTCTGACACGGTGAGAGCAGGGGTTTGTTAGTCGCCGGCGCACGGGCTGGCGCTTGCTAAGCTGCACAATTTTAGCTGCAACCTCCACAGTAAATCATCTTCCAATTAGGCGTGTCTCCTAATGTTATCACACTACAAAATCTGCCTTTCTCTCTATCTTATCTAGTAAAGGCAGCTTAATTTTTATATTAATATTAGAAGGTATTATTAAAATAGCGCAGTTAAGATGCTTAAGATAAGCCTAACAATTATAGTTTATATATGTAGTATCTAACTACTCTTAAGATATCTAATAGCTCTAATATAATCTCTAATTATAAAGTATCTCTAAAGCGCTATTATATTATTAATATATCTTCTAATTAAGTAGAACCTTCTACTTTCAGTAAGATAAGTATAGATGCTATATCTGCTATATCTTAGATTCTACTATTAGTAGATTAATTAACTAAAGCTAGCTAAGCTATAAAGCTAGTAGAGTTATAATAAAGAGTATTAGACTTAATAGTAGAGTATAACGCTACTTATAAGAAGCTTATAAAGGCGTTAAAAGTAAAAAGAAAGATACTTAAGTACTAAGCGAGTTAGCTTCTTATATAAGAAAAATAGAGAGAGCTTAAATAATAACAACAACCTATAAAGATCTATAGAATAAGAACCTAAGCACAAAATAGAAATACTTTACTATTTAATTTAGAAAATAAGTTAACTTAGTTAATAAAAGCAATTAATATAAGTGTAATAACATTTATAAAGCTTAAGAAAACAATTCTAGTAATAACACAAATCTTAGGAAGATAGAAGTCTATAGAACTAAAAGTATTATAAATAGGACACCTATAATAGTAATAATTAATAGTAGAGCTAGTAGTAGCTTTATATTAAAAGACTATGTTTAAAGGAATACAATTATAATATGCTAGAAACTAGATAGATATAAGGTATTTATAGTAAATAGATTATACTTACCTAATATAGATAGAGAGATAATATCTCTATTATATATTACTTAAGAGTATTATAAGAAGATTATCTTAGATATAATACTAATAGCTAGGCATAATATTATACTTAGTAACTCTTAGTTAAGAAGACATAATCTAGTTATTAACTAGAGAATAGAAGTACTTATATTTAATTAATATATATATAAACATATTATAAAGCCTACATATTAATAGTAGATAATAGTAGATAAGTAGAAGAAACTATATAAGATATATTTCTTAGTAAATAGTAGTCTTTAATAATAAAGCGCGAACTAGATAGATACTAGAAAGAGTCTACTAGATTATAAAGATATTATAGTATATAGTACAATTATAGTACCTAGAGATCTAGAAGAGTATAAGAAGTTTGCGCCTCTCTTTAAAGAAGAAATAGAATTAGTAGCCTTACTAAAATATTTAGTATAGGACTATAAGATCTAACTTTAGCCTAGAAAAGTACTACTCTTTAGACTACTCTATACTAAGTTAGGCAAAAAATTAGAAGCTAACTAAGAATAGATAAAGGAAAACAAAGCAAAAGAATACATCTATAAATTAGAATTCTTAATAGTATTACTAATAATATTTATACTAAAGAAGAATAGGAAGCTATAATATATATAGAACTATTAGAAACTTAATAACATTATAATTAAGAACTAATACTCTCTACCTAGTATTAGAGAACTTTAAGATAGACTTGTAGAAGCTAAGTAGTTTACTATACTAGATCTTTAAAATAGCTACTATCTTATATAAATAGCTATAGGAGAAGAATAGAAAATAGCATTTAGGTTATAATATAGACTCTATAAGTTCCTAGTTATGCCATTTAGATTAACAAACGCGCTAGTAAGTTTTTAAGATATAATAAATAATACTCTATAAGAGTACCTTAATAACTTTATAGTAGCGTATTTTAATAACATTCTAGTTTATACTACTAGAACGCTATAATAATATATTAAGCATATACAAAAGATTTCTAGAAAACTATAAGAATAAAACCTATATATTAACCTAGAATAATATAAATTCTATAAGAAAGAAGTTAAGTTCCTAGAATTTGTTATAAGTATAGAAGAATAAAGTATTAACTCCAATAAGATTAAAGTAGTATAAGAATAGCTATAGCTAAAATATGTTAAGGACGTTTAGGCATTCTTAGAGATTATAAACTATAACTAAAAGTTTATTAAGGATTATTTAATAATCTTAATAGTACTTACAAACCTTATAAAGAAAGATACTATGTTTAGATAGAAGAAACAATATTAAGAAGCCTTTTATAAGCTAAAAGACGCTATAGTAGAATGCTTATACTTACTATATTTAATATAAACAAACTAATATAGATTAAAATAGATGTATCTAATCTAGCTATTAGAGTATGCCTTACCTAAGAGAGTAATAGAATATACAAGCCTATTATATATTATTCTTAAAAGATAATACTAGCTAAATAGAATTATAATATCTATAATAAAGAGCTACTTATAATTATATCTATACTATACTACTAGAGAGTATACTATAAAGAAGTACTAGAACTTATAATATACTTAGACTATAAGAACCTTCTATATTTTATAACTATAAAGAATCTTATATAAAGATAGATTAGATAGGTAGGACTTCTTAGCTAGTACAAGTTTAAAATTAAATACACTCTAGAAAAAGATAATAGAAGAGCTAATGCCTTATTATAAAGAAGCGACTATATAGAAACAAAGAATAAGTTTAAGTACTAAGTATTAAAAATTAATAATAATAGGAGCCTAAGCGCTAATATTAGAGAATTTAATAAGATAATTAGAAAATTAAATAATAAAGAAGAAGAATTCCTAGTTAGCAAAGGGAAATTCTAAGTACTAGAAGCAGGCGTTAAGAACTATATATAAAGGTACTATAACAAACTAATATAAGAATATCTATGAATTACAAAGATAGTACGCTTAATATAAAGGCATTTTAAATTCCTATAGATGTAATAACAAGTATATAGCTATATTAAGAAGTATATATATTACTAAAGAAATAAGGCAGACTAATATGCGCCTTATAGAAATATTTAGTTTAGAGAAGCACCTAAATAGCTATAGGATAAGATTATAATAGACTTTATTATAAAGTTGCTAAGATTAAAGGATCTAGTTATAGGACACTAATATAATTTAATACTTAATATTATAGATAGACTTATAAAGTATGTATACTTTATACTATATAATAAGTTAATAATAGTAGAATAGCTAGCGTACCTAGTACTTAATAAGCTAGTTAGATATTATAGAACACAAAAAACATATATTACTAATAGAGATAAGCTCTTTATATTAAGATACTAGAAGATACTTCTTATACTTCTAGGAATAAAGCAGAAGTTATTAATAGCATTTTACCTATATATAGATAAGCAGACAAAAAGAGTAAATTAGATACTTAAAACGTACCTATAATACTATGTTAATAAGATAATAAGCAACTAGGTAATCTTACTACTAATAGCCTAGCTAGTAATTAATAATATAGACTTTATAATAATAGGCAGATTACTATTCTTTCTAAACTTTAGAAAGGATTCTAATGTCTTTAGACCTAAATACTACTATAAGGCTACTTAGGCTATAATAGTCTAGGCGAGTAATCTCTAATAATTATATAATAAAGCAAGGAAGCTAATCTAGAGAGATTAGAATAGGCCTAGAAACTAGGAATTAAGGATAGTACCTTAACTAAAAGAGAGAGATAAGGTATATCTTAATACTAAAAACCTAAAAACATAATAACTAATAAATAAACTAGACTATAAGAAGATTAGACTATTCTTAATTAAGAAAGCATAAGAACCTATAAACTATAGGCTAGCACTTCTACTAGATGCAAAAATATACTCTATATCCTATATATTACTTCTAGAACTAGTAGACTCTAATATACTCTTATAGAAGACATTTTATTCTAAGTCTTAAGAAGAAACTTAACATAAAGTCAAAAAGGTCCTAGGTTATAAAGACAATTAGTACCTAGTTACATAGAAAGGATATCTAGATTTAGAAAATACCTAGGAACCAAAAAATCACATAACTAACTATTAGGAAAAAATCTAGGAATTCTAAAAAGGAGTCGAACCTAAACCTAGACAATATTAGAAAAAACAAAAAGTATAGCTAGAAAATAAGAAATATATTATAACTTATATATCTTATTTTCTTACTATAACTAATAAGAAAGACTTACAAATATATACTTCTTAAGTATAATCTAAGAAGTTCCTAGCGTTTATACCGCTAGTAATAGTAGAGAAAAGAGTAACCTAAGATTAAGGACTAAGTAGAAGGCAATTATTAAAAAGAAAAGGCTTAAAGGTATCTATTATAGTAAGAGCCTCTTCTGATTTCTACTATAGAATTAACTGCTTCTTAAACTTAATAGCTACGTTAATACGCTTATCTACTAAGGCTAGCTATTTAATAAGGCGCTACTCTTTTATAATTACTATAGAGGTTATAGCATATATAGCTTCTAGTTATATTAACAATATATTATAGCTATAGTCTAGCTATATAAACTCTTACGCTATAAAGCGAGTATTATAGGACAAGTTCGCCTTATTATACTCTAGATACTAACTGCTTCTAGAGTACACCTAATAGAATAAGTTGTTCTCTAAGTAATAACTATAGTAGGTAGACATCTTAGTTACGTAGATATTAAGGAAGAAAACTATAGTACTATAATATTTAGTACTAGATTTCGTTTATTAAGACTTAGAAGTACGTAGAGTTATAGTAACACCTAGAAGAAGAGAATAAGAAACAAAAAAGGAAAGATAAAGCATTAGAATAAAGCTTATCTAAGAAAGAAAGTAGTATTATAAACCTAGTTAGAGATCTTCTTAGCGCTCTACGCTAAGTACTATAGAGTAGTAGAAGCTCTATATAGGCGCTCTATACTAAGTACTATAGAGTAGTAAGAGCTCTATATAAGCGCTCTACGCTAAGTACTATAGAGTAGTAGAAGCTCTATATAAGCACTTTACGCTAAGTACTATAGAGTAGCAAGAGCTCTATAACGCTCTATATAGAGCACTATAGAGTACTTAGGTGCTCTATTATAACTAAGACAGAGTAGAATAATACCTAAAGGTATTTAGGAACTTAGGTTAGACTCTATCTATACTATATTTAACTTATGCTAGTAATTAACTAATTAGAATTAACTATTATTAAACTCTTATTGTTTATTAGAACTAATTAGCACTTCTTCCTCTTTATATACTTATCTAAAGAATACTACCTACGCTAACTTCTTAGAGTTAACTATATATATACTAAGGTGTTTAGTACATATTACTCTACTAGTTAGTTGTTAATATAAAGCTTTAGTAGAAGCTAGTAGAACTATATTCTATTATAGATTAAGAAACTTCTTACTTATAGCCTTCTTCTTCTTCTTCTTCTTCTTCTTCTTCTTCTTCTTCTCTATATATTAGAGCTACTTATAAAGATAGTATATATAAGCTATAGCTTCTATTATCTTCTCTTCTACTACTTCTAATTTCTGTTTTAGCTATTTATACTAGCTATATACATATTTCTATTTAGTCTAGATTACTAAAATATTATAACTACTATATCTCTAGGAAATACATCTAGAGTAACTTCTAAATTAAACTTCTATAGTATAATAAGGCTTAGACTTATTCTTTAACGGAGCTATATTCTAATAAGCTAAATATAGTAATAGTATCTTCTTCTCTCCTAAATTAATAAATTGTAACTAGTAATTATAGCGCTCTTAATAAGTTAGTAGAGTAATAATTATATTAGGCTATAAAGATATACTAGAAGAAGTTTAGAATAAACTTACTAGAAGAGAGAGTAGTATTATAAATTAAGAAGAGTATAGAGAGTATATAAGTAAGTATATAAGTTATAGTTATAAAGCAGATAGTACTAATTAATATAGCACTAGAAACTTAACATATTATATAAAGAAATATATGCCTAACTAAAGAAGGAACTTAGTAGTTAAATATATAACTATACTTAGTAACTATTTAACTAACTAACTAATTAAATAGTTAAATAGTTAAATACTATGAGAAGATATCTTCTTCTTATATATAGAAATGTAGAATAGACTTGTTTAGACTATATTCAAGTTATATTAGTGTTTAACTAATTAGAATTAACTATTATTAAACTCTTATTATTTATTAGAACTACTTAGCACCTCTTTCTTATTATATACTTATCTAAAGAAGCTACTAACGCTTATCTATTTAGGTTATACATACTAAGATATGTATAATCTACTACTTAGTTGTTAACACTTATCTTTTATTCTTATAGCTAATATATATATTAATAGACTAATCTATATCTTTAAATCTACTAAAGTTATATTCTTCTACTTCTTACTATAGATATAAGTTATACTATTCTTATGCTACTAGTTACACTTAGCTCTTATATATTTATTAGTATACTTAGTAATAAGGTCGAAGATTAATTGCTCTTAAAATAAGAAGAAGTACTTAAGTAGCTTGCTCTTATCTAGCTCTACTTTAATCTCTAGAAGAGTACTAATAGTATGCTTATAGCTAAATCTAGTATAAGAAGTATAGTATTAATTCTCTAGTAGATAGTTGTCTTTAGAAATGCAGAGTCTATTAATATTCTTATTATAGGCATCTTAGTCTATAGAACCTTCGCTAAATTAGTCTAGCTAATAGTCTGCGCTAAAGGTCTTAAGCTCTTCGATATTTTTGTTATTTACAGCCTCTAGAGCACTTAGGTAGTCGAAGCTAAGGTTAGCAAGGTCGTTATTTAGCGCTATAGCGAGACACTTAGCAGAGTAGTTAGTAGCGCTTAGCAGACTATAAGCGTGAAGTCAAATTGCGACTAGATAAGTAAGAGCTTAGCAATACTACTATACTTATTTCGATTAGCAATAACGCCGCTTCAAGACATAGACAAGGGCAAATTTAGTGGAGCGGACGATACTACAACAGGTATAACGTGCACGGTTGTTACTCGCGGTCGAGTATGCAAGGGGATGACTCTGGCCTCACGCTGTATTTACTGCAGACGCTCACAACGCTCGTCCAAGGCTTAACGACAGCACAGTCGGCAGCACAGCGCTTTTTTCTCTGTGAGAGCATGAGATCGGGATGACCATCAAGATGAAGTAGCGGCCTGAATGGAAGATATCGCCCCACCGCAAGAACGAACACTGATGCGACCAATTATCAACCCGCCGGACATTGTACAGTTCATCTACGAACGAACTGCGATCTTCCCCTCCCCCATGGGCGTAATGGCCTCACTCTCACTACCGAGCCAATTGGCTAAGTACAAAATGCAGTCCCAGCCTTCTCGCCATCCAATGCAGCAAAACAAATCCCATCCTGCGTCCTGCAAGGCCCTTCCTATTTCCATTAGCCATCTACACCCTACTAATACAGTAACGACTCCTCGCCGCGGGTGGATTTTGCTGTGCTCACCTCTCCGCAAGGCAGCATTTCATAGCCTTCGTCTTCTAGTTCTCTGTCCGGGGCGCAGAGGCCAAAAGATTTAGGGCCGGGGACCCAGGGCCTAGTGCAGTTCTGTGGCTAGGTTAGGTATCTGAGTATGGCTAATAGGAGTTCGTCTAGGAGGGCACGGGAGGTGGTACCCATGATGCTGCCCAGGTGCAGGGTAGGGAGGCAAGGGTGTGAAGAGGGTTGTAGGCTTCATTCAGGGCAATCCAACTGTGAGATGTGCAGACTGCGGCCGCGAAGGAGTTTAAACATCGCCAAATCACGATGCCAAGCGGGAATAATGTCGCTTGCTCGTCTTGGCAGGCTCCTAGTCTCGCCTAATCGTCGCTGGAACCCGCAGTTCAAGATGATTCACGAGGACCAGCTCTGTGTCAGCGCTTCAACACCCTACGTGCCATGACATGTCCTCGTCGACCTCGCCAAGCAGCATTCCATCGCGGCCATCCGCGCAGTTGTCCAACGCCGAGAAGCGAAACAAGTACTTTGAGGACATCACGAGTTGTGCCTCAAAACGCATTGCGAGAACCAATGAAAGTATTGTATCGTTACGCTTATCAACCTTGGACCAGAGAGATCAGAACGCATTTGACGGAAGTATCGAGACAAAAAAGCAGACGAAATCCATGCTACCTCGATAACGCGGCTCGACTTTATGACACGTCAGGTTGCAAACCAATAACCTCTAGCGAGATCAACCCAATCATCGCTTGTGGACATCGAACATCATACCGCGCAGACACAAAAACAAAAGCCCTTCCCTCTCTCCCTCCGAATCACCCACCCACCCGCTCTCTTCCTTTCCTTTACCCCCCTCCACATCTCATGCGAACTAATGACAAGTCGCCGTCAACGGTAAACCCCCGAAATCCGGTTCACAAGGCTCAAGGTCTTTGTTGCACGGGTGTTCCTGCACAGTCACCAGCACAACATCAGCCATTTACTCTCCTTCATTTCATCATGTGGGTGGATGGTTCTCCTTTACCTTTTTGCAAGGCATCATCGGATACCCTTGGGCTTGCAGGTCCATGTCTGGGGAGCAGATGCCGAAAGCTCTAGGTCCGGGCACCCAGGCCTTGGAGCAGTTCTACGTAGGTGTCAGCTTGGTAGTAGTAGTTGTCGTTGTTGTTGAGTAGGGAGGGAGAGTGTTTACCCATTAATACATCGCGAATGCCAGCGAGGCGAGGAAGGGCAGGAGGATGATCGGCTTCATTGTAGTGGGTCTGCGGAGTCTCCTGAGTGTCAGGCGTGCGGTTAATGTGCAGCAGCGAAGTTGGTGTGTTGTCGACGTCGCAGATACCTGAGGTAGGACATCTGGACAGTCAAGCAGTTTCGTGTATACATCGCTGCTAAGCGGGAGTAATTTCACTTGCTGGGCACTCTACTTGGCTCCTATCTCTGCGGATCGGACTGCTGCTGAATATAGTAACTCGTCAAGATCGTACAAAACGTGGAGCTTATCTTTCCAAGGTTCGCACAGTAATCGAAGCCAGCTACACCCCCTTCTCACGATCGCATATAACAAGGGCAGCTCTAGACCTTGTCGCTATTGTTAGGATTGCCAGAAAGAGCAAAAGTCGAAGTGCGCGACTAGATCCTAGCCGCTAGGAGCCAATCGAGGGTGCGTCTAGGGTGCTCTCGACGATGTGGATGTTATATACGATGGTGAAAAAGGAGTGTAGCTCTAGGCGATCGGGATGCAATCACTTGGCTTTCGCTGGTTACCACCGTATAACAAGTACATAATCCATCAACGCATCGCCTCCAGACTTTTTGCAAAGCTCCGTCATTTGACCGATCAAGCGGATTGTGATTGGATCTCATCGAGATCCGCATGCGGTCGCTTGACCTCACATCCTTGCTTCTTCAACCTGACCCTAGAAAGATGCTAGTCTTTGGATTCATGCGGTGCTAGTCTTCGGACCCATGCGGATCTGCCACTTTCGACCAGCTCCGCCAGCTGGAGCATCATAAGGACAAGACTGACGGCAGTCTTGCTAGTAGTGCGACATCAATAAGTCTCGAGGTCTACTTCCATAGACAATCGGAACCTCGGGCTGCTAGCACCATTTGGTGGCATACAATCAATCATCAAGTAACCAGTCCACCGTCATCGGCAAACAGTAAACACTATGCGCTTACTTATTTTCCTCCAACTCCTTCCCCTCCTCACGCTCGCGAACGTGGATCCCAACAAGTGCGTCGTGGACAAATCGGTGTCTGGAAAATGTACGAATCCACTCCCTATCTACTGGGTTGTGCGTGCCCGCCTCCATAACCATCACAGATGGCTTTGAGAGTTTCTGAAGCTAATAATGTGCGTGTTACTTAATAGTGTCCACCAAGCAGGCACGCAGAGCTTTATTCGCCGGGCCAGGAATGTCAGGGTTTGACTCAAACTCCAACTTATGATGATTACTGTGTAAGTTTAAGCAGTTTCTTTAGGATGAGAGGGGGACTAATAGGGTGTGTAGTGCCATTTGGACCATTAAGGGGGGGTAACGGGGTATTTGACAGTGCTGCGGGTCATGTTAGAAAGACTGAGATTGTTGCCAGTTGCCAGTAAGAACAGAAATAAACGCTTGGGTGAATTGTGCGCTGCTTCTCCCAGCCTAGGGTCTCCTGTAATCGGGGTCAGGATGTATACATCCTCGAGAGCACCCTATGCGCGAGTCAGCGTGACCTCGATTAGCTCGTAGCGAAGAGACTTGAGTCGCATACTACCACTTGGCTGCAGTGGGCGGCTGCTTACGGCTCCTTCAAGTTGCCTTTCTCAGAAGGTGTTTACAGCATTTCGGCTTCCGCTCTTTCGGCATTCATTAAGGTAGCGACAAGGTCTAGGGCCGCTTTTGTCTTATGTGTACGGTCTTAACGACGGACTGTAGCTCTTTCAAGCAGCGCATCTATGTTTTCCCACTCCGCTCCTACCTAGAGACATCTTCCTCGCCTCCACCGAATATCAGCCATCTCCAACCCCCTTGTCAAAAAAGGATCACAAGTTCCAGTGCAGGTATATGTGTTGTGGAACTTACATAGCCGTTTGAAAGGCTGTATTCTACAGCCTCTGGCCTCTACATCTGGGTCAGAAGAGCCGAGACCGAAGGCTTTGGTGCAGTTTTTGTGTGCGAGAGGGAGGTGTTAGATTTTGAGAGTGCTGTTTGAGGGGCCGGAGAAAAGGGGGAAGTGGTGTAGGGGAGATCTGTCTTCCCCCAGCGTTCAACGCGAAGTCCAGCGAGGCGAGGAAGGCTTGTGGGCTTGACCTGTTGGGTCGGTAACTTCTGTTCTTTTCCCTTCGGTGACTCGACGGTGAGTCTGCGATTGATGCTTCGGATGGTCACAGTCAAGTAACGGAGTCACGCAGGGTCCCCATGTTATTACGTGACATCTCATGCTCACGCTGCCAAGACGGATTCATGTATTCATCCCGGGTTCAAGAGAACCGCACAACGTGGCGCGAAGGTCACCATCAATACCAGATCAATATTGCAACAGTTTCAACTATCTCAATCTTCATTTGCTGTGTCATTCAAGCCAGAACGATCGTGATGGTGGAGCTGCACTTGTACCGTAATTCTGCGGAGTAGCCGTCAACCGCAGTCGACCATACCTTTAGACCCTATTGATCAACCAACAATCAACCATCAGCTCTCAACACGGCCAGTCAACCACCGATGACGTCAACCATATTATTGATTTACTGATGAAATGTCTGGTCGCTACAGAAGGCATGCTTCATGCTCGGCTCCTCAAGGCATGCCTGCCAGAGTCGAAACGGGAAGCAACCTGTCACAAGCTCACGACGTCCTTGAAACCGGAAGGTGGAAACCCGCTCTGTCTCGGAGCCCTTCCTGTTTTGTTCGATTCTTCCAGTCAACCGTCTCTCGCTCTCGACAAATGAAAAAGCGTGCACCTCCATCACATTTTCTCTCGTAGCGTAACGCTCCAAGTCAGCAGTCAATTGGGCACTCGGTGCAAAAATAGAACCGATCCCTTCTAACGAGACGGAAGCCCCCTCAAGCTATGCCAAAGACTTAGCAGCCTTGTCAGAAGCGCAGATGCATGATGATCCACAGCTAAGCTGGGGGATGCCGCGACTGACAGAAGGATCAAGGAGCCCTCCGATTGAGCCGCTGTGACAAACAACTCCAAGATTACATTCTTCCGCAGCTCGGATCTGACAGAATCTGTCGGTTCTGGTAACGTCAATATAGTAGCAGCCTACTAGCAGGCAATGCCGTCTATCAATGACCTCGCTGCCGGCAACATCTTCATTGTGGTTGGTATGCATGGAAGGCCTCAGTAGTGCTCCGCGCACGTTGGGCAAGGTATTCACGTACCTGTAATGGTGTTCAGGGCATCGGAGGCAGGCTTGATCCAGAATGTGTCGACGCCAAGATCGTACCAAATGTGCAACTTATTGCAAGCTTCGTACGACGGTCGGAGTCATTCAGATCTTGTTAATTGAGAACCCTTTGGGTGGTAGCCTCAGTATTCCTGTTGCTTATAGCATGCGCATGGGACAACTGCATCCGCCTTGGCAACCTCCATTTTCCCTCCGTTAAGCATGGCACACCATGTTGCTTCAATAGCCCATACCGTCAGTATGAAACCTTCAAACCGCTGCTCATCTTTCGATCGATCTCGACGCTCACATGCCGAGCTGCGCATATGAAACTTGGCCCGACTATCAGCATTTGTTGATGAATGTTCCATTACTGCATAGTCATAACGATCCCTTGTTACTATCAGATGTTGACTCTCGTTAAGTAAAAAGCCATTGAGCACTACCTGCTGCCTGAGCTCCTGGTAACAATCAGTCGACACACAGCGTCGAGATGCACTTCAACTTTTGATCATATCTGCTCATAATAGCACTTTCGAAATTACCTGTCCTTGCCGGCGCCGACGACGATGATTGTACTGCACTTGGGCAATGGGTAAGGAAGTCCGTTCGTGTCAGTCTAGTATACTAAATGCTAACAACGACGACAACGATAGCGCTGCTCCCCAAAACGTCATTCGGTTGTAAGGATCTCCTATTCATACATAGCAGCACCTGCACTAATGCACATCAATGCTAACGATACCCTGTGCTTGTAGGATTACAGCTCTCCAACTTATGGCAAGTGGATAGTCGACGTCGACTGTGCGGGCGACCAAGGTCACCATTGCCGCTGCGTCGAGTATGATTGTGGTGACGGCGTCAATATTTGTCAGGGCTGCCACAAGTACGGCTACAGCGAGGAAGACTTTTGCGGATTCGATTAGCACATCAACCATCGAAGCGAAGGACTTTGGAAGCATGACATGTGATGATGAAGTACCGGACAGACAGGCATCGTACACGGATAGTGTTTCTTGTGCCAAACTTTAAGGCACGGAAGAAAGCATCGTCATCACTTGGAGGTGATTGTGGATCATGTCAATGAGGAGATGAGATTCAATATTGGAATATGTTGCGGTTACTCATTCCGTGGCTTTCTGTTTTATACTTGCATGACCGTAACAGAGCCCCTCGTACCTGGCATACAGCCCTCCACGAGCTCTTCCTGATGCATAAGGGCCATCAAAACAGACCCACACGAGATCATCTCGAAGCATCGCAGGTTCCGCGCTCAGCTCGAAGCCAAGGAGCTATTGGCCAGGGAATTAATCGGCGTTTTATCCAGCATCATGCACAAGACAACTGTCTTTAATAGCACGCAGACCTTCTGGAAATCATGCAGCACCTGCGGCTAACCATTGGCAAGCTAGAATCAATTGCCGTTCTGCCGAATGCAAGCCAGATTGGTCCGCAGCGGATGCGATCAGACCGCAATGTGCCCTGCGCCGAGCTCAGATCTTTCAATATGCCGGCACGTCAACGTCGTTCCCTGGACATGCCCAGCGGCTCTCAAGGTAGCTTGTAGACAGGTCGAAGGTTACAGCTTCGCACAGTCTTGCTTAGCAGCAACCTTGATGACAACTTTGCCATATACTCTTCTCTTCTCCAGATCTTCCAGCGCCCGTCCTACATCTTTCAACCCATCATATTTGCCGTATAACATCGGCCTCAATCGACCACTGGCCAGCATTTCCGAATACCCGTCCCAGATTCTTTGCAATTCGTCTGGATGTCGCCTTCCACTTTCCCCAAACCGGTAGCCAGTTACTGTGATAGACTTGAGCAAGAGCTTGTTCATCTTCACATCTTCCATGACGCCTTTGCGGGCAGCAAAGCCTAATATCACGATGCGTCCGAAGTATGCCATGCATCTCAGACCCTCGTTCACCATGCCTATGTTATCGAGAAACACGTCTACGCCTTTGCCATCCGTGAATTGCATCACATCATCCTTCCAATTTCCTTGGGAGTCAAGCACGATCACGCAGTCAAAGTCGGATTCGCGGCGCATGTGGCTGGCTTTGGTCTCGTCGCCAGCTAGGGCAATGACTCTTGCACCAACAGCTTTTGCCACCATACAACAGACAGATCCGAGGCCTCCACTGGCTCCGGATACCATGACCGCTTCATTAGGTTGTACCTTCGCGATGTTGACAACCGAGGCGTAAGAGACAGCTTGTCCGGACATTGCGCAAGCAGTCTCTCGACTTAGACCGTCTGGAATCTTTCTGATCCTTTCTTTCGAGACGCAAATGTATTCCGCAAAAGCGCCAATTGAGGCACCAAAAACTCTGTCGCCTTTCCGGAATACATCGCCTGCTCCGTCATAAGGTAATGATTCTATAGTTCCTGCGAAATCGAAGCCCAGGATGAACGGTGGAAAACACCATCCTTTCTTCCGATTGTTATTTTGATGCTTTCCTTGAGCGTGCAGAATGTCGGCATGCTGGGGACTGCAATGCGTGATCCGGATCACAAACTCATTGGTCTTGGGTGAAGGCTTTGGAACGTCAGATGGTAGGAGAGATGAGACACTAGTAGCGAAATCTGGTGAAATATATATAGCCTGCATGTTTCCACAGCAACGTCGCCGAAGTGGGCAGAGCCACACTGAGGGAAGTTACGGTGTATACGTCTTGTGATGAAACGGCTATCTGAACTGTGCCAATGTCAATGTAAGAGGATGGGAGCCGAGGTCGATATCCCGTTTACCGAATGGAGATGCCATTTCGAAGGACAACGCTCATTCGCTACAAATATGCTCTAGCCAGCGGACGGAGGACGTTCCCTCATCCTTGCTCGCGCTTGCACTCTTTGGGCCACCAGAACAAGCTCCCAGACGACGACCATTAAGCGCAACCTGATCTGTCGTCGGATAGTATGCGGGCAGCATCTAGTCGCTGGCCCAGGGCGGCAGATTATGTGTATGCTAGCTGTGTCAGGCAGCAGCAGCGTGCCTTCCATGTTGGGCAACGCGGCAGACAGGAGCAAAGCAGCGTCTTGGAGGTGCTAGAAGAGCGAGGCTATGTCAATCAGATTGCTGGGTCAATATTAGTCACGAACCTACGGGAATGTATGCTGATGGGTAAGTAGCGATCGCAACACTCTCAGTCGTCTCCTATCAACCAGAAAAATTGGCTTCTATGCCGGCATTGATCCTACAGCACCGTCGCTGCATCTCGGCCATCTCCTGCCCTTGATGGTTCTTTTCTGGCTCTATCGTCACGGACACAACGTAGTCTCGCTGGTCGGCGGTGCAACAGCTCGGGTCGGGGACCCTAGCGGACGACTGACATCAAGAGCAAAGACGGCGGAGAATGCGCACGAGATGAATTTGAAGACGATGTTTGCTCAAGTAGGCAGGATCTGGGAAAACGCCGTGAGGTATGGAGAGAGGCATGGATGTCAGCAAGTAGAGCTAGGCGAGAAAGAGCTGCTGGACAATGCGAGTTGGCTGGATGGGCTCAATATTCTGGACTTCTTAAAGTTGATGGGCAATGGCATGCGGCTGGGGACAATGCTCGGGAGGGATACGTGAGTGAGTCCGTATGCCGTCGCCAACGTCAGGATGCGAGACTGACGCCTTGACAGAGTCCGCAACAAAATGGAGAAAGGCGACGGCATGTCCTTCTCGGAATTCACATATCCACTGCTCCAGGGTTGGGACTGGTGGCACATGTATCAACACCATGGCGTGCAAGTACAGATCGGCGGTTCTGATCAGTACGGAAACATCATAGCCGGGATGGATGGTGTTAAATACATTGCGCAGACCTACGCGGGCGAGCGCGAGAAGGACTGGTTGGATCAAGAAGGCAGGCTGAAGGAGGACCTGCAGCCCATGGGGCTGACGGTACCATTGCTGACTACTGCGAGCGGTGAGAAGTTCGGCAAGAGCGCTGGAAATGCTATATGGCTTGATCGATCGATGACATCGAGTTTCGATCTGTACGGGGTACGTCGTTCATTTTCTTGAACTATCATGAATAGTTATTGACTGCTCCTAGTTTCTACTGCGATCATCAGACCAAGATGTCGCTCGATACCTCAAGCTTTTCACCTTCGTACCATTACAGCAGATAGCTGCAACTATGAGCGAGCACGCAGCAGACCCGGCCAAGCGGACAGCGCAACACCTTCTCGCCAGCGAACTCCTGGAGCTGGTGCATGGTCGTGAGGAAGCGATCAGAACGCGCGAAGAACACCAAAGTCTGCGCAAACCGAGCCTGGCTGCTTTAGCGCAGCAGACCAATAGGAGTAATGGCCAGGCGGAGCAAGCTTCGTCCGCATCACAGCGCATTGTGCTCCCAGCGAGTCTGGTCCTCACGACACCCTTTTCTCGTATCCTGTACCACGCAGGTATTGCGCAGACGAAGTCCGAAGGTGCTAGGATGGTCGCGAAAGGCGGCATATACGTCGCAGAGGCAGAATCGGCAGATGAGAGCCAGCTCACATTTATCCAGATTCAAGACCAGAAGCCTGCGGAAGTCTCTGGCTTCGTCATGAATGGCTTGCTGGTTTTCCGCATCGGAAAGTGGAAGACCAGGATTATTGAAGTGGTTGAGGATGCTGTGTTCGACGAGCGGAAGCTGGAGGCGCCCGGTTGGCAGGAGTGGAAGGCTGTGCGACCCCAGCGATGACAGCAGGCCGCCACCTCGGACATTGATTCTGTGCTAGCCTTCACCGCGCCAGTCAGAGTTTGAATCGTCCTCAGACAGCCTTCGACATGATCACATAATCGACCTCAACAACCCTCTCCCTCGTCTTTCTGTCCTCAGGACTGCAGACATCCTTGACATAGCCTCGGCGCTCGTAGAAGCTTTTGGCCTTCACATTGCTCAGGAAGCACGTCAACATCACCATTTGAACACCGACTTTGCTCGCAATGTGCTCCGCTGCTGTCATCAACTGAGTACCGAGTCCACACGAGCGGAGGCCGGAAGCCAGGTGGATCTCGTAGATGTAGAGGACAGGGATTGGTGGCGAGGAGTCATGAGTGAGCATGAAAGAGAGGAAGGCCTCGACCGCGGGATCATCGCCCTTATCGTCGTCGTCAATGCAGTCCTCTTCTTGGTTGATTGCGGTTGGCTTGACGCCGTGCTCGAGGCCAGGAGTCTGTGCAGGGCCCTGGTCTGCAGCGCTGACTCTGTGAACCCGCTTCCCTTGCCGCACAAGCAGATATCTCATCTCGCTCTCCCTCATCTCCCGTTTCTTGCGTTTGACGTGCCAGCCGAATGAGCTGGTCTCGTAATCATGCTGGCTCGTCGTCTTGATCAGATCGAAGCAGGCGTCGAACTCTTGCTCTGTGAGTTCTGAAGCAGATTTGAGGGAGATGTCGAAGATCGGATATTCATCTGACTGCTGCTTTGAGGATTCTGGTTGATACGCGAGCCATTTGCCTTCTACATATCGAGTTTTGAAGTCGTTGATGGGTAGATTATTTGCAGAGTCTATCAGTTTTTCTCCTGCTGTTTTGCGTTTCTTCTTCGCTACGATCTGAACACCATTGGAGACTGCCTTTCGTTTAGACATCTTGTCTGAGATGGGCATTGATGTTCAACGCCTATAGTGATGCATGACCTTACTGACGGTACCATTCAAAGCCGACGTCCTGGAGACAATAATGGCAATCGCGTCGGTCTCAGGAAGACGCGTTCTGATGTGTCCAATAAGTCAGTGCAGTCACCTCGGCGAATACGTCACCGAAATGTCCCCGACCACGGGCACGAGCTTCTTCACATGCACAAGGTAGGAGATATTGGCACGCCGTATGTATTTCCACCATCACATCTCAAACTCCACATCGACCCATTGCTCGCACAAAGGCCCACCGCAGACGCAAATGCGACTAGCAAGCAATGCCGCCCAGCTAGCAACCAGAAGCTACGCCACAATTTCCTCCGGCAACAAACTAGGAGGCGGCAAAGGGAAACCGTTCTTGACGCTCGAACATGCAAGTCATCTGTCCCATAGACACTTTGAGACTACCGTGCATGCTAACAGGTCGCCCAGTTCGTCCAACGCTCCCGGGCCCTTGCCCTCTGGCGCGACATTGTGAGAGTCATCCGGAAAGTCCCTCCCATTTCGTCGACGCGGGAGGAATTGCGGACGTTTGCGAGGGGAGAGTTTGAGAGGCATAAGTATATTCATGATTTGGTGAGATAGACTGATGTTGCGATGATGGGTGGGATTGTGTGCTGATGATGTACGTCAGGGTCATATTAGGTATTTGATTTCAAAGGGCAAGACGGAATTCGATAGCATGAGGCCTTATGTAGAGCAGAATTCGCTCTGACGACACGTTTTGCTGAATCAGGGCTTCGGATGTTCTTTGAATGGGTAAGATTGTCTTTCTATGCCATGCAGTTGTCGACATGTTCTCCTTTTCGTGCCTCCGAGCAACGCCAGCGCTATGATTACAACAATGTATCCGTTCAAGCACACCAATCCGCCTACCTACGCCTTCACCTTAGCATTAGCTTTTTCAATCTTCCTCCTTTTTCCCCTCAGCTTCTCCGCTTCCTCATCCTTCTTCGCATTACTATACTGCATTTTATCGAACATCTTCCTTTTCCGCCTACTCGCCATCATCTTCCTGTTCTGGATTTGCTCCTCCTCTTCCCTGTTCTGTCTATCCCTCTTGGCCTGGGCTGCCTTCTTTGCCTCGAGCTTCTTATCCTTCTCAGTCTTAGCTTTGACGGAGATACCCTTCGCCTCAGCCTCGAGCTCAGCCTGGTGGTCGCGAGCGGCATCTGGTGCTGCGTCTTCCTCGTCATCTGAAAAGCCGCCGATGTCTTCTTGCTCTTCTGCGCCGCCCGCTGCGTCGTCATTTTCATCCTCAGATTCCGATGCCGCGAGCTTGACGTCCATACCACCGTCTTCGTCATCCTCGAGCTCTTCTTCCGGCTCTGTGGCTTCACCATCACCTCGGACACCATCGATTTCCTCGCCCTCACTCGCGTCCTCCAGAGCCTCATCGGCTTGCTCTTCATCCTCGTCGTCTTCTGCGTTTTCTGCCTCGGCCAGAGTCTCCTGCTCGGCCAAGGGCTTCGTTGGGTCGTACTCGCCCCTCCTCGCCTTGACCCACGGGCTCAAATGTGGAGGAAGCTCAGCACTAGGCGCATACAGATCTGGCCGTTGCAACTGTCCGGCATTTATGCTGTCCCATACCCATTGCGGCTGCACATATATCCTGCCCGGGACACGCTCATTACTCCGTCTCACAACAGTAGTGGTATCTGCACCGTCGTCAAATCCGTCATCTTCTTCCGCAGTTGGAGGTGAAGGTAGTGGGATGTCTGGCCTGTCCACTATTTGGTGCGTCACCCGCTGGTCGTATTCTGAGCAGTATGCACCGGGCTCGCCAAGGGAAGTGTCCCAACCCACCCGTTTGCATCCAAACGATTTTAGGATGAATTCCAATGGATGCCTTGGTGTCTCGCGTGACAGGAAGAAGGTAAACGGCTCGAAAAGTTTGCCAGCCTCTGCTGAGTCGGCGGTCGGTGAAGGTTGGAGGAGTGCGTCGGCGTCCGGATCGACCTGCTGGAACTTGTCCAATGCTGTCGATGCCTGCTCCTCCTCGATAAGCTGATTTGACGGGCTCAACTGGTCTTCTTCGACCTCCTTTAGCGAGAGCAATTTATCTGCCTCAGCCTGCGCCTCCTCATTCGTGTCCGTCTCCAAGATCTCCGCATTCTGAGACTCCTCAGGCGCATTCTGGCCTTCCAATTGAAACGCGGCCAACTCCGCGCCTTGCTCCTCGCTCTTTTGATCAAACTTGGGCGGGTACACCAGTCCGATACTCGTGTACAGCCTGAAGTTGACGAATCCCAGCAGTGTAGTGTAGAACTCTACGAAAGTAGCCATGATCCTGTAGTCCACATCTCCGCCCGTTCTCTGCACGAACTTGTAGGGCACCAGCCATAGTATGTCCTGCCCCTGGATTGTCGCCTGGTAGTATATGCCCTTGATTGAGAGGAAGCTCTTCCTCAAGCTGTGTGTCCGAATCAGATAATGCTCAAACTCAAGAGTCAATCGTTGGCATTTGGCGATGATCTTGGGCGGCACCTCAGCAGTACTAGGCAGATTGGCGAATATGTACAGCATGGACAGCGCATCGTCCAGATCCCGGAGCGCATCCACGAATGTTGGGTAGCGCTCTTTGATGATATGGTCGAGCTTTAGCCTTGGCGTCAAGTTCTTCTCGTAGCGCGCAGCATCAGAGACCTCATTGCGCCCCAAGGCTTTGCTGATCTTCTTGGCCAACGCCTTCTGGTCCCGGAACTTGTTGAGCAGCGGCTCATGGAGCAAGTATTGAATGTCTTTGGTGTAGTAATAGATAGTGGACGGCGTCGACGACTTGGAGACTCTCTTCTTGGATCGTGGCTCGCGCGGGTAGATGCCCTTGAAGATGCAGAGCCGTCGGAAGTCTGGGAGAGAGACCTGAAGCTTGCGCACGGCTTGGGACCGGGTGATGTAGTTCTTGGCCGCGCCGGCCTTGCCCTGCTTCTTGATCTTGGCCATGGTGAAGGGTGGTGTAGTGCGAGAGTGATGTGCCGCAAAAGCAAAGTACAGACTTGGAAATTTCAAGCCACGGAGGTAGCAGGAGATAAGCCACTGCACGGCACGGGGCGAGCCGAGCCCTGTTCCTGCTTCCAGGGCTAGAATGTGCAGGCATCTGCAACGTTTCCATCTCCCTCTCCTTAAGTGAAGAAAGACACCCGATGGCAGCAGTATCGCCATGAGAGATCGCACTGCAGAATGGATGCGCTCACTAACACCTACCACGAGCATCCCAAGACGATAGTCTTTGCCAGCGCCGCTGCGCTCCGGACTCTGCTGGCTCTTGCCTTCCCTGGCCTCCCAGACGCCTTGACGGCAAGGGTCGAGATCTCGACGCCGGTCAACAGCTTCAAGCGATGTACGTATCTTGCACACTCTGGACAATGCCTAGCAGGCTATGACTGGACAGAGATTGACGGTAAGTGCAGTACAAGAGGGTCTCTTCCTCTACGACCGCGGACTTGATCCTTACGATGGCGGCGTGTTTCATCAAGCTCCTCTCTTTTTGCCACTATTCTCCTTCTTACCTTCCCCTTCGACCTGGATTGGCCGTCTGATCAGCATTTTGCTCTACACTGGTCTGGATATTCTGACGGCCAATTCTTTGCATTCAATCGTTGAATCTGGCGCCACCTTCTGCTCACGCTTCTACATCTCGCCAAGGAAAGACCGGGCATGGAAACCCATTTCGGTAGCAGCGGTCTACTTGTTCAACCCTTTCACGCTCTTGTCATGTCTAGGACGGCCCACGACGGTCTTTACGACGTTCTTCACAGTGCTCAGCATAAGCCATGCTTGCCAAGCGCAAACAATTCCAGCCATGTTTGCACTGGCCATAGCTAGCTACATCAGCCTGCATCCTCTGCTCTTGCTGCCTCCCATATGCATGTTGTGCTACGATCGGGTCTCGCAAAATCAATCGCCGATGTCAATACCGCAAGAGACCGAGACCACAATTGCCAATGCAGACCAGCCCGAAGCAGGCACCAAGGTTTCGCTGGACCAGCGCTCCCGACCTCAGTCTCTGCCGGTCATAACACAGCTCCTTGCCACTTTTGTGGCCTTTGCTGGCTTCCTTCTCTGCCTTTCACGGATGCTCTTGCCGAGCTGGAAGTTCCTCGCGTCAGTGTACATGACACCGCTCGTGGTCACAGATCTCACACCCAATCCGGGCCTCTGGTGGTACTTCTTCGTGGAGATGTTCGACGCATTCCGAGAATTCTTCCTCGGAGTCTTCTGGCTACATATGCTGTCCTACAGCATTCCCTTCTGCTTGCGATTTCACAAGCAGCCACTAGCAGCAGTGATGCTCATGATGGGCATTGTCGCCGTTTTTCAGCCGTATGCAAACGTCGGTGATGCTGGTGCTTGGCTGAGCTGCTCGGCTCTTCTCAGTCATACCTTTGGACGTATGTTGGCGTATCATACCGAATTTCACCTTCTCTCGTTGCTAACATAATGATAGTATCTTCGTCCCACCGCTACACCTTCCCAGCACTAGCTACACTGCTATATACCACACTACTTGGTCCCGCCTTCCACCACCTCTGGATATACGCCGGATCAGGGAATGCCAATTTCTTCTACGCCATCACGCTCGTTTGGAGTTTGGCGCTTCTGGTCTTGCTCGCAGACACAGTCTACAGTGTACTCAGAGACGAATGGGAAAGTGAAAGGCCTGAGGGGAAAGGGAAGGATGTCAGACAAATATGAGTCCAGCATAGACGATAGCCAGTTTTAATGAATCGCTCATCGCGTGACAGTATCCGCTCATAGCTACGGCTCCCATGCGGACGTAGCACGCCTACCAGTCAACAACTCGGGCAGCCCATCCCCCCTCACCAGCAGCACATCCTCGTGTCTGACGCCGAACTTATCAACCAGATATATTCCTGGCTCAGAAGTAAACGTCATGCCCGCCCGCAACGTCGCAACATTTCCCTTATTCAAATAAGGACTCTCATGCGCCTTAATACCAATGCCATGCCCAACACGATGCGTAAACGCATCCCCATACCCCGCCTCCTCAATCACAGTCCTTGCCGCAATATCCACCGCAGCGGCCGTCGAATTCTCCCGCAAAGCCTCAAGCGAAGCCGTCTGTGCCTCAAACACAATGTCCCAGACTCGTAACTTCTCCTGCACATCGCGGCTGTAGAACTGGCACGCGGTTCCGTCCTCAGGCTGTGTGAAGAAAGGAGGGAAGAAAGAACGACAGATATCTGATGAGTAACCATAGAGATGTGCTCCGACGTCTATCAGCACCATTGTTTCGTTCGCGATGACTTTGAACCCATCCGTGCCCCCGTGCGGGTTACTCGCGTCCTCGTCGAAGAGCACGATGTCGAAGAAGGGGTCGAGACCTCCTGCTCTCATCGTATTGTCGAGGACGAGCATTACATCCTCCTCCGTCAAACCGGGTTCGAGGCATTTCCGCATGGCGCGAACGGCCTCGACGGTCCCTGTATTCACGGCACGTAGGATGCCGATCTCAGCGGCTGACTTTCGCTGGCGGACTTCCTCGACTGCGCCTCCAAGACCGCGAACGTCGAAGCCGTTGTCTGCGAGGCCGCGGGAGATGAAGTCGCGGATTTCTTCGTCGACCATGACTCTGGGCTTGCGATTCCTGCGTGCTGAGGTTGGGGAAGAGAACGCTGGGGAGGTGAGGAGGGTTTGGTAGGGGTTCCAGTGTTCTTCGTATCCGATCAGGGACAGTTCATCTGTAAAGGGCATATCTAGCAGTCTTGCACGCTCGGCTTCGAAACTCGGGACTAGGAACCAGGTCTCTGCCCTAACGTCCCGTCCATCTCTACTTCGAGCGGGCAATACGACCATCAGGAATGGTCGCTCCTCTGGTTCCCAGACCTCCCAGTCTGTCTGCGTGACGTTGCCGTAGTAGCTAAATGTGTAACCAGGTTCAACTATGAAGGCGTCGATGTCTTCGTTGGCGAGTGCCTGTGCTAATTTATCGCGCCGATCTACAAACTCGGGGCGCGGGAGCGGCTGTGCCGTGTCCATGAATGTGAGGTCAGTGGCGAGGAAGTCGTTGATGGAGCATGTCTGGAAGGCTTTGAGGTGTTGTGGGATTGATTTGAGGGGGAGGCCTTGAGGGTGTTTTTTAGTCGTATGATCTGGTACGACGGCCCAGGCTAAGAAGTGTTGACTGAAGAGGTATGTTGCTAGTACGACAGCACACAATGTTCGCAGCAGTGTCCAGCGCCTGTGCGGTGCTGCCTTGAAAGTTCTAGGTTGATGGCCATCGTCCTCCCGCGCATACGGCAGTAGAGCTTTACTGCTCCTGCTTCCATTCATCTTCACCTCGATCGCAGTCCTGGACTCCGCAGGCCTCAACGCGGCATGACGTGCCGTTTGGTCGTCTGTTGTGATGAAATTAGAGCAAAGAAACGGTAAGAAGGAGGGTATCGCCCTCGGCGCTTGGCCGATCATGCAGGAACGGCAAAGCTGCAGCAAGGGCAAGGATGCTACCTAGGTAGACATTAATCATTGCTTCATCACATAACTCATGTTTTGCACATCTCATAGCATATGGGCTCACTGGATCATGCCGCGCGCTTGTCGTGACCGAGCTCCTCCTTCAATATCCTCACCTGCTTCTTCACCTCCCTCCAAAGGACGTAGTTGTCCAAATCAGGATCCTCCTCGTCTTCATGCCTGACCATCCACACCCAGTCAAACAAGCCCTTGAATGGCCTCTTACTATCATTCTCACACGTTGCACCATTTGATGGCTTGTCATGCGCTTGCATGCACTCCAGGCAAAGTCGCTCGCTGAAAGCATCGCTATCTCGAGCAATGGCAAGCAGACTCGCCACCATGGCCTCCTGCAGGTACGCGAAGCTGAAGCCTGGTGTGATTCGGGCTATCGCTGGGCAGAGCTTGTCGGGAAATTCGACGTCTTTGTTGTCGGAGAGCTTGCTTTGCCAAAACTTCATATACTTTGTGCGTTCGTCTACGTTCGGATTGGGAAACAGATACTAGAAGATGTCAGAGTCGGGCTCAGCATCCAAGTTTCATCTCAGCATACCTTGCGGTCAAACCTGGACGGCCGCTTCGAGATGCCAGGATCAAGACGGCTCAAGTGGTTTGTTGAGCCCACCATCATAATGCCATCGTTCTTTGCGATTCCGTCCACAGCATTCAGGAAGTAAGATCGTACGTTGTCCGTCACGAGGCTGTCAAGATCCTCAAACACAAGATAACATGGCGCAGTCCTCCTAGCCAGCTTGAAGATACTGTTGATACTGTATTCTGGGCCTCCAAAGCCCGAAAGCGACTTGACGTACAACGTAGGCACAGGCAGCTTGCGCTGATAGAGTGTATGCATCATAGCCTTGATGCTGATCGTCTTCCCATTGCCTGGTGGTCCGTAGTAGATCACGCCTCTCTTCCAAGGCACTCGCAGCCGCTCGTACGTCTCTCTGCCATTGAAGAAATTCTCGGCATCGCCGATGATGGACTTTTTCATGCCGTCGTCAAGTATCACGTCCTCCCACCGCGCCTTCATGACGCTATCGTAGAGCTCTGCGTCCTTCTGCCAGACTCCGCCATCAAACACCCAGATCTCGTTGTGCAGTTCACTCGACCAGACGCCAGCTTCATACAGCAGCTTATTCGTGGCGTCTACAGAGGCTGAGAGGATGTATTGGTTTGGTGTGATCGGATACCCTTGCATTCCATCCCTCCCGTTCACGTAAAGCAGCACATACTCTTTGCCCTGCCAATCCAGCAAATACTTGCCAAATTGTACGATGTCTGTCAACGTGCCGCGAGGGCCGCTCAGCCTGGTCTGGGCTGGCACGAAGGTCCTCCATGTCAACCTATCTTTCTCAGTGTCGATCGAGGCGAGCGAGGCATTTCCAGCGCCCGCGTAGGCAAATAGGTCGCATTGACCTCTTGGGACGACTGTCAGATGCAGGTTTGGGTATTCGGACCGCAGTGCTTCGACGATGACCGCATCGGTGAAGACGCGCGGCGCTGATGTGTGCTCATAAAAGACATTCGCCGTGTGACTCTTGCGGTGGTCTAGCTGTTTGCTCAGTGAACCCGCCGTCATGTTGGCCGACGTTGACTCAGGTCTACGATGCTGTTGCCTTTCAGACAGTCTTCGAGCCAGAGCTACTTGTGTGAGGCTTTAGCAGACGGGATGTAGGATGGAGCTACCAACATTCACAACGAGCAATTTCGACCTTGCTTCGCCTCACTACTACATCTTGGCCTCATGTCGCGCCAAGTCGAGCTATATTCACAAGCAGTAACCATAGAGCTGGTCCTACAATTGATTTACTCGACTGAATCTCGAGGAGTCGGGGCCAATGCGATTTGCGTGTCACGCCCATATCCGATCAAAGGAACGACGCCAAGCCGAACAGCAAAGGTTACCTTGGTCAAACGCCAGGTTCCACAAGGCGTGTCGTTGCTACCCAGTACTAGTATGGCTGGCTTCGTCGGTGGCGCCGCGGGGTCAAACGTTAAATAGCACAGCAATCCAGATGCAGAGGCAGCATCGCACCTTACCTAGGCTGGATTGCACGCTCATACTACCGGTAAGTCATGTATAGACTAGGCGCTGGACCTAAGCAAGACAAAGTGCCTTCTGGTACAACCAAGCGCAGAAGCGGCCAAACAGCATGGAATCAGTGCCACACAAAAACAGGACCGCGTTGATCACCGGAGGTTGTGGAGGATTGGGGCGCGCCATTGCGGAAACGCTATTGCGAAGGGGCGCCAATGTCATTGTTTGCGATGTGAAGGACGCGCAGCTTGAGGACTTCAAGGAGAAGATCTCAGCAGCATACCCAGAATGCACCCTTGTCTCAAAGGTCGACATTACCGATGACGCCGCCTTGAAGCAGCTGTAAGCAAATCAATGGTTCGGAGCGCGAGTAGGGCGTTTGACTGATCTTAGATCGAATGCTCACAGCTTCACCGACGGGGAGGAGAGGTTTGGGCACATTGACATCGTCATTAACAATGCTGCCATCATGGACAAATTCGACCCAATCGGTGAAGTCGATAGAGTTACATGGGACCGGGTGATGGCTACGAACGTGACGGCTCCCGCGATGGTCTCCAAACTGGCTATCAATTCTTTTCTCGAACATGGCGTGAAGGGGGCGATTGTCAACATATCCTCGGTTGCTGGTGTGCGAGGCTTTGTCGCTGGTAAACGTTCTAAGCTCGCATCGTGTTGGTCTTCGAGGCGGTTGACTGACAGATCCTGTAGGCGCAGCATACACTGCCTCGAAGCATGCTCTAATAGGCTTGACCAAGAACACCGGAGTTTTCTATGGCGACAGAGGTATTCGATGCAATGCTATTATTGCCGGTATGTCTGTCCTTCCCGTGAAGATTGGCACGAGAGCTATGTAGTCTATAGGGTATTTTGTCGCTGAATTAATCCATTAGGGGCAATGGACACCAACATCGTTGCAGATGTGTACAAGACCTTGAACCTAGGAGGCCTCGCAATGATGAACAGAACATTTCCGTCGGATCATCAACGTTTGGTTGATGTTGAAAAAGTAGCTCAGCTGGCCTCCTTTCTCTGCTCCGACGCTTCTGCCGACTTGATCAATGGTAAGGATCCCGTCGATGCAATGTTTTTCCGGGGCATCTATTGATATGATCAATTGCAGGAACCTGCGTGACAGCAGACGGCGGCTGGGCTGCGAATTGAGCGCCGCGATCCGGCCACTTCCTCAGACAGTTGGATCTGCGTGCGTGCGGCACAGTCGCTCAGGGAGCGACAACCTGGCCATTGTCAGAAGTTCGGTGGCCCATATCAAAAATGCATGGGCGATCATAGATACCAGACATCGACAGAGCTTCCAAGCTGCTTCTTCATAATGCCATACTTGTAGCCCATACTGACACAGCCGTCAAGACATCAGAGACTGCAGCCATAAGGCCAGTTGAATCATCAGCAATGTGACACTCGGCCCCTCACAGAACGCAACAAAGCCGTAATGTCGCGTCGATGAGAGCACTAAAAGTAGGGTAGGGTCGCTCAATGAATCATGCCACCCGCTCTGTGAAAGACCAGGCGCTGCACTCGAGGTACGCAAAGACCTTTGCACGCTCTATAAGGTAAATGCATGTGGAGTCCAGACCAGCTGTAATGTTGCATGCCTGCCACGTCCCTGCGCCAGGTGCTTGTCACTGTAATAAGGCAGGATGGATGTGCCATGGTGGGATTCCAGGATTTCATGTCGGTTGGTGTGCGCCTCCCTTCCGCCGGAACGTGATGTTGGCCGCGAAGGATCTCCACGGCAAAATTGCACATTAGCCGGATCTGGACCGACATAATGGCGGCCATGCGATGCATGCACTTTGCGTCCCAACTAGAAGGATCAGTGCCGGCTGGCCTCATGCCGATGTGCCGGTGAAGTTCAATGACAAATGGGGAAACTCTGCTGTGCGCGTACTACCTCTGCACCCGATGCATCGACACCATGCCGCGAACCTGGTAGCTGGTCGAAGTCGAGGGCACAAACACGTTCTGTCCTGCAACCAGCCTGACCGCATCGCTCCCCACCCCACGTCTTCTGGGCCCGTCAAGGCGGCGGACTGCGTTTTGTTTGCTGGAGCGGTCGCTACTACTGAAAGACCAATTTTTAAGTGCAGCGATGTCCCATGATCGAGGGACGACGGAGCAAGGTTCGACGGCTCCGCTGCTTGTTGAGGACTAGCTCTTCTTCGAAGACTGCACACCCCAGACGCGAGAGATTCGAAAGTCCACATCGTGCGCGCGCGCGCCTGCAGCAGCATCAGCCAAGCGAGCGCCTCGGTAGCTCAGAAGCTCATCTGCACATCGGATCCTCTGGTTTGTTGTCACCACAAGCAGACGGCATCATAGATCGTCTGCAACCTTACCCAATGACTGGTCTGCTCTGCGGGCCCCAGCGCTGATGTACGACTCGGTAGGAAATGCTCATGTGCCTTGCAAACACTTGCCGTGCACCCATGGGGCTCTCCCGGGACTCCTAGCTCGAGCGCGCTGCGCGCAATCGTCTAGCCTGACGACTTCTGTACCGACCCGGTCGCTTTCGCGGTCTAGCTAGGATCTGAGAGGCGCCGTCTCGTCGCAATATACGGCGGGCCGCATGCGTCACAAGCAACGCCCGAGCAGAGGGTTCACCCCTTGGATTATTGCTTGACATTTGTTTGATTTGCCGAGCTTGTACTGTACGTTGAGGCGCTCCATTGGTCCGTCTCCACTGCAATGTATGGAGAAAGGGCCTCCCCCACACACCGTTCTGCTCCATGGCGGAGCTAGTGCAGCTAGGCCCTGGTGGTTCGCTATTAGGTTATATAGAGTAGGTAGGCGGCGTCCGCTCTTTTTGGAGATCTGTTTGTCATTTTGTTTCTCTAGCTGACCTTCGACGCGGCCCCTTGCATCAGCGCCCGGGATATCATAACAACAGTATAGCGTCCTAGTCGCGAAGAGAGTAGTGATTCTATAATGGCGACCGCACAAGAGCACAATGCGACCAGTGCAGCCATGTTGGAGAAGGACTCCAACGGCACCCATGGCATCGACCACGCCGGCCAAAATGGCGACGCTGTCCACCGCAGGCCTTACGACTACGGCGGCAACCCACTGATGCACATCAATACTGGCGATTCTGTCCGGCTGCCCGCTTTTGGTGGTGAATTCCAACCAGGTCTCTACAAGTCAACCGAAAAGCGCAAATTCGCGAATCCGGCTCCTCTGGGTCTCAGCGCTTTCGCGTTGACCACTTTCGTCCTGTCTCTCATCAACCTGGGTACCCGCGGTATCTCTGGCCCCAGCTTAGTTATTGGCGCTGCTTTCGGTTATGGCGGTCTCGTCCAGCTTCTCGCTGGCATGTGGTATGTGAACAGTGAGGTCGGAATAACAATGGACCATGGCTGATTGTGCCCGCAGGGAAATGGCTGTTGGCAACACCTTCGGTGCTACTGCTCTGTCATCTTACGGTGGTTTCTGGATCGCGACCGCTATCATCCTCACGCCTGGCGGATTCGAGATTGAGAGCTCCTTGACGGCAAATGGCAACGCAGTTTCATTCTACAACTCTTTCGGCCTCTTCTTGATGGTCAGTATTACCGAGTTCGCGCCTTTCGCACCGATAGCTGACGTTCGACGCAGGGCTGGTTTATCTTCACCTTCCTTCTCCTGCTTTGCACGCTCAGGTCCACCGTCGCCTTTTTCTTCCTCTTCTTCACCCTGGATCTTGCATTCCTGTTGCTTGGTATCGGCTACCTCCTTAACGGCGACGGTGCTGGACCCCAGGCCGGCTGCATCAAGGCCGGTGGTGTCTTCGGTATTTTGGCTGCTTTCACTGCTTGGTGAGTCCGACGTGAGCGGTATCTACCTTGTCGAGTTGTTGACAAAACACAGGTACAACGCGTTTGCTGGTATTGCAGACCCGAGCAACTCCTTATTCATCGTTCCGGTCGCCCACTTTCCATGGTCTGACAAGGGCCGCGAAAGGCGTGGTAAGGTCGACAACTCGGAGGCTCGGGCTGAGCAGGAGGTGTAGATACGTAATGGGCAAGATGAAGGTACACATTGGTCGAAATGCTCGTCATCGACGACAAGATGAGGAGCGCGGTTTAGAAGTTTGGAAATACCCCTTCTGAATTGATACCAGTATAACTCGTACAACTGCCCATGTCTTGGTCTCGCATCCGATTTAAAGGCAATTTCTCCGGAGATCGAAGTAGACCAGACGTACATTGTTACTCCGCGAACAGGATTGAGTTTTCCTATCAGAGATGTGCGATTGCTTTTCTAGTAAAGCTCTGGTCGCGTCTGCAGGAACGCGCAGCTTGATTGGAGACGATCGCCAGAGTCCCTGGCCCTTGCAGCTTGAGACAGCGAGCTGACAGCAGTGAAGTTCCGTAACAGCCTTATTTGCTTAGCCTATCTGCCACATTGTGAGAGTGTCCGCCGCTGGCCACAGAACGTCTGATTAGCAGTTTGCGACACTTACGGACGTCAAACCACGAGTCAAAGCCACTTCGCATGTATGGTACATTGTTGTCATTTGAATCCTGTGCTAGTGTTCGCTTCAGTTCTGCCCACGGGCGGTGCCAGAGAAACCCCAACCTGGTCAAAAAGAGTCTACACTGTACCATCAATCTCTGGATGCTTCGTTTCCCTGTGGATGCCCGCTCATTGCTTGTATTAGCCTTACTGCATCATCATACGATCCAAAGGATCGACACTCGGTCATGGTCATCGATATCTGTCTTTGTATTCGATGTCTCTTGTCGAAGGCCCGTCTCTCACTTGACCGCCCCCGTTGTGAACCTTTACTACAGGCTTCTTGACCTTCGGGCTGATTAAGCCCCGAGAGCTTATGCTTGAAGGGGAGCTGCTTGGTGAAGGATCTATCATACTCTCCAGTCAGTGGTTCTGTGCGATCTCAAGCCATCAGAAGCATACCTGAGTGGGATTTTCGACTCTGACCAGGCTTTGCCATGTCTGCAGTGTTTGGGTTAAGTCCGTTGATAGTGTCTTCGTTCTGAGTAGAGGCGGCTGCTGGCGTTGCAGTACGGCTGCTTCAATTTGTTGGTCGAGAATCGATGCTAGCAATGCTTGATATGCTAGAGTCGAGAGTGGAACGTCGAAGTGAATGGTATTTCGAGACACTTAACGAGTACACAGCTCCTGAAAGCAGCCTTTCTGATCGATGTGGGATTCGTGGTTGGAGGTTGCAGCAATGCCGTGATATGCGACCGCCCAATACTTCTACATCCTCTACGTTAGTCATGGCGAGCCAAGTGACTCGAGCGGAATGGCATGGTTGCCTGGGGCGGCCTCATACAGGGCCTCGAGGGTGAGGCGAAGCCGACTTGGCTAGGCAGCATCACAGTACTTGGTGAAGAAGGGTCCAACGAAATGATGCGGGATTGACGGATAGACTTGCAGAGCATTGACCAACAGGCTGCGAACTCCTACGATGCCGGATTCCTTGCAGGAGAAGTACGCGGAAGCCTGTGCCGTTCCCATTGGCCTTGATTGTACGCAGGTGCCCCGAAAGCGGCTGTTTCGTCCAATAGATGTGGGTGTCAAGCGGATCTTGCTGCGGCAAGTCCAGCAAGCGATCTGGTCTGTGGCCTGTTATCCTTGCCAAACGTGGCCATAGACGTCGAGGCGGGAAGTACAGCCTCACTTTCGCGGAGGCTTCGCCGTCTACCTTCTCCTGGGCGAGGCGGAGTCAAGCATCTCACCAAGAAATGGTGCACATCTGATGACGAATACCGTTGGAACGAGCACCAGGATAGCAAGTTGGAAAGACCGACCCTTGGAGACCTGATCCAATGTAGGTACAGTACTTGGAGCGTCCTGACTCCCGTCCTGAGGCTGCTCGGAGTTGTCGAGCCGGGCCCAGCTCCGACGGGACCTCGGGTCACTATCACGACAATGACTTTCCAACTAGGAGGTACGTTTGCTGATTGACCTGATGCTCAAACTCGCAGATCTAGCTGGAGCGCTGCAGTGCCGAAGCAGGGACAAGACGGGCAGCATGAGTCACACGCTGACGATGTTGACGACCACACAAGTCGAGGAATTCCATGCATGCATCCTAGCAAGAAATGCGCCAGATCGGGAGAGATCAACAACAACAGAAGTGTGTGCGGGCATCTTCTTCTGCATCCCTTTTGATCACAAGGCAAGTCGCACCACGATATTATCTTGAACACCTGATGCACCACGTCACCTCGACCAGAAACTGTGGACCAACTGCAAGGAAGTTGGCGCCCAGGTGCCCAGTATAACAGCTGAGGGCGTATCAGCTCTGCCGCCAGTCCATATTTTGAGCCATCACGTGGACTTGCACATTCTGGAATAGACCGAGCGCTGAATCATGTAGGACTATGCTACGCGAACGGCATTGTCAGACCTCAGAACATGCGTTCGTCTGGCCAGGACTCAGAACATGCTTGATCAGAAAAGGCTTGCGACTGTCTCGTAATCTCGACCTGTGCCGCTTGAATCCGTTTCAGATTGCGTGGTCATGGTCTTCCTCCTGCGTTACGGTCTTAATCTTCTCTAGGCATCAACAGTGGATGGTGCAAGACGCGTCTGCTCCCAATCTGCTCGCCCTGAGGACTTCAATGCTCGTCTCGTCTTGTATCCAAGAACACCATGAGTGTCACATCAACAACAGTCTGCTAGGCCCGCCCGGACCACAGCCTGCCTATTGCAACATCGCTGGATTTAAAGCGTGGCGATAAACTGCCTCTGTAGCACGCTCAAGCGAGCTGCCGTGCTCTTTCATATGCTCGACCAGCACTCAGGCATCCGCATGCTGAACATGCTCAGACAAGGCAACTCGATCACGTCCATTGGCGCCATCAGAAACCTGACTGACGTGACCTTAATGAAGTCATGCTGGCGATCGACGATCAGGAATGAGTGCCCGGCGGTCGTGACGACCAAAATTTTATTTGCCATGCATCACCGCTATGGACCGTACAACGCCCCCTTCGCCTTCGACACAATTGCCAACATCGATCCTACATCGCCGTTGTAGCCGGAAATCAAGGCGTACTAGACAATAGCCCGTTGTCAAAGACCGTTACGGCGCCGAGTATTCCAAGCCAACAATCCGCCACCAGCGAGACAGATCGAGAACCTCGCAGCACATTTTCCTCTCTGCTCAGATTAGCGCCCAAACCTCTCTTCTCACACAGTAGCCTTCTCACTCACCTCAGCCTCCCACTATGCATGGCCGTTGCAGTAGCAAGTAAACCCATCCGCAGTATTCCAACAGGAGGCGGCGTCTGTTCCGCAGTTGTATCCCGCAGGGCATAGATACGAACACTGGTAGACAGAAGTAGACTGGCAATTGCCCGGGCCTTCCCCCGGAGCTTTCGAGGGATCGCAGTTGAAAGTGATACCGCCCATGGCGCCGGTAGCGAGGATGGCGAGAGCAAGGGCGAGCTGCTTGATGATTGCCATGTTTGGTTGGTGGAATGGTGAAGTGTTGTTTTGCTGGTGTGTGGCGTTTCAAAAGGAAGTGAGGAAGGGGAAGGGAGAGGTTACTTCTATCTACTTATTTCCCAACCAGCCCGAGACGTTCACGAGACAGATGATTCTCACAAGCTGCGAACGACCGCGGCATCGGCGCTAACACGAATGCTCGTCCGCTTGGCAGTGTCAGACGATTGATGCTACAGAATCAATTGCCCGATTCGGATGATTCCAGGTCTTGGTGTGGATACCTTCGCGGATTGACCGTAAACGCTTAAGACATCAGAGACGTGCCATGAAAACCTTCGTGTTCAAATTCGGCCTGATCGTCATCCACAATCTCCATCTGCGAGAAAAACGAATTGGCGCACATCTCGAGTCCTACCACCGTCTGTTATGACGGGCGGGCGCCGTCAAGCCATGAAGGACGCGCAGAATCAAGGATTGGCAAGACCAGGTACACCGTACCACACAACATCCTAATCGACATTGTAAAACATATCGACTTAGCTGACTTGCGGCGAGTCGGCATCGACGCGCCCAAGTTCTTGGTGGCTTGGATCAGAGTCGGTTATGATGATGAATGCTGGCAGCAATGCATCATCTCGTGGTCCCTCCTTCATGGAAATCATTAATGGATCTGTGCAAAGTCGTATATCCCCCATTCGTACATTGTGACCTATCGACTTATAGCTGAATTGCGACCTGCGGCATTAACAAGCCCAGACATCTTGTAGCTAAATACAGATTTGGACTTCAACAAAGTTGGTGCTGACAGCACCTCAGCCCTCGCGAGAGGATAGCGGACAAGCAATCGAGCGTCGTGTTATGAAACAATATATTCCGTATGCTCCGGTGGTCGTGCTTAGCGAAAGCCACCATCACTTCCGCATGGTTGTCAGCGACGACGAACTCTCGTACTTGTGCAAGATTGGGTATCCGGTGACAAGCTGCAGCTGACACGACAAAGCCACGATATGCGTTGCACGTCCAAGACAAGAGCTAGATATTGGCTAGCACACTATCTTGTTGAACAATGCTGTACAGACTTGGGTCCTTCCGGAGGCCAAAGCAGAGCTGTGGTAAATTCAATTGCCGCCATGCTGCCCGATGCTGCCGTAACAATAGGAGGTAGTAGTTCTACCAGGATCTGGCACGACTTGCTATCTATAGAGTCATTGCACAATCGTATACCACATGGATGAATCGGCATATCTTGGCGGTTTGATCTGCTTAAGGTCTCCATAGAGTAGACTGCTTAGCTAGAGGCGATGGATCACTTGGCCTTTAGTGGCCGGCTGCTCACGGCTCCTTAAGTTGCCTGCCCTAGAAAGGTAACGCGTTCAAGTGCAAGGTACAGCAGACCTACTAAGTTTTCTCCGTACTTCTTCCTTGATGACGAGTAATAAAGCACAACGAACAAGCTTCCGCTCTGTCTAAGACATACATACATCAGCGATAATAATAGATATTTCGTTTCCAGCATCAAGCATGACCAACATGCGTAAGTCTCTTTCGTCGTTTTTGGAGGGCCCCTGCGACAAACCCGTATTGACAAAATTACCTACGATTCGGGCTGACAAAACATCGCTAAGGGCAAAGAAAAATCCTTTACTTTTGTCGCAGCGCCAAAGATCACTTTTCACTGCGAGGGTACAACTATTGATCACTGGGATGCAACAAACATTTTGCTTCGATGACGACAACATCTACGCCATGAAACTGAAATCTAGACCGCCTGCGGCCTGCGTAGAGGCAAGAACCTGGATTCTAGGCATTCCGGATCGCGAAGTACCTGGAGGAGTACGAACGTCGGCTGCACGTGAGCTTCGCCCAATGTAAGCATTTCGATAGCAGCCCTGAAACGTTGACGCATTCAGTGGTGGGGTCTGAGAAACGGAAACAACTTACATACGATGCTTCGGACTGGTCCATACTAGATCAACATGGTCATTCAATGCGGTTGTAAGCTCCTGAATCTCTTCCGCATTCATGCTAGTCAATCGCATGGAAGCGATATTAAGGGCCACTGATCTGCCGTTCCACGAGCCGAGCGCAGGCGAGCTCCCGTGCCTCCTACATCTTCCTCGGCAAGGGCAAGGATGGCGCTGTTCAATGGGGATGAGGTAAGTGAAGCGGTCTAGAGTGATAAGCAGCTCGATGTTCGTCTGCTCGCATGCCTTGGGAATTGCAAGCGTGTCTCTTGGAATGCTCGAATAGCCTCAGTGATGCATGATGCCTGAGCCTGTAGGTCGAACATCAGTGCGAAGAATCGAGGTTGGGAAGAGGTGAGTATGCGTTCGACGCAAAAGTCATTCTTTAAGGATTTTGCGCAATGTGGCCGGCAATGAGGCCAGTGGTGATTTGTCCCTGCTCGCAGCGAGGCTGATGGCACCAATTTCGATAATGTGCTGGTCAACACGTCTGCTGTGGTGCATTGCGCCTCGACGTATGCAAGAAAATGTTCAGGCGAGAGTAAAACAAGTTGGGGACGCCAGGATCGTCTGCAAGTACCTAAATCATTGGACGGTCCTGGACGGCGTGGATTCGCATATCTACACCCTCCATCTACTCTACACAACCTTCCCAAAGCGGAGAATCTTACACGTCTACATCGTCATACAAGAATTGTCTGCCACCCTGGCGGTGATATGCCCAACCCATAGATCGCTTTCCCTATGCCGCCCGTACGAATGCTTGCGCCGCCCAAATGCATTTTAGGTATCTTTACAACGTCTGCCCTCCTCAGCCTCTCATGAGATCGATGCCTCCATCGCTCCGGATGATTCAATGGACACTGACACGAGACGATGTCGTCCCGACATCACGGTCCTCCCACCAGGTACGGCCCGTCCGAGCGGTGACAACCGCTCAATCCCGTTTGCTCGGTCGAGCATACCGACCACAACTTTGGCGGCAGCAGCCTCGTGCCGAATCCGCATTCACTTTCTCGTCACAGACGCCAGACTAATGGAGGAACGCCTTGCGTTTGCGGTCCAGCTTCAGCACGCGCCTCCTGCATCCGGCTTAGCTCGCTTCTCTACAATTTCTTCACACCACGATTATTCAGGCGAGAACGCTCTACTTCTTATTTTTCTCTGCCCTCTCCTTTTCATGCTTGGCGATCAACTCCTTCTGCAGCTGCATAGGCGCCGGAGCATAGTGCGAGAACTCCATTGAAAACTCTCCCTTGCCCTGCGTGGCAGCTCTCAGCTGCGAAGAGAAGCCAAACATGGCGTTCAACGAGCAGTCTGCTGTGATCGTGAAGTCTTCCGGGCCAATCTCCGTGTCATGGATGACCGCGTTTCGCTTGTTCAACAGACCAACAATGTTACCCTGGAACTCGTTGGGAGCAGTGATGACAGTCTTCATCAACGGCTCCAAGACCTGAGGACCAGCCGCTAGGAAAGCTTTTCTGAAAGCCTGTTGTGTGGCGATCTTAAAGGCATTTTCGGAGGAATCAGTCATGTGAGTCGCACCGTCGTTGATGACCATGTTGCAGCCTAGCACACGGTGGCCGAGCATGGGACCATTTCGGCAAGATTCTTGGAAACCCTTTTCACAAGCAAACATGTATTTCTCTGGGATTGTGCCTCCAACGATTTGCTCCTCGAATTTGTTCTCGCCCCATGTGGCCACACTTTGTTGGCCTTCAGCAGCGGTCTCGGCGCCGTCTTCGGCCTCAGCCATTGATGTGGGTTCCAGCCAGCCCACGACTCGGGCGTAGTCACCCGCACCACCGGTCTGCTTTTTGAGGAGGTGATCGAAAGGCACATGGCTCTGGATTGTTTCGCGATACGCGACTTGCGGTTGACCAGTGATGACTTCGACGTTGTACTCTCTTCTCATGCGCTCGACGTAGATGGACAAATGCAGCTCACCCATACCACTGATAATGGACTCGCCAGACTCTGTGTCGACGTGCACTCGGAAGGTCGGGTCCTCGCGCTGGAATCTGGCGATAGCTTTCGAGAAGTTTGGTGTGTCCTTGGTGTGCTTCGGCCTGATAGATAGGGAGATGACGGCGTCTGGAACATACATGGAAGTCATGCTGTAACCCAAGCCGCCCTCGGTAAAGGTGTCGCCAGAAGCACAGTCTACACCGAAGACAGCACAGATCTCTCCAGCTCCAATCTCTTGCACCTCTTCCATCTCATTCGAGTGCATACGGACGATACGTGGGATCTTCACTTTCTGACCTGTGCGTGCGTTGGTGACATTTGCGCCCTTGCGGAGAGAGCCTTGGTAGACACGGATATAGGTGAGCTGACCAAAGTTCGACTCTTCGAGCTTAAAGGCAAGCCCAACGAAGGGCAGCGAGTTGTAGGAGACGAGCTTGACTGGCTTCTCAGCCCGCTTACGGTCAAGGGCAAGGTTGGTGACTTCGGATGGGTTAGGCAGGTAATCACAAACGGCGTCGAGCATCGGCTGAACGCTCTTGTCCGCCAATGCGGAGCCCATCAAGACGGGCGAGAACTTCAAGTTGATGGTTGCCCGTCGGATTGCCGCCTTGATTTCGTTGGGCGAGGGTGTACGCTCTTCCAAGAACGCCTCGGCGATTGAATCATCAACATCGGCCAACGTCTCGATCAGGACCCTCCTCTTCTCCTGCGCAAAGTCCTTCAGATCTGCTGGCACTTGGTCTTCTCTGACAACCTCTCCGTTTGCACCCTCCGAGTAGATGGCCTTCATTCTGATGAGATCCACGACACCCTTGAACTGATCTTCCATCCCAATTGGCACCTGAACGGCTGCAGCTGGTATTCGCAGTTTCTGATTGATGCCCTCGACAGCTTTCCAAGGGTTTGCACCAGCGCGATCCATCTTGTTGACGAACGAGATACGAGGCACGTTGTAGCGCTTCATCTGTCGATCGACGGTCACCGTTTGCGATTGCACACCCGATACTGCACACAAGATCATGACTGCGCCATCCAGGACGCGCAAAGCACGCTCGACTTCGATGGTGAAGTCGATGTGACCGGGTGTATCGATCAAGTTGATGTGGTACTTCTCGTCCTTGAGCTCGCCCGTCACTGAAACCGGGACCTTCTTGATCCAATCACAGAATGTTGCCGCGGACTGAATGGTGATGCCCTTCTCCCTCTCCAGGTCCATCGAGTCCATCTTTGCGCCGACGGCATCCTTGCCTCGTACTTCATGGATGTCCTTGATCCGGCCAGTGTAGAACAACACTCGCTCTGTGGCCGTGGTCTTGCCGGAGTCAATGTGGGCGGCGATACCGATGTTTCGTACTTTATCGAGGCGGGCGGCCTCCTTGGGGTCGAGGTTGTCGACAATTGTGTCTTGAGACAGGGCGGCAGGGTCATGGAGAGCGGTCTCCAACACTGCGGCTGCGGCCCCGGACTGCCATCGTCGCTGTATCTGCAGCGCTGCTATTCTCCGGTGGCGCTGGCCGGGGATCGTGTGGTGGTGGAGGACGGGGAGGGCGGCAAAGGTGCGGCGACAGGCTGTTTGGTCGCCGGCAAGAAAGACAGCGTTGCGCACGGAGGCGCGAGCGAGACAAGCAACTCGCATGGCCGATATCTCACGAGAAAATGCTCAGTGGCAGGGATGGTCGACGACACACACGTCCAAACTATTTCTCCGGCGATCTGCGCGCCGGAGGAGAGCACGGTCGCCGCATTGATTAATGCTGGGGATTTGATTGATCAGTCGATCAAATACTTGATTAATGCAACTTGCTTGCGATTTCTTCCACTTATCGCTCAACTACTTTCCTCCTCCAAGGTGAGTCGCGAACATCCACGGAAATCCACGACAACGTACTCATTCGCAGCAGATCGCCCACATGTCCCTCATCGCCCGTAACGGGGCCAACGCGCCGCCCAAGCGCCGCCAGGATCTCGTCCAAGACTCACACAAGACGTCGACCAAAGGCAAAGTCCCCACCGGTTACGCCCAAGAAGTCGCCATATCCGAGTCGAGCTTCCGCACACTCCACCGCGAAGTGCAGAGTCAGCAGTCCGCAGGCAAAAAGCGAAAACGAGAAGCCAAAGGCGACAGCTCGATCGTGTACGGCGCAGGCGCATACAAGGGTCCGTGGGCAAAGTACGAGGAGCGCATCCTGTCGGACGACGAGGGCGAGGAGATCGAGGTAGAAGTCTCCGACGACGAAAGCGGCGAAGAGGTGGTCGAGTATGAAGAAGACGCCATTGCGCCGGTCCCCTCCAAAGCCCCGACGTTGGCAGGCACGGCATATCAGGAAATCAGCGCCGACAAGGAAACCACTACATTTGAGGGCGCCCAACAATACGACTACCAAGGCCGAACGTACATGCACGTACCGAAAGACTTAGATGTCGATCTGACGAGCGACTTTGAGGGCTTGAGCTTGAAATGCTACAGCCCCAAGAAGCTCATACACACTTTTCAGACGAAGCAGGGCAAGCCTGCGCACGACAGGGCATTGACGACCTTACGCTTCTTTCCCAATTCTGGTCATCTCTTGTTGAGTGCAGGCACCGACGGCAAAGTGAAGCTGTGGGACGTGTACCACGACCGCGAGCTTCTGCGAACATACTCCGGACACACCAAGAGCGTGGTCGACGTCGACTTCACCCCCGACGGCACCAAATTCATCTCCGCATCCTACGACCGCCAGATGAAAGTCTGGGACACGGAGACAGGCACCTGCGTTGGCCGCTACAGCACAGGCAGTACACCCCACGTCGTCCGCTGGAACCCCGAGAGCCTCGGCGGCGGCGAATTCGTCGCCGGCATGCATGACAACAAAATTGTGCAGTTCGACACCCGCCTCCCCACCGACGGTACTGGCGACAAGGACGGCAAGAAGCCCGTGCAAGAATACGATCACCACCTCGGCCCCGTCAACACAATCTCCTTCTGCGACGAAAACCGCCGCTTTATCACTACCTCAGATGACAAGTCTCTGCGAGCATGGGAATACGGCATTCCTGTCCCCATCAAGCTGATCTCTGATCCCAGTATGTTCGCCATGGTGAAGAGTGTCGCTCACCCTAGCAAACCTAGCATACTATGTCAATCGTCAGATAATACAATCAAGGTGTTCAACACCGGTGAGAAGATCCGGGCGAATCGGAAGAAAGAGTTCAGAGGACATAACGTGAGTGGATACGCCGTGGATCTAGGCGTGAGTCCGGATGGAGACATCGTGGTGAGTGGCGACTCGGGAGGGTATGTGTGTATGTGGGATTGGAAGACGTGTAAAATGTGGCATAAAGTCAAGGCGAGTGAGGCGGCCGTCGTGAGTGTGGGCTGGCATCCGAGAGAGAGTAGTAAGGTTGTTACTGGGGATATCGAGGGCGTGATCAAGTATTGGGATTGATTAAATGCACGGTCTACGGTCAAAAAGACAGCAAGTGCAGAGTCCTTCTGGTCCGGAAATCTACGAGACACGACTAGAAAAAATCAGGCACTCAGGAATGATCAGATCGTCAACTCCACTGGTCTCTTCTTGTTCGTTCACTTCGAGTTCACTTGAACCCAGAACGGCACACAGTAGGGGCTCCCAGTTGATGCTGACTGACTGTATTTTGACCCTCGCGCAGTCTTGCCTATCCGTCGGACTCCTCTAATTTTTCTTGGTGGAGAGTTTACGCAGTCACCGTTGCGCAACGGGACCAAAACACCGAACGAATGAGTGGACGTATTGTTGTACTCTTCATCACGGGCTTCAGGACGTCCAGATCTGCATGTAGGACTGGACTCGAGGTGGCGACTTGTGAGGCACAGCAAACGGTCAGGGTTCGTTTACCTTCCGCTCATCTGCTGCTAGCACGCAGCTCTCCACAGCAGTGCCTCTCCAGTTCGTATATAGACGGGCACATTCATGTGATATGGCACTGTCCAGTGCTGCCTCAGAGTACGTCCCAAAAATGCCTCCTCGGTCGGCTGAGATAGCAGTCAGAACATAGCCCTGTGCTCAACCAAACACTGGCGTGCGTCTTACGGTACCAGGAGTCTTTCTATTGCTAAGAGGAAAGGTCGACTGCGCCTGAATGGCTTTTCTCGCTCAATGGGGTGAAAAGACTGCTTGAGGAATGGTTTGCCTCAGGTCAGATGTGTGGAAGGAAGGCTGTGCACGGCGCTAACGTTCGCTTTGCGCCGTGTGCTGTGCATGTCTCGCTCAGGCAGTTGACTTCGCCCCGACGGGCGGGTTGAGAGCAGTCACTGCAAGGCTGCGGACTCGGCGCTGTGAGTCTGCTTGACTCGCAGTGGGCATAATACCAGCGCCGCTTTTGGCGGCGCGAGAATCCAACGAGCGCTACTCTCTCTCTCTTACCCAAGTTGAAAGCAGGAAACATGGCCGGTGTTGCGATTGACGACATAGTATCTACCGCATCACTTCTTCGGATATTCAACGGCGTCCTTGTCGCCACTAGATTCCCAGAGGCCGAAGCCGAAGCAGTCGGAAAATGGCTTCAAAGATCCTCAGAGCACGGGTCCAGTTTCAGCGAATGGCTAGACAGCATCACGCCCTCAATCTTCGGTCCCAATTCCTCAGCGCAACAGCACCTAGCATCTCTAGTCCTCGCAATCACCTTCCTCCGCCACCGAAGTAGACAGCAGGCAAAAAATTCCCCCTGCAATCTCAGCCCAGCAGACCTCAACCTCATCTGGACGCTCATCCACAACGCACTGCTATCCCTCCCCACCATCACAGTCACCCGAAGCTCCCAAGGCTTCATCGCAATCCCCCTCTGCAGCCTCATCAACGCCGGAAACATCGAAGAGCTCTTGCGCTTCCATGTCTGGCTACCAGACGGCAAGCGCGGATGCGAAGATACAGCTGTACACGCGCGCCAGCCGTACGCGCGCAGCTGGGTCCTCGCGGGCCAAGGGCGGGACTTCTCGTACCATACTGAGCCTGTAGAAGACCCTGACATGGCGACACATGCGAAATATCGACTGGCCTGGTCTGGAGGCGACGGGAAACCGTTAGCATCCAGTTACGGGACGCACCATAGAGTCTCGGTCGTTCAGAACAGCGGACAGCTCGTTAGGTTGCGTGAAGTCGGCACCGCGCTGCACGGCCGTGACGAGACGTACGCGGTGCCTGCGGGTGCTTTCCACCGGTCGTGCGTGAAGCCTGATGCGTTTCATGCGACTTTGTTTTATTTCGACTCGAGTAAGGGGTTCGATCAGGATGCGCCGGTTCTGGGGCCGAAGCATGGGACGGAGTATGCGGCTGTTAAAGAGATGTGCGGACAGAGTGCAGCGGAGCTTGCTCGATTGGTCGACGATGCGCGGAAGGGAGATGAGGGTGTGCTGGAGTTTGATGTGCGGGTAGATGAGGCTATTAGTATGGCGGTGGAAAAGACTTAGGCCAAGTTTGGCGGCATATTTTAGCAGGTCCCTTTGTATCAAGCCACGGCGAATCCTCTTGGTGGAGGCGGGCGCTGTCAGGCGCCCATAGGCGACTGAAGACTGCTCTTGCAATGTAGCTTCACTGGCTCGTATACTTCGTGTGCAACTTGATCGCTACTTGACAGCAGCATGCCGTAATCTGAAAGCAAGCAGCATTGGTATCTGATCGAAATTGTGGTAGCTCTGAGGATGCTCTCTGTCTCCTGCGGTCTGGAATGTCTCTTCTCGCATCATGTCCATTGACAGCCCTGCGCGGAAGAATGGGTCTAGCAATGCCCAGATTGGTCTGTGATATTGGAACTGCGTTATGATCAGCATCTCGGTGCATTGACCAGTAAGTACAACCACTTACAATATGCTCGTTCTGGTTTTGGACTGCCTTGCTCTTGACTGGATTCTTGACCTTGAGATATCTCGTCGTCTTCATAGAAAACTGGCGCTGTTGATTGCCGTCTTCGTCTTCGAAGATCTCTATCAGGCGGTTTCCAGCCGGCTTCATGAAAGCAGGGTGAAGGTCAATCACAGTAACACTAGAGAGATCAGCTTTTCGATTTTCACTGAATCTGCATTGGAGCGCACCGTCCATTAGGTTTCAGCAAAGTGGGCAAGACCTCCGCTAACGGCTGTATATCTGGCAAGGACTTGACAGTCATGCTGATCGTTATGATGTCGAATCCGCTGTGGTATATTTAGTCAAAGCTCGAAACGAAGACTTGTGTCGGCTTACTCTGCGAAATGTTGACGATAAGGCGCTTCAGTAATCTTTGAGCGCTCACTCTTGTCTCGTAGCGATTGAGCATACGCTCTCAAGCTGACCGGATTCAGCAAGTCAACCGTGCCATAGTCAATTTGCCCGCCCAGTCCGGCAGCCTCATCGCGTACCCTCGCTATATCAATGATGTCTTGCGCATAGTCTAGACCCACGACCATGGCGCCTTCTCTGGCGAAAGCACGGCAGATAATCCCGTCACCAGAGCCCAGCTCCAGCACAGTCTGACTAGGTTGAATTTCTGAAAGTTGGAGGGCCAGAGGCTTGATCAACTGAACGAACATATCATTACCATCATCGCCGGATCGTGTTTGTTCGGCGCAGTACGCCGGCGCAATGCTGTTCCAAGCTTGGCGATTGATCTCATTTTGGTCTTCCAGATCGGTCGGGCTCCGATTCAATTCATGCTGGGTAGGGGCAGGACTCGGTATCGCGTTGCCAAGAGCACTCTGTGCAGTGGTCATATTCCTGTTGTGTGAATGTAGAAGGGAAGGCGGAGATTGAGGCTGTGTAAAGTCGTTGCAGGAAGTCTGTCATAGCGCACCGTGCAGGTGGCTTGCTGCTACTGATTTGCTTTGTTCAAGAGCACGCATGGCTGCATGGCCTTTATGGACAATCGTGCATGTGCACACTGTCATCTGGGCTGAGGAGCGCGAGGGGACACTGCCCGCGAGCCAAACATGTCTGAGGTATGAAGTGTCATGGGTTGTGGGTCAAATTCGGCCTTCAGGCATAAAGGCACCTATACAGCTTGCAGTAGTGCTATGTACATGTACTTCGCCCCCACCGCTGCACAACACGGCGGCAGCAGGGCAAGCGCATTGGCGCGCGCTACTCCATTCGTGCTGCGAGGCTGCTGCACACTATGCTCAGGATGAGAGCCCCAACTGAAGCACATATGAGGCCGCCTCCTGGCTGTGCTCGTGAGCCTAGACTGTGCCGTTCAAAAAGGCCGTCGGCGTACCCTCTGCACCGCCATTACGTTGACTGTAAGAATTTGCTCGTTATATGCTTCTGACTCACAAAGTCTTTAGGAAACGGCCAAGACTATGGGCCGGGCAGCGTCCACCAGAGGTAGCCTTAGCGATGACCTGGAGAAGCATCCTCGGCCTATCCTTCCTGTGGTAGATACCAGCAAGAGGGTTGATAATCTCCAGGTCAGGAATCATGAAGTCAGCCGGTTCGATGATTCGGTCTATATACAGCCGCACACGGACGCCGGTGGTGATGCGTACTACATAGGTGACATTTATGGACCCAGTAAATGTGCAAAAGAATGGGCGATCGATGAGTATGCTATGTGACTGAATGTCGAAAAGTCTGCATTGCTGACTTGTGACCGTCTCAAGGGCAGAGCAAGCCAACATGCCGTATCTCAGATATGTCAAGGACGTCTCAATGTTCATGCCTCACCTCACATATCTGGCGCACTGGATGGAAGTTACTTGCGCACCACCGAAATGGAGATTCATCAAGAACAATTCTCAAAATCGGGAGGAACGCGCGAGACGTTGCAAAGTCTGTGTGATGGATTTTCTGCCTCAAAAAGAGCCAGAAAAGCCGGTATACAATGACATTGCAGCGTTGAAAGATGCCTTGGACGCCACGCACGCGGCTTCTACCAAAGTCACCGACCGTCTCATCATCGTGGAAGATCTGTCCAGGGACGTCGTGGAGCTTCTTGGAGCCAGATATGACATCGACCCACTCTTTTTCCTATCCCATATCGGCGACTACCTCTTTCACAATACCAGAGATCCTTGTAAGTCTCCCTGCGAGCACCAGCGTCACATGACTATTTTCCTGACTTTGCATGCAGGGGTTGAAATGCCAGATCTAGACGTTATTGCTAGACAGCGCTCATTCTTCACCTTGCAGTATTTGCGAGGCAGATACTTCTCAACCCCCCGCGACTTCGAAAAGGCAGAAAAGGAGAGCGGATCATTCAATGTGCTGCGCCGACTAGATAGTGACAGGAGTCGCGAGCGCTTGCAGAATGGGCTGCTGGACGTGAACGGTGCCAGCGTGACGCTGACCCGAACGAAAACCTCTTTATGGACTAGGCCAAGCAAAGGCACCAAGGAGCCTGTGCTAGGTTAGATCTCAGTCATTCTGATTGTGGTTGCAAGATGCTAACGGGGTGCAGCAATCCTCCTGGTCGATCCTACAGTCTCTTCCGGCTTCCCGCTCTGGAACGGTCCCCGGCCATTCGAGTCCACACCGTCCATGCAGGATCTCGCACGCATAAGCAGCGACACGACAGTCAATCGAATTTCTCTCTTCGACGATGCAGTCTACTGGAGCAGCAAGCTAGGCGCAAAAGAGCTGGCGAAGATCCATCAAGATCCGAAGTGCTTTGCGATTCCAATGCTTCAGCTGGTATTAGCCGACTGGAAAACAGTGCTGAAGCATATGAAGACAATGCTCGGCAATATCGAATGGGAGTTTGAGCGGCCTCACTGGGGAGAAACGACTGATGACATTGACAAATCACTAAAGAAACTGTCGCCCTGGAGAAGAAATATGCATTATTACAAAGCGATGGTTGCCGAAGCAATCGACCGTCTATTTCCTCCTCATGAGCGAACGCATGTCAGCCATGACAGCCAGCCTGGCAGCTCAGCTCCGTTGACTCAACTGAACCACGACAACAACGCCCACGGCGGCGTCCCCACACCCAGCTCAGGAATTCTATCTTTACTCTACGACTTCTACCTAGTCCAACAACAAATGGACACAAGCCAGCAACGCATCGAAGGCATTCAAGCCATGGCCACAAACACCATCAACATCGAGGAAGCCCGTCGCGCAGTCGACCAGAACAAGCACCTCGCCCGCTTGACACTGCTGGCCACCATCTTCATCCCGCTGAATTTCACCAGCAGTTTTCTCTCGATGTCGCCGGGGTTTGCTTCGCAAGCGAGTGTGACGACTGTTTGGTTGTTCTTCGCGCTGGGTGTGCCTTTGACGCTGTCTGCGCTGATTATAGTGGATGTCACGAATCCTAAATCTGGGCTTCTGGTGACGACGCTCCGAAGATGGGGGCTCTTACCGCCTAAGCGAGAGAAGAGTCTGGCTGGGAAGTCTGACATGTCTGATAAAGTCGAGCTTGGGAAGACGATTCCTTTCTTCCATCGCAGCAAGACTGGTGTGGAACCCTCGCGACAAGATCGATAGGACAGGCATTTCGCTTCACATTCTGGATGGCTGCATGAGAAATCACATACCTTTGATATCCCTACCAGCGCATTGACTGAACGTGTGGAGTGGAAGGCATGCACACTGCGTCTTCTAAATCAGATTCTCAAGCTTTCTGTGTTACCAACGCCCTCTACATCTAGCTCCACATCGACTCTGATCCCAACCTCAAGCTGCTTGTAGGACACGCATCGCGACATCAGAACATCGAGACCTACACCTGCACTTCGAACGTGACCAGCCACCTAAACATCACCGATCATATACACCGTACCCTCGTAGATGACCTGTCAACACATCTGTCGAAGGAGCAGCTACGACTTCGCGCCGAAATGACACAGGTGAGTCGACATAGACTTGCAGTAAGGAAGCCACTGTAGCCGTCGTGCAGTATGTACAGACACTACTCAAACTTTTACGTAGACAATCTCATTCATCCCAGCGACCTGACGAACCTCAGACCTTCTCGTCCGGCGAGCTCTCCCCAGACGACGAGGCCTTCGTCCTCTCAGCATGCGTCATGGTATACGGGCCATCGTCGCTCAATTCCCTGCCGATAGCACTAGCCATCCGGGTCTGTCCGGGAAGACGGACCGTCGCAGGGTCCTGACCTTCAATCGTGCAGCCAGTCACCCCAGCCCTGTTCGCCGTCCTCTGCTTACCACCCTCCGACCTCCGCATCGGTCCGCCAGCCTCCATAGCAGTCTCCAAAGATCCGAGATCAAAATCCACAGACACACCGCCTTCGCCTGTGAGGTACAGATACCAGTAGACGGCGCCGACGAACAAGCCTCCACCGAGCATGTTGCCAAGCAAGGTCGGGATCAAAGACTTCCAGATGTAGTAGCCCGCACCGAAGGGCGCGCCGCACCAGATGCCCATGGGGATGAAGAACATGTTTGCGACTACGTGGTCCAAGGCTAGAGCGACGAATGTGGCTGTTGGCCACCAGATGGCTATGATCTTGCTCGCGACTTCTCTGCTGCTTATGCTGATGAAGACGGCAAAGCAGACCAGCCAGTTGGCGCCGATGGCTCGCAAGAATATCTGGTGCCATTGAGGGTTGTGGGCTTTTTGGACGGCGATTCTCACTGCGGCTTCTGTGTAGTCTGAGGATTCTTGGAACACGCCTCCGTAGCCTGTGATGATGGCCATGAAGAAAAGCATTCCTGCCAGGTTGCCAAAAAAGGACACGACCCAGTTCTTGGCAACGTCCCAGAGACAGACACGACGATCTGTGAGAATGATCAGCACCAACAGTCCTTCAAGTTATCAGACGGTCATTCGCAAGGACTTACGCAAGAACGCAGTAGTCATAAACATTGTGTTACTGGTGAACAAGTCTGCACCACTAAGGACGATCATGACAAGACCTTTTGAGCCTCACATTAGTGTCCGATGCCCTTGCCCTGGGTACTCAACCTTGTTACGCACCGACTGGGAACATCAACGCCCCTATAGTCCGGATAAGACCTGGTGCATTCTCTTGGTACCAAGGCGCGGCGTTGGTCGAAACCAATACTGCGCAGCCGAAGCCAAGTAGAGGGCCGGTCATACAAGAGTTCAAGAAAAGCTTGTCCAGTCGCATGTGGGCCTTCTTGGTGCCGATCCTGGAGCAGAGCTCGATTGTCTGTTGAGGCGTGAAGGCGTCCATGACGGGGACACTTCGTCGGACTGTCTCTGATGAAGATCCTGATTCAATGAAGAACAGGGACGAGGACGAAAGTGTCCAGAAGATCTTGATAACGGAAGAATATGGACGAAAACAAGAGGAATGGAGGGCTAGCGGAGGTGACAGGAATATAGGTTGAGCTTCATTTCGATCTAATGAACCTACCTACTCACGACTGTTTTCCAGCGTACTCGACCTTGGTCCTCCGCCGTCCGGAGAAGTGTACAGCATGTTGCTGACCACTCGAAATTGATCTGGCTGGCCGTGCCATCAAGATGGGCTGCAGGGAGATGGAGCCGGATGACGCGGGGGTGCTTTGCCCAACAGCCTCATAGCGGACGACAAGGGCGAGGCGTGAGCATTGCTGTTCAGGATGCGGCGGCATCTTATCACGTCGAAGGGACCCCTACGATGGAGCCTGGAGTGATTTGCGAGTCCAGGTGTTGGGGGGGAAAGATAAGAAAGACATGGCCAATGAGGAGCGAGCAAATAAGATGTGCTGGCGACGGACACCCGGCCGCCGGCGACCCTTGCCAAGTGCGAACGTGCGTCATGTTCGACATGCGGCTTTTTTTCGAGACCTCCGGGAGCATGTGAAAGCTCGCGTCGCTACGGTATTGTCTTCGATAAGGAAACAGAAAAATATTCCGTGTTGCATACTGCATAACATAACCAACCTCAATCTCACTCTCTCGGAGAATGGCGCTGCTCGGTCCCGATGGCGCCACGCTCAACCCCGAGGAAGCTGACAACTTCGAGGAGGTAACCTCAGGCCGCGCTATGCGCTCCCGTCTGGCAGCAAGGACTAATCGGTATTGGATCCTTGCAGATTGAGAAGCAATTTGCCGTCAAGGTTGTCGAGCACATGTCCACGTACTGGTCGATCCTCGAGAAGCTCCCGGGCTCCAAGTTGCGTCTCACCAAGTACGATGACGAAATCCACGAGCATTTCAAGCGCGAATTCCCAGACTTCGACCTGAAAGCGACCATCAACGAGGATGAGATGAAGAGCAAGGATGGGAAAGAGAGGTGGAGGAACTTTGTCAATCACTACGAGAAGAAGATTGACGACTTCAACTTTGGCACCATGTTGAGGGCAAGCGCGGCAACCGAGTATGGAGAGAAGGAGACCATCTTTGGTATGTCTTGAGATGCAGTATATGCTGGTGAACAATGGCTGCTTGAGCCGAGCTAATCCCCCACTGCCAGCTGTCCGGATGCAATTCTATGCCATTGAGATCGCGAGGTGAGTGCTTTTGCGTAGACCCGGTGCATCGTCCGGCCTGCTCATGACAACGCAGAAATCGCGCAGGTCTGAATGACTGGATCTACGAGAAGGCTCAGAAGGAGAAGTCATCGTGAGGCGGCTGTAGCAGGTCGGTCTTGGCGGGTTATGGACAATCGATCGTGAATACCGTTCGTAGAGGAGGTGGTGCCAGCGCCGAGTCGTACCGTCCCTTCCGCCAGATGGTCAAATTCCGTGGAGCGCGAAGATCGGTCGTCGACGTCGGTTCAAATCAACCACGATTCTTCCCGATGTCGCGGTGGATGGTGATGATTGCTGGGCACTGCATGGTGCTGATGATGGATGAATGAAGATATGTGTGTTTGGGCATGAGAATGAGTGTGCAAAAGAGGCAGCAGAACTCGAGGGTACATAGTCCACACGTGGTGTGGCAAAAGAACAATACTAGCCCACACGCTCGGATTTCCACGCTCGGATTTCCACGAGCACGGCCGCAACAATATCTTACACTGTACGTCTGCGTCACCAAAAAATATTTGCTAAACTTGTACAGATCTTGTATATACAGTGCAACATGTACAGCAACAGGGTGCTAGATTTGCGGAGTTGCTGAGACATGCATATTTCAACGTGAACCAGCAAACAGCGCTCGGTGGCACCTTCCCTACAGCCGGGCTGCCTTGCCTTGTTCACGGCGTTTTCAGAGTGCGGAGTATGCCAGGCAGAGGTCGCAAAGGTTTAGAGCGACTAAGCTCGGACGATGGCATGGACGACGGCACGCAGCCACGCGGCCACCCACAGGAAGTACCTCAGGATGCTATCGAGGAGATACCGCCGGCGAAATGGAGCTCACTTTTCTTCTTCATGACTCGGCGCAACATGCCATGCCTCATGGCTGGTATTCTCGCTTCATTCATCGCAGGCGCCGTCATCCCTGCTACTGCCTACCTTACTGGAAAATTATTCGATGGCTTCACCGACCACGCATCTGGGCAGACGACAAACGACGAATTCTACTCGCACCAAACGAAGTATATTCTGTACCTGGCCGTCGCATCAGCTGGCAGCTGGATATCTCATGCCTGCGAGTTTATCTTCTGGCTCGCCTTCGGTGAGCTGCAGGCCAAGAGCGCACGAGACAGGCTGTTCCATGGCTTGCTCAAGAAGGACATCGAGTGGTACGACATGCGTAAAAATGGCATCGGCGCGATGCTTCCACGTATGCAAGCTCAGATCAGAGACCTGCAGTTGGGTGCATCTCAGCCTCTTGGCATAGTGGTCAACGCCATTGCCCAAACCATTCTCAGCTTGGCCGAGGCTTTTTATTACAGTTGGAAGCTGGCACTGGTAACGCTGTCGCCATTTCCGGTACTCGTTGTCATTATGGTGATTGTTGGCAACTTTATGCAAAGGAATATCATCAGGCAACAAGAAAAGCTGGGCACGGTGCAAAAATACACCCAGAATGCTTTCTCGGCCATCGAGACTGTCAAGTGCTTCAACGGACAAGACATCGAGAGGCAGAAGTACATGAAGGGTATTCGTGAGGCTGCAACTTTCTACTTCAGGGAGGCGCACGCAAGTGGTATGCAGATGGGTGCGTCGGCCGCCATCTCCGCGGCCATGTTTGTGGCAGGCTTCTACTATGGCGGCACGCTGATTGCAAACGGGTCAATGAGTGCTGGCGACGTTGTAACCACATTCTTCGCCGCCACTGGTGCGGTGCAGGGTCTCGCCATGGTTCTACCGCTGATGCTAGTATTGGAGAAGGGCAGAACCGCAGGTACCACCCTGCGAATGATCATGGCCGAGGTCGAGGGTGGCACGGAGTCGAGACGCCTTTCGAGTGGGGTTGACGTACGGCCAACGAAGTGCGAAGGCAGTATTGAGGTCAGACACGCTACTTTCGCATATCCAACAAGAAGAGAGTCGCTGGCTCTGGATAATGTTTCGATGTCGATTGCTGCTGGTGAGATGACATTCCTCATCGGCAAGAGTGGTAGTGGGAAGAGCACTATCTCTCAGCTCTTGATGCGCTTCTATGCACTGGATCAGGGCACCATCCACGTTGACGGACAAGCGTTGGACAGCCTGGATGCCAATTGGCTAAGGAGCAACATTACACTTGTGGAGCAGGCGAGCACACTGTTCAACGACACTGTCTTTCGCAATATCGCTTTTGGACGCCAGGACCACGAGGATGTGACGAGAGAAGAAGTCATGGCGGCCATTGAATTCGCGCTCTTAAAGATGACGATTACGGACATGCCAAATGGACTGGATACACAGGTTGGCTTCATGGGCGGTGCTCTGTCTGGTGGTCAACGGCAGCGTATGGCACTGGCGCGTGCCCGCCTACGAGACACGCCAATTTTGATTCTAGATGAGAGCACCAGTGCGCTAGATGTGATTAGTCGACAACTGATGATGGATGCAATTCGGCAATGGCGGAAAGGCAGAACTACGATCATCATCACTCACGACATATCACAGATACTGCCAGATGATTACGCATACATACTGGAAAACGGTCGATTGGTGCAGGAGGGTTATAGGAAACACATGGAACTGATGAGAGATACTCCATTTCAAGACTTCCTGGCACCGGATCATCAAGCAGACGCACTGTCAGATCAGCAAAGCGACGTCGGGACCACGGACGAGATGTATTTCGACGAAGAATACCCAGCGAGTCCAACCTCGATCTACTCCACAGATGAGCCCCAGCACAACCACATCGTGCATGACCCCTTGGACGAGCTTCTCAACCGTGGCGAAAACAAACGCACAACCTTTCGCCCTGCCACTACAGACATGAGCCCGTACCCCATAGGAGGTGTCTTTGGCAGGCAGACCATGCATTACTCGCCACATGTTGACTATTACCCGTCGACCCGGTCATCACCTTATGAAGTCACCGGTATCAAGAAACAGCAGGATTGGAGTACGATCTCGTCGCAATTCTCTCCTCAAACGTCGTACCCTGGAGAACCCCGAGCCTCAGTAATGTTGGAGAAGATCGTACAGCAAGGTAGAATGGCCGCAGACAGCAGATTAGATACGCAAGGCGCGCCGCACAAACGTCGAACGCGCGGCGATGCCGAAGCAGCTCTGGCAGCTCTGAATGGTGACAGTGAGAAGCGTGACAAGGGCGAGAAGTCTAGCAAGACACAGCAGGTCTCAGTCAAGGGAGTGCTAAGCACAGTCTGGCCCAACATCGAATGTTCTGCGAAAGTGGTCCTACTAACCGGCTTCTATGGCGCAACCATCCACGCTGTAGCCACACCAATGACCAGCTACATGCTCTCCAAACTGATGGAGACCTACAGCAACCCCAAGCACAGCCAGCACAAGCAACTCATATACTCCATGGCAATGCTAGGCATTGCAGGCATCGACGCCTTCCACGCCTGGCTGATGCGTTTCGCAATCGGCTGTGTAGCGCAACTCTGGGTCGACAACCACCGTGAGAAAGCCGTCAAATGCATCCTAGACCAATCGAAGGACTTTTTCGACAAGGAAGAGAATGCCGTAAGCCGACTCTGCGACGTCTTGGATCGCAATTCCGAAATGATGCGCGAATTGCTCGCCAATTTCGCTGGGCTCGGCTACCTCGCCGTCCTAATGTGTACCGTCTCCGTCATCTGGGCCATCACCGTGTCATGGAAAATGACTCTCATCGCATTAGCTGTGGCGCCTTACGTGATGGGTGTGACGAGACTCTTCACTGGCGTCAGCGGGAAATGGGAAAAGGCGTCCAACGATGCGACTGAAGACGCCTCCGCCATCTTTTCAGAAACATTCACCAACATCAAAACCGTCCGAGCTCTGACGCTGGAAGAGCATTTCCGGAGGAAATACATCGCGGCCACGGATCACGGTCTCGTGGTCGGCCTGCTCCGCTCCTTCAACACAGGCTTCTTCTTCGGTGTCTCCGACTCCGCCGGCAACTTCGCGACGACCATCATCTTCTACGTCGGCACCAAGCTCGTCATCAGCGGGACGTCTGTCAACGACGTCGTCATGGTAGTCGTCATGCTGCTCTTCGCCATCACACAGCTCGCAGTGATCCTCGAATGCATCCCGCAAGTCAACGCCTCGCAGGACTCTGCCGCACGACTCCTCCGCCTTGCGAACTTGCCCAAAACCTCCCACGAGCATCTCGGCGACACGAGGATCACGACGGTCGGCGACATTGTGTTCGAAAACCTCTCCTTCGCATACCCCAGTCGTCCGGAACAAGCGATCCTCAAGGACATCAACCTCCGCATCGAACCACGCACCTCCACCGCCATCGTCGGGGGCTCCGGCTCGGGCAAATCCACAATCGCAAACCTCCTCCTCAACATCTGGAGCACGACCCAGTGCCCCCCTCCCCTCCGACCCACCCCAACCCCAGGCGACCTAACCATCGCCTCCCGCTCCATCAACCAAATCGCCACCCCCGCCCTCCGCTCCCTGATCGTCCCCGTGCAGCAAACACCCACCCTCTTCCCCGCCACCGTCGCCGAGAACATCACCTACGGCCTCCCCCCGGACTCGCCGCACAACACATCCTCCGCGATCGAGGACGCGGCCCGCCGAGCCGGCATCCACGACTTCATCGCCTCCCTGCCCGCGGGCTACAGCACCGCGCTCGGCGACGGCGGCACGGTCCTCTCCGGCGGCCAAGCACAGCGCGTCGCCATCGCGCGCGCGCTCGTGCGCAACCCCGCCGTGCTGATCCTCGACGAAGCGACGTCCGCGCTGGACGTGGCGTCCGCGTCTGTGATCCGGGATACGGTCCGAGGACTCGTGCGGACTGCTTGCGAGACGCCGATGACGGTGGTGATTATCACGCATGGGCGCGAGATGATGGAGATTGCGGAGCGGGTTGTCGTGCTGGAGCGCGGGGTGGTGTTGGAGCAGGGTGGGTTTCGGGAGTTGGTGGGGAGGGGTGGGGCGTTGGCGGGTTTGTTGAGTGGGGGGTTGTGGGAGGGGGGTTGTGTTCCGGTGGCGGGGATGGGGAGGGGGAGGAAGCGGGTGGTGCCGAGGTTGAGGGAGGTGGATTGGGGGAGGGGGAGGGAGAGGAGGGGGAGGCCTGCTACGAGGAATAGGGAGAGGTTGGGGCTGATGAGAGAGTGATGTGTTTTTCTGGTGATTCATGTCTGCGATGTGCCTGTATTTGTGTACGCATAACTATGCTGTTCGTCGTGTCCTGTGCTGCTGTGCATCTAGACTGTTTGCTGTGCCCCCCTCGTCCCTTCTATAACGTATCGGGTATCTATATATGCGCCAAAGAATAACACACCCCAAACGCCTCCCAACTGCCCGCGCAAATCACTGTCGATATCCTGCCACTCAAAGCCAACACGCCACGCCACCCACCAACCCCACGCCAACACCCACCCACCACAGCCTCCCCTCCCACCCGGGCACGCCTCTCGTCGCACCCGACTTCACCTTCGGCGGCGCGGTATAATTGCCCGCAGCCCCGGACTTGGGATCCGCGCCCCCCTTCGCCGGATTCGTGTCCACACACCCGTTCTCCAGAACCCCGTACACCAGCTGCGAGGCGTCAGAGATGTTGGCGGGGATGTACTGATCTTCGATGCCGAGTCTGTACGACCAGGGGAAGGTGTCGGTCTCGGTTTTCCAGGTCCTGTACCAAAATTCAGCCGGGGTGGGAGGGAGGGAGGGAGGGGGAGGGGAGGGAGGTGTTTACCAGAAGATCCATCCTATGCCGCTTTGGCCGGGGCCGTTGGGCGTGTAGGCTGCGGCTTGCGCTTCGAAGAAGAGACGCAGCCATTGGCGGTGGGCTTGGCTGGAGTCTGTGGCGGAGCCTTGGGCTAGACTCCATTCGCCGACGACGGTGTAGGGGATGCCGGTTTCGGAGCGAGGTTGCTTGAGCAGTTTGCTGACGTGGCAGATGGCGGTGATGATTTCTTCGTTGTTGTAGTCGGCGAACGGGGGTTGGAAGGCGTAATACTGGTGCGTGTCGAGGGTCATGGACTCTGCTGGCGCGGTGGCAGAGCTGTTGTTGGGGGAGTAGTTGCGCCAGTGTGAAGGGTCGTAGAAGGCGTCGTGGATGGTGACGTTGATGATGTGGTCCGCGTCGCTATGCTGGTGGTCCCAGACGGTTTGCGCGGCGGTGTGGTAGAAGTCCTTGAGGTTGTCGATGTTCATGGCGGCTGTCGTGACGATGGGTTCGTTGAGGAGTTCGATGCCGATGACGGTGGCGCCGTAGGTGGTGGTGTTGGAGAATTCCCGGGTGAGGTTCTTGAGCACTCTGACGGTGCGGTCGATGTTGGTGGCGTTTTGCATGAAGTCGATGGCGATGGCCCAGCCGGAGTTGGGTTGGGCGTTTTGGCTGGCGGGCGCGCCATGGAGATCTATGAGGACGTTGAGGTTGAGTTGCTTGGCCCATTGGACGGCTCGGGAGAGGAGGGTGAATTGGCCCTGGGCGTAGGGCTCCCAGTCGTATTTGTCGACTGGACAGATGAGCTCAAGCTGACTACGCACGACGTGGGTTCACGTACCAGCCCAGTAGCCCAACGGGATGCGCACGGTATTGAGCCCGGCGGTTTGGATGTCCTGAAAGTCGCTATACTGGTAAAAGTCGGACCAGTGCCGGTGGAGGGTCTCCCAGCAATGCTCGCGCAGGTGGGCGCACAGGTGCCACTCGTCCTGGCTCTGGTCGCTGGGGAGATGGCGGTAGAGACTGGGCGTGATCCAGGCCTCCGACACGAGCCATCCGCCCAGATTGACGCCTCGCATCTGCGCCGATGCGGGAGTGGGAAGGAGCGCGGCAAGCGGGAGGAAGGAATGGAAGGAGCGCATGCTCGGGGAGGGAAGGAGCGAGCACGACCACGGGAGAAGGTGCAGGAGGTGAAGATGAAACACACGAATGGCACCTACGATTGCTATTCCTGCCAACCTACATCTACCCGACCCTGTTAGTTAGGAGATGATGCTGCCTGTGCGGCGGTGGAGTGGATTGGTGGTAGTCGGGTGGTTGAGAGCACGATGCCTCCGGAGGTAGCGCGCCATGTGGAAGTGATGCGCGCGACACGTGCGGCGCGCTCCACTGCTTTGGTCCGTTTCCACCTTCACATGCTGCAGAGATTATCGTCATGTTTATGATGCATCAAGATACAAGAACCCACACCCACACCCACACCCACACCCACACCCACTCGGCTTCCCGTTGGCTACATCTATATCGTAACCGTAACACTTGCCATTGGCACCGACCAGTATCGAGCCCCTTCATATTGTCTTGTTCGCGTCCATCATCCTTATCAAGCCCCACTCTCACCCCTTCAGCCATGGCGACCGTCGGCGGCTCCAGCAGCCCCGACGGCATCTTCTCGCTCCTCGACACCGACCTGTACAAACTCACCATGCAATGCGCCGTCCTCAAGTACTTCCCCCATGTCCCCGTCCAATATCGCTTCACCAACCGCACGCCGCACATGCAGCTCAACCGTCGCGCCTTCACCTGGCTGCAAGAGCAAGTCGAGAAGCTGGGCGGCCTTGTCATCACAGACGAAGAGCTGCAATGGCTGGAGGAGACGTGTCGGTATCTGGGGAAGGAGTACCTGCAGTTCCTGAACGAGTTTCGCCTGCATCCAAACGACCAAGTCCAGCTTGAGTTCCATGCCGCCAGCGACGATGCAGGTGAAGACGTGTTTGGTGACCTCGACATCGAGATCAAGGGCCTCTGGGTCGATACCATCCTCTACGAAATCCCACTCCTCGCCCTGGTGTCAGAGGCCTACTTCAAGTTCGTCGACACCGACTGGACGCACGATGGCCAGGTGGAGAGTGCGAAGCGAAAAGGTCTCACGCTCATCCAGCACGGATGTGCCTTCAGCGAATTCGGCAGCAGAAGACGACGCAACTACAAAGCTCACTGCTTGGTGATGCAAGGCTTGGTCGACGCACAACAGGAAGCAGAGGCCACCGAGCGTGGCTGGACCGGCAAGCTGAGCGGCACATCGAATGTACACATGGCGATGAAGTTTGGCGTGGCGCCGGTCGGTACCGTGGCGCACGAGTGGTACATGGCCATTGCGGCCATCACGGACAACTACAGCGAGGCGAACGAGAGAGCACTTCAGTATTGGACGGGCACGTTCGGCCGTGGTGTGCTGGCAATCGCCTTGACCGACACATTCGGCACGCCAGCCTTCCTCCGCTCTTTCGTCAAGCCAGCCCCCAAGAGCGGCACCACCGCACCAGAGAGTGAAGGCAAGGACCCCAGCTACGCAGAAATCTACACCGGCGTGAGGCAAGACTCCGGCGACCCAATAGAATACATCCACACCATGAAGACCTTCTACCGATCCATCGACATCCAAGACAAGAAAGCCATCGTCTTCTCCGACAGCCTGAACGTCGAGCGCTGCCTGCAATACAAAGACGCATGTGAAGCAGCCGGTCTCATCCCCTCCTTCGGCGTAGGCACATTCTTCACCAACGATTTCAGAGTCAAGAGTGACCCGGAGAGGAAGAGCGTGCCGCTGAATATTGTGGTGAAGCTGAGCGAGGCGAAGGGCAGGCCGGCGGTCAAGCTGAGCGATGATGTGGGGAAGAATATGGGGGAGGGCGGGTCGGTGAGGAGGATCAAAGAGGAGGTGGGCTACGAGGAGAAGAGGTGGGTGGGTGGGGATGAGGCGCATAGGTGGGATAAGTGAGAGATCGATTTGGTCGGGATGCATAGCGTGAGGCGCAGGAGAATTGTGAAGAGGGCATAGACGACGTTGATGATACCCATGATCTGATGCGATGCGTAGAGCGAGCATGGCGTTGGGGTGCGATGGGTACAGTGACCAGGGTAGAAATGCGAAGCATAGCAAGCCGCTTGACGTCGCGCAATTTTTGATGGACATCTGCGAGATGCGCTCATCTCACCCGAGGCAACTCTGTTCCTTCCCAAACCAGCATACCCATCCTGCGAGGTGAGCTCAGCGCTTGACTCAAACCTTATTCCTTCACCTTCCTTGCACGTCGTCCCTCGGAGACTGCAGGAGCCGCCGAGTACATGCTTGACTGTGGGATATAGAACGTGTCCATCCCCGGATGATCTAGATGTGCTTACTTGTTACATGTAGACACGTCAGCAGTTGCGAGAGTCGACTGGAAGTAGAGCCCCCGGTCTGGTAGCTGGATACGATCAGAGAGACACGCTCCCAATCGGGTTTGAGCACTCTCGGACTCGCAAGATATGCTGCAGTGGCCATCATCGTCCTGAGGATAGCACCGTTCATCGCATCCTTCCAATCGCCGAACATGGGCCTCTTCACCTCCCCTCCACCCCGACAGAAACCGCCAAAAGTGCCCTCGGATACTGTCATACCATTCCACTTTCTCGACGACCAGCTATATGCCAAGGCGCTGATCTTGCATCTTACGTACCGGTTTGATGGGGTGTTGGATGTGGGCAAGTTGAAAGGGGCGTTGGAGAGGTTGGTGGAATTGGAGGGGTGGAGGAAATTGGGGGGGAGGGTGAGGGAGGGGGTGGGTATTGTTGCTCTGTCATGGACGAGAGCGTGTGATTTGCTGATGGTGGTTCCAGGAGAATGGGAGGCTCGAGTACCATGTGCCTGAGAAGTACACGGAGGAACGACCGGGTTTCAACTGGACGCATGTCGAGCATCAGATGTCGATTAATGAGCATGAGCTGGCTTCTCAATTACCCAGGACACCTGCAGATGCCACCGGACCCGTCCTGTTCGAAGACCCGGCTAAGTTCTACGGCCTCATCTGTGCCCCATCCACGCCTAGACACATCGACGACTGGCTTTACACCGACACCGCACCGCTCAGCATCCACATCAATAGCTTCACCGACGCCACCCTACTCTCCATGAACTGTGGCCATTATCTCTGGGACGCACTTGGCCAGGCCTCCTTCTTGCAAGCCTGGATCGCGCTGCTCAACGGCAGGGAAGCGGACGTCCCACCCGTGGTGGGTTACGACAAGGACCCCTTCGACAAAGTCGGGACGCAAGTGCAGCCAGAGAAGTACATACTGCGCGACTCCATCCTAACAGGCTGGCGATGGTGGCTCTTCGTGTTTAACATGATCGTCGAGCTCCTCTGGTACCGGAAGCAAGAAGGCCGCGCAATCTTCCTCCCTGGGTCCTTTGTCAACAACCTCCGAGAGCGAGCTATCGCCTCTCTTCCCGTAGATTCCGAAGGCAACGCACCGTTCCTGAGCGAAGGCGATGTCCTACTAGCCTGGTGGACGCGCCTGACTACCAAAACCCAGGGAGTGCGAGGTAGCACGCCCGTGCTAATCATGAATGTCAGCAATTTGCGCGGGCTCATTGACGAGGCCCTCCCGCCTGGCGCTGCGTACCTCGCGAATGCGACCATGGTCACGAATACCCACATCTCTGCTCAAACACTGCTGGACCAGAGTCTGAGCCAGACCGCTCTCCAAATCCGAAATGATTTACGAACCCAACGCATCCCCGAGCAAGCGCACGCATGGATCTCCCTGCAAAAGGAAATGGACAAGTCGCTCGGCCGAGCGCCCATGGTGGGACAACCGGGCATGGTCTTTCACGCCTACTCAAACTGGCATCGCGGACGGTTCTACGATGTGGATTTCTCGGCTGCTGTGGTGGGAGGTGGGAAGGGCGGGAGGCCGAGTTACATCAATGTCACGGGTTTGGAGAATGGGTTTTCGACGAGGAATTCTGGGCCGATTTTGGGGAGGGATGGGAAGGGGGATTGGTGGATGCATTGGAATCTGAGGGCGGGAGGGTGGGGGAGGGTGGAGGAGGAGTTGCGTTCGCTTGGGGAGGGGCCCAAGAAGGAGATTTAGGTGCGGATTGTGGGAAGCTGGTCTTCAGATGTCTAATGCTCACTCAAATTGGGTGCGTCTCCTCTTTTAAGACGCCAAGATCAATGAATGCTCGTGCCTCTCCAGGGCCAGTGCCTGACCTAAGCAGTCAGGATCGTCGCAACTGCCAAGCCATCCGCGCACCCATCAAGCCATCTCCGTAATCTCCACCTCCACCTCCGCCTGCCTGCACACCACTCCCTCCGTCGTCCTCTCACTCGTCAAATTCAAGCGATTCATGCCCACAGCTCTGACCTCGTTGTAAGGCGCAGGTTGACTACACCCCCCTCATATCAGCACAAAGCCATCCCATCCCTATCCAAAATCCCAAATCCATAAAAATAAAAAAAAGACTGCAGGAGAATAGAAAAGGGAAGACTCACCAATCATCCTCATAAACCCTCTGCACCTCCACCCCAGCCCTCGAATACGCAAACTCCACCTCCTCGCTCTCGCACGCGTGGTAGCTCCCGTCCGCTAATCCCGCGCTCTCATCCCCCGCTGCTGTTGGTGTGTAGTAAGCACATGCTGTGTCGAGCTCGAGGCCCTCGTTCGGGTCCGTGAAGTGGAAGGTTATGTAGCTTTGGTGGGTCGTGGTGCTGGAGTAGAAGGCGGTTATGTTGCTCAGGATCCAGGGGTTGGTGTCGGAGAGGGTGGTGCAGCGTTTTGGTGGCGTGGTCGTGGTGGCGGGGGTGGTGAGGAGGCTGGTGAGGAGGAGGAGGGTGGTGGTGGTGATGAGGAGGGGGGTGAGGGTTGGCATTGTTGGTTGTTGTTGTTTGGTGGTGGCGATGTTGAGGGGGGGGTTTGGTGCTTGGTGATGAGGGTGGAGTCTTTTCAGTATTGTCGTCGGGTTGATTGGACTGCCGCAAGCTGGTGCTGACGAAGCGGGTGGGTACTGAGTCCTCAGGTCGATTGCAGGTGGTTTGTCTAGCGCGTTTGCGGCTGTGTGGACATGTAGTTGTAAGTAGGCAGGATTGAAGTGGCGGGTTCTTTGGTTTTTTTCTTGGGAAACATTCGTTTCACGCGAGATTGCGAACAGCGTGCCTTGCGTGTATAGGAGGTCCAAGCGCGAACATGTGTTCGCATCTTGTAGCCGGATCGACGTTTGATGTGGCTGATGTTTTGGCTCTCGCTCGATCGCACGCGGTGGCACAGTTGCATTTTAGCTCTTGTCTCGCGTCAAAGGTGACACTAATTGCCAAGAATAGCATGCCACGGATCTGAGAAGTTACCAGTAGTCGGGCATGAGTCCGAGGCGTGGCTTGTTTTGTATCACTTACAGCCGGGATTATGATCACGAGCTTGGGTAGGTGCAGTAGGTGGGAGTAAACTCGAGTGCCCTGAACCGTTTGAGTCTCTCTGAAGTGATTCGTTGCTATACGTGATGCAGCGGCCGTGACACATGTTATACATTCAGGCGTCAACACCGAATACAAGCCGTGAGCGCCGCCGCTAGCGTTTGATCGCTCATCACCATCCCGTCGCTCAAGTTGGACCTGGTCCCACGCTACCAGCGCATGTGAACCATCAAACAATCCATCACCCACCACCGCACCTACTTTGTCACCTTCACAATCAAATTTTCACTCGGCCGTACCCTCTGCGCCCACTCCGTCCAACTCCCATCATACACCCTCCTCAAACCCTCCCCGTACCCCGCCTCCGTCAACGCCGTGTCAATGACCGTCGCCGTGACCCCAGTCCCACAACTAGAGATGATCGGCTTCGTTGGATCCACGCCTTTGCTCGCAAAGACCTTCCTCAGCTGCTCAGGCGGCAAGAAAGCCTTCGTCTTCGGGTCGAGTAGATCGGGTACAGGCACTGAAGTCGAGCCTGGGATGTGTCCAGAAGAGAGGCCCGGTCTGGGCTCGGGATCTGTGCCCTTCCATCTCCCCAGCGACCTTGCGTCGAGCACCTGCCATTCTTCGTGACCCTCCTTATTCACGTCCTTGGCGATTTCCTTCATCTCTTCGAAATCCACGACCTTACTCTTGTCCAACTCAGGCATCGGGTAATTCGTCCTCTCCACCGCCTTCGGCTCTCCGAACTCCAGCGGTCTCCCTTCCTCCACCCAGATCTTGAAGTTGTTCAACAAATGGACAGACGGATGACCAAAGATCTTCAGCGTCCACGCCACCCTCGGTCCGCTGAAGATGCCCTGCTCCGCCGAATCGTAGACCACCAGTGTATCATCCCTGTGGACTCCCAGCTCGCTCATCGCATCTTTGAAGACTTCCGGGCTGGGAAGCATATGTGGGTACGGACTGGAGGTGTCGGACACTCTGTCCAGGTCGAAGAATCGCGCGCCGGGGATGCGTTGTTGGCGGAAGACTTGGGAGCCGGTGCGCTTTTCGGGGTCGTTGGGGAGGAACCATGAGCCGCAGATGGGGATGACTTTGGGCGCGGTGGAGAGTTTGCTTGGGGAGTTGGTCTTCAGGGCGCTTTCGAAATCTGCGGGCGTGACGAGGTAGGAGCTCAAGCTCGACTGAGATCGAGACATGGCTGTTCTTCCTGCTCTGATTGTTGGTGTGAAGATGTGGGCAATGCGTAGTGTGGGCTTCTTGAATAGGAGTGCCGTCGCCATGATGGCTGGTCGTTGAGGTGTGGCTATCGTTGAGCGGCCATGTGGAGACCTCTGTTCTTCACATTCGCGATCTGAGGGGAAAGCTGCTCGTGCTGTAGAGACATCGGCACGCGAGCATAGATCCCTGTCGGAGCTCTGCGCAACCCTGTCGTTCAGGGTTCTTCCTTGTTGGGCATTTTGTAAATACATCTTTCCTCCACCTATCTCCGAGACTGGACATGAGCCTTTGCGACATACGTCTACACTACTGCCGAAGAGGTTAGAGCGAGCACGATGAAAGTGACATTCAGAGCCTACCACGCCGTCGCCGAGTGGAAGTGGGATCTCCCCAAGGACTCTGACGACACATGCGGCATCTGTCGCGTGGAGTTTGAAGGCACTTGCGCCAAATGCAAATATCCAGGCGATAACTGTCCCATCAGTGAGTACACTTTTAGAGACGTCGCGTAAAATCTGACGGTATACTGATTCTTTGCCATAGTGATCGGAGAGTGCACACACTGCTTTCACCTGCACTGCATCACAGACTGGCTGCATTCCGAATCAAGTCAAGGCAAATGTCCCATGTGTCGACAGCCTTTTAAGCAGAAGACTGCTGAGGCGTCGAGAGCGGCAAGTTGAGAAGATGACTGGAAGATTGAGAGAAAGAAGCAAATATGGTATGGCCCAGCTTAATGATGGGTTTCAGGTCTAGCTGGATGTTGTAGCAACATGCTCGAGGGAGCGCCAACCGAAGACAGTGTTCGATGGCTGGGCCTTATTAGTATGAGCGAGAAGTGCTTGCGGAGCATGTGTGGGCGTTATGTGGGACAGTTTGTTCGCGCAACTGCCACGATATACTGACGGGACGACTAGAACTGTGAGTCAAAGTATGGACCGCTGCGTCGATGGACTTGCAGAGGTGCATACGCAGAGGAAGTCCAGATGTTGAGCATCACGTCACAGGAAAGCACGACGCCTAATAAGTATTCGCCGACACTTCAAAAAGCCCGACTACCTAACATTACATCACGTGGTGGCTTCGCAATCGTAATACCCAATTACTGCCTCCCTTCCGAGAAGCTTCTCATATACTCAAACTTCTGTCTCAGCCGGGAACCATCGACAATCGATACCTTCCGTCCAGTTTTCAGCCAGGAGTGGACAGGGGCAAGGATGTAGAGTAGAACCGCAAGAGCAGAACTCTGGAGGCGGTGGCGTAGCGGACGCAAGTAAAATCATGCATCGTGGAGATGCTAGCAGCAGTCCGCGAATCGTGTGCGACTCAATCGGAGCGGCGATGTGCATCAAGCCCTTCAATAACCTAAAGCAAGGAGAGCCATGTTAGCTGAACAGAGCCTTTAAGGTACTGTACACTCCCGTCTGAGCCTCGGGTGACGCATCTACCGGCCAGAAGATTTGCTATTCACAGTGATCACATTATGAACCTGAGAACTATTGCTCGCAGGGCAGGCATCGTTGTTGCTGTTGCAGAAATGCTAAATGGCGAGCGCTCGGCCGACAACCTTGATGCTTTTGGAGTTTGAGATAAATGTCAACGCCTGGAGGCAATGCTCATCACGTGGCAAAACGGCACGCATTGACGCGCGGGTCGTGGCTGTAACGATCTTGTTTTAGAAAGATCGGCGGCTGCGCCACACTTGGCCTCCCCGTCCACGCCCGTCGTTCCCTCCTCGTGCTTCAAGCCTGGACTTTGGAATCCGTCACAGCGGGCCTCACGGACCAACATATCAGCACTCGGGCAATCTGGGCGACAAGGCCTGTCCAGAAGCCATTGAGTCCGAGCCTCGCGTAAGCAGCTTGTGACAGTAGCCCGAGGCGAGTCGAGTCGAGCTGGACGCTGCTGTGCTATCGTGTACCCTTTCGAGGTCAGGCGGCGAGCGTGGGACATTAGCACGCATGCGGCGGGCATAGGGTGAAGAGCGCATAGACTCGCAACTATGCTGCTCCCAGCAAATTCGGAAGCCGGGCGGCTGCAGCGTAGGCAAGGCCCGCCGCCCGACAGTGGAGGAATCAGTGGTGGCTCGGAGACGGCGATAGTGGTATGTTGGGATAGCATAGCACGCCGCCATATGTGCTAATGCAGCGTAGATCGTGATCTCAGTCGTCATCGCCATGACACTCGTCATCTTCTGCTACATCCTCCTCAAGGCCGTACGGAAACGACATGCGAAACCCAAATACATCCCGACGCCCTTCTTGAAGCGGAAATGGGAACAATGGACGCCACGTGGGTTCATGCCCAGCAAAGGCGCATACAGCAATCAGCTGCAGGACAATTCATCCGCGCCGACCTTGCACTTACGAAGCGACAATCGGAGCGCGAGGAATAGCACTTTGGATTTGGAGCGCGCTCAGGCGGCAGAAGCGGCGCAAGGCGATCTTAGGGCAGGGGCATCGGTCGATAGGAACACCAGTGTACGCTCTGTCATGACCCTGCCTGCTTACTCGCGATCAGTGAGGGAGAATGAGCAGGTTCTTGGCCGCGAAGGCGAGAGGGCAGGGATCGATATTGTGGTGGCGCAGCCGGAGACTGCTGAGGAAGAAGAGGAGAGGCGGGATCAGGAGATGGAGAGCCTGTATCAGATACGCGTGCAGCGGCGGCAGGAGATCGCCGAGCGCAATGAGAGGAGAGAACGGCGGAGGGCCGCAAGAGAGAGAGGCGATTTTGCGGAATTGCAGCGCATACGGCAGGAGAGTCTGCGGGCGACGGAACAGAGGGAACTTGCTGGTGCGACGGCCATGATCGCAGAACACCAAGGACGGCCACGTGAGAGAAGAGTGAGCAGTGTGAGTTATGCGGAGTTGGGTGTAGCACGGCACGATGGGACGAGATTGCGTGCAAATTCTAACGACTCGGATCGACAAGGTCTCCTAAGCTCTGCAGCCAGCATAGGAGGCGGCACGATTGGACCACTCAGCGCGCATCGAAGAGATCGTTCGAATAGTTCCATCATGACTGGTAGTGATGTCTCGGATGCCGAAGTCGATGAGAACGCTTTCCCGCCCTTTGGTCGTGCAGGCAGCGCTTACGAAGTCGTATCGCTGAACCAAGGACATTCGCGTAATGGGAGTGCCATGGGCGGGAACCGAAGTCGTGCGGGAAGTGCGTTGAGCGCCACCAGAAGTCGGGCTGGGAGCTCGAATGCAAGGGTGCGTCCAAGTATTGATACGCAGTTCACAGCCGATCTAGGCGACCAGTCCATCCCGGCTTTCGAGCCGCCGGCTTACGATGGCGAAGGCTTCGAAGAAGCGCCACCTTACATGTCGCCTATTCAGCAGCGGGCATCCGCGCACTTTGGTGAATCGTCCACGCCTGCGACGAGTGCTTCAGACATTCCGCAGCAGCGACCTACGGCTCCAGTCTTGACGAAGGCGGAACAGGCTACCAGGCCTACCGCTGAAAGAGCAGTGTTGGCTTCCGGTGCGCCGATGCTACCGTCTATTGGTCGCTTGCCAACCATAAGGATTGCGGACGCTGCGTCAGATGAGCGGAGGACGCAGCCGACTACCGCACCTACAGCAGACCCCGATGCTCCTGCAATGCCGGACATTGGTCGATCGACTAGTACCAGGGCTGCGGACACGACATCGGTCGAGCCCTCAGCGGAGCGACCGTTCTCAGCTTCCAATGCTCCCATACTACCCGCCATCGAACGCCTGCCTAGTATAAGAATCGCGGATGCCACACCGACCGAGTCTATATCGGAATTCCGGTGGCCGGAGACAGTGGGCGAGTGAATTCGTTCTTCACGCAGCCAAAAGCAGTCGGTGCAGTGCAACGCTATGTCGTAGTTTGGTACCTGTTGTTAAAAAAAAATTTGGAAGCATATTCTGAGCGAATGGTGTTTTGGCGTACACATACCACATACCCACCCTCCCTTGGACAAATAATCTTTGGTGCATTTTGTCTATCCAGGTCCTGGAAAAAACGATGTTGGATAGGCTTGCAGATATTTTGCGGCTGGGTATGTGGATATTGTCTTGTGTACAGGGGAGACAGGAGGGTTCCGTTGGGTGTGGTTTGGGTGGATATAAGGACGGATGATACCAAAGATGTAATGATGCATGGCTTGTACCTTATGTACAGTGAACAAAAATACACCCGATGTCGAGAAGGGTCCTTTGGATCAGCTTCGTTGGACAGTCATTGTGATGCATTAGAATACACAGCCTGGGAGCTGTCTGGACTTGCTGCTTGCTGATCAGTGACCCCGGTTCTGGCATCTACGTCGGTCGCTTCAACGTATCTGGTCCAATCGACCAATGTGGTCCGTTGCTATCACTATGGAAGCCTTGACCATGGCCAATATCATCGCTGCGAATCTGCGATAGTGGTCTCTCGGTCCGTCTAAGGCTTTTTTTCGCAACCTCCGGACACTGGCAGTACAACAGCAGCGTTGGGGTGCAGATAAGTTTGCATGCATGGTGAAAATTTCCGGAAACCATGTAACGGATGACATCAACTGTTCATGAGGGAGGCAGCACCCAGGACCTGGGTTCTTGCACATGGTGATCGTCTGTCGAGCCATCACACACTTCCGGATATCGGATCGAGCAGCTCGGAAGACGAAGTCGGCCTATCGGCCGCAGCCGACCTTTCGGCCAAGGTTTTGTTTACATCCATTATATGCATCCGCGGTTGCGGCATGTTCAAGCGTCGAACCGAGCGTACTGTGCAAGACTTGCTGCATTTGTCTGACGCAAGATGGGTGGCCACGTGTGAGTGATGCCCTCGGCAGGGGTCCTGGCATTACTGACGACCAGCAGGAACATGATGGACGATGTGCTCATCTCAAATCGTAAGCACACCAGACGACCGACAGTCAGCCATGCTTGACGATTGAGTAGTTCCGGTTGAACTCCTGCGTTCAAGCTTGCGGTGCGTGGTCGCCAACGAATCTTCGGCTCAGCAACCGTTTGTACAGCATGTCCGTCAGCGGCTTCTTGAAGCGCCTCCAGCTTTCATCGCTGCAGAGCAAGTGTTCGATAGTGCCACCACGCCCAGTCAAGCATGTCTAGACTACCTTGCTCAAGTTCGATGCATGTTCTCTTCCAAGCTGGCGACCAATGCCTTACCATAGTGTGTGCGTCCGCGCCGGGCTTTGAATTGTTATTAACGGGGATACAGTCTCAGCCATTTCGTCGAATGTCTTAGCGCCACCGCTACTAGACCGCAATCTGGAAGCGAGCTAGCAAATACGGTGGCAAAATTCGGTGGCGATGCCGTCCAGGCTGTCCAGGCACTGAAGGAGACAAAGCCCGCAGCAACTCCTATTTTACGATCTGAACTTGAAAGGTTACTTGGTGCATTTTCAGCATATCGCAAAACATATGACGAAGCCAATGATAGCCTCTACCCGCTTGCGCGCCCTGAACGATCCGTCAGCGATGCCTTCGAGCACTTCTTCCCGTCTCAGGCAATGTCATCGACAAGTGACATTGATGCGATCTTCATCGAAACGCTGAAGCAATCTTTGGTCGACACATTCTCTCTAGGCAGGCATCAGGTACCGCGACTGTTCAACGGCTTATGGCAGTTGTCATCACCTGCTTGGGGCTCGGCGAGCGCGAGTGAGCAAGATGCCGCTTTAGTGCAACTCGTGGAAGCTGGCCTGAATGCTGCTGATATGGCAGATCACTACGTCAGTGCAAGAAGCGAATTTCTGTTGCGTTGATAAAGAACTAACGTTGTGCGCAGGGAGATGCTGAATTGATCTATGGAGACTTCAGAAATAGACTTCCGCCAGAAGTACGAGACAATGTCTTCGCTGCTACCAAATGGTGTGTCTTCGGCCCAATCGGTCATTCGATCACACATCAATGGGTTCTCGAGGCTGTCAAGGAGCGATCCCGCCGGCTGAGAGGAAGAGTCGAGCTTCTGCAATTCCACTGGTACGATGTGAGTATTCTTCTGGTCATGCAAGGAGCTCCGGGTAGTGAGTTGACCAGGTGTAGTATACAGCCAAAGAATATCTGGATATTCTGGTCGAGCTCGTCAAAATAACAGAGCAGTATCCGGAGCTTGTTTCGTCCATCGGACTTTGCAACTTTGATTCCAAGCATACCAGAGAAGCATGTGAACATCTGCTGGCCAAGACCGGTAAAGTCGGGATAGTGTCCAACCAGGTTCAGGTATGGTGGCCTCACTTTCGCCGCCGATGCGGTTGCTAACGTTCTCACAGTTCTCTCTCGTCGACGCTCGGCCGCTGCGAGCTATGTCAGATGTCTGTAAGAAGTACGATCTCAAGCTCTTGACATATGGCACTTTTGTGAGTGACGAAATCTGCCCGACGCAAACCTCCTCTAACCGAGAAGCAGTGTGGGGGGTTTCTCTCCAGCAGATGGCTCGGGAAGGAGTTTCCCGCCCTCTACTCTTCTAGCACACCACTCACACCGTCGCAGAGAAAGGTATGATTATTGTAGAACCACTCACAAGCACCATTGCTGACATCATATTAGTACCTGGATATGATCACGACATGGGCATCTTGGGCCGAGTTCCAAAAGTTACTGCAAGTGCTTGACGACATAGCCCGTAAACATAGAGTAAGTCTGACAAACGTCGCTACCCGATGGGTTCTCCAGCAAGAGGCCGTCGGGGCTGTTATTGTCGGCACCAGACTTGGCGTGTCCGTTCATGACAAAGAGAACGTCAATGCCTTCACTTTTGAGCTGGACGGGGAGGATATGCAGAACATCGATGATGTTGCACTGGGACACGATCAGCAGAAAGTGATTGAGCTATTTAGCCGGTTGGGAGACTGCGGTCAGGAGTACAGAGCCTTGCACTAATGCACTCATGGTACGGTCGCAAGCTCTTGCATGTAGAATAAGCACAGAGTGTGAGGTGTTCTCGAGGTAATTCTGTGCGGTTGACCGTTGACGCTGCCAAATCAATAACAGCTTAAAAGGATATTGATACTCCAATCGACGGCTGTAGTGCAACTAGCTGGCTGCAAGCGTTATGCAAAAATGCCCTTTGATCAGGATCAAGGTCATGTTTCATCAACCAGACTGGTAGAAGGTCGCCCGATTCGCACTGCAAGTCATGCCGTACCTCCTAGCTGCAGGCGAGTTTGTCGGCCAGTTTGGCGGCGACCAATCTGAGCGAATCGGCCGAGCCCATGTCTTACCATCTTGGTACAATGTGCCGCTGGGCAAGGGTCAGAGAACACCCTAGTAACAGATTCTCGTGCTGGTATTGGACAATCATGCTGGTTATACACCGTATCTGTGCGTATTGGAAAAGTTCGCAAGGACCAAAACGTGGCATCCGATTTGCCAAGACTATGTACTCCGGTCGTCGGGGACTCGGGCGTCTTGCTGACCATCTCAACAGTAAAATAAGAGTCAGAACACGCCTGAACCTTCTCACTCTTGCCAATTGCCGATTTTGCATAGGACCGAGGTTACACTGTTCTGTTTTTCCCATAGTCAAGGCGAATGATTGCCTGAGAAAAGCACGCAAGTGGGTCAGCATATAGGAACTCCGCACACAAGATGGCAAACGATGAGAGGACGCCGTTGCTCGAGAAGGCGAGGCCTCAAGTACGGCAGACGTTCTTCAACGATCCGGCTGTCAGATTACTGATCGCTGGGCTGTTGGTTTCAGCCTCCTTAGGCATGACACAAGTCCCACTGATTTACGCTACCCGAATGATGCTCTGCGATGATCTTTATGCACGCGAAGGACCCTATACTGGACCAGGAGACCGGTGCGATCGCCATGAGATCGCCGCAGGCACGGCAGCTCAGGTGTCATTGTCGGCCGCGACATTTAGTAGGTCTGAGATGCGACCATTAACGTTATCTGAATGTTGCTGAGCATGTTCAACAGATATATGCTCGATCATCAATCTGTGAGTTTGAATTTGTAGACTTCCGCGACTCCGGCTACTGATAGATACAGATTCCTTGCTGGATGGGAGATCAGGACGTTTGGGCCAAGGAAAGCGCTAGCCCTGCAGATAGGGTTTCCCGCAATTAGGTCGATGGTCCAACTCTTCGGGATCGCGGTCGTTGGTGGCGCTGGCGGCATCATTATCATTCAACTGTCCCAAACAATCAGCATCTGCGGAGGCGTCGCTGGTTATCTGCTCGTCTTGAACACAACTCTCGGTGAGGTCGTAGAGCCAGAAGGACGAACAGCGGCCTTCGGCCGGCTCCAGGGGTGTGTAATGCTTGGCATAGGTGAGTACTGATGATATAGAGGTAATTTCCGTGTGAAAGATTTGCTGACATTGTATCCATTGCTTGAAGCTATCGGCTACCTTGTTGGCGGCAACCTTGTCGACATTTATGGGATTAGTGCCCCGTGGTGTAAGCAAGCGATCACTCAGACGCTTACCACAAACATCTGCTGACCTCGTACATCACAGATGTGTCCATCGTCACGTTCATGGTGTCTTGCGTCTATGCCGCCTGTTTCACACCGTACCTCTCGCCAAAGATTTTCGCAGACAGGCCTGGACAAAATCGAGGTCTCAGGGCATTCTTTGGACCTCTGCTGTTGATGGCGCCGAGCAGGTTGCGGCTCGAAAGCGGTAGGATGAAGAAGCATTACGGCGTGACTTTGCTTGTAGCAGGTGTCTTCTTTGGGGTCTTAGCAACCGGCAAGTCGGATGCCCATGTTTGCTAGTATGCAAGCGCTGACACCTCTCGGGATACAGGCTACGCACCAGCGCTGATACAGGTAAGTTTGACGACTGAAAAGGGGGAATTTGGGCCAAGCAACCACTAACTGCTTGCCTGTCACTCCGTGAAGATGTACGCGACATCAGCATTCCACTTTAGCTCTTCCGAGAACGGCTACTTGATGGCCTTGAATTCTTCAATCCGAGGACTATTCCTCATCTTCGCATTTCCACGATTGATTGCTGCAGGCCGTCGATACGTACAACGACAGAGCAAGAGCAATAATTTGTCAACTGAAGCGGTTCGGAGTGTGTCGAAGGTCCGATGCGAAAGTCTCCCGAGAGAAACGCAAGACTCTGAGCCTGCGGAGGACACTCTGGCCGAACAGGAACCAGCCATACCTCGAGAGATTGCAGCAGAAGACAGTGGGAGAACATTCGACCTGTTCTTCGTCCGTTGGAGCCTCCTCATGGATGCATTTGTGACTGCATTCACGGCTTCCGCGACCAAAAGCTGGCACATCTACGCAGCAGGGTTGCTTCTGCCATTGGCGTCTGGGACCGCACCAGCAAGCAAAGGCGTTATCACAGAGGTGAGCACCTATCTTTTCTGCTTGGTTGGCTCAACTGATGAAGATGCAGATGTGCCCACCGAGCCACAAATCGGAAGCATTGCAAACAATCACCCTAGTAGAAAACATAGGGCAACTTGCGACATTGGGCCTTTTCGGATACGTCTTCTCGGCTTTTGCGCAGATCGGACAGGAGCATCTAACGTAAGTTTGTTCAGCGGAATGGCAAAATATGTCTGAAGCATTTGCTGACTTCGTGCCTGTTGCTTGGAGCAGATTCTATTGCAATGCTGTGAGTCCTGTCGCTGCTGGCCTGGCAGCCCGCTCTTCTGAATGTGCTGACTCTCAAATAGGCTGTCGCATTACTTGCTGTGGCGGTGCTCTGCTTCTCTCGATTTCCGCCGAGTGGAAGTAAGCTCGAAGACGATGACGAATAATGCGATTGTTCCAGTCAAGTGCCTGGAGTCTGTTTTTCGTATGGGCAAGACGTTCCAGATCATCTGATCAAAAGTATAGTTGAAGGTGCTTGCATTACAGCACAAGCAACAATGTGACGATATGCTGCATAGCGTTGATGGGATTGGGTGGGTCGTGAACTAAATAGGCGTAGGGTAGATGCAAAAGTGTTTGATCCTTGGCCGAGACCGGCGCATGCTCGGCGTACCCTTCTCATATTAACAGCGTCGAAGGGCTTTGCTTGTACCTCCGTGCAAGATGCAGAATCAGCAACCGACCCAGATGTCTCCGAGATCAAGCGACGCATTCCAAATCTACGACCTCCGTGTCGAGGCCGTATGCCCACCTGGCGAACGAATGATGTGTGGCGCAAAACAGGGAGATCATTTCACCTTGGAGGGTGAGATGCTGTTCCTGCCGCCATCTCAAGGCATAAGCATTTACAGTCTCGGTAAACCTTGCTTCGAGCTCTGCTTTCGCGATGTAGCTGACGATCCTTCGGCTTCTTTAATGCCACTACTAGCCGCAAAGCAGCGCCCGACACACCCAAACGATTGGATGTCCACGGATGCACTGATCGCCTGTCCTGACCCCAATTGCAAGTCCCAGTGGAAGATGATCAGGACGAAACTCAGGACTTTCAATCATGCTGACACGACTGTTGTGGGCCTGGAGGGTAATGCTTGATGTGTGTTGGCTAGCCGTACCAGCACTCACAGAAACTGCGAGAAATCTACCTGAGGTGCGTTTTCGAGCACGGGAAACAGATTGATGCCTGACCAGTCGGTAGGAGACATATCATCGAATAGACCGTCAAACAGGGAGAGGTCTAAAGGAGGGTGCTCTAAGCCGCCGTCTATGTCCTGCACATGGTTGCGGGCATCGAGATGGGCTGCTCCAATATCATCCTGTTGATGAATCGCGTTCTGTGGTTGCGACGAACGAGGACCAGAGGTGTAACTGCTGGTATGTGCAGGCGTCTGGATAGCTCGAGTCGCCTCATCCTGATCATTTTGGGCGCATGACTGTATAAGACCGAAGAGTTGGCTACTGCTTTCAGTGCGCATTCTTCTCTCTCGAACTTCTTGCTGCTCAAGATATTCCACGGCCAAATCGACGAGTGACCTGCCAATGAGCGAGTAATGTACGGCAAGCGAGTCAGTCTTGGCAAAATAATCGAGAGCTGTCACACACGTGCGACCATATCGTTCGAGTATGCGGCCAAAGCCACACAGTAGTCCCAATCCAAGGGCAAGAGATGAAGCAAACAGCCATGATCTGAGGACATTGAATTAGTGCTGCTCGGTCCAGCAATAGTTCTTGATGACACTTACATAATGAGAGGCATGCTGCGGCTCACTGTCTGCCGGTCGATCAGCTTCTGAGCAGTGTCGACCAACATACTTGCAGAATCGATGCAAGCATCTGCAAGCTTCGCTTTGCCAGGACTGCTGCTATCGATCTTGTTGACCCCATGTGTCGAGTTATGCTGTTGATCAGACAGCCTTCGACAAGCTTCGTACATGAGAAATGGCCGCGACACAAGCATGACCTGATTCCGCATTTCAGTATCAAGCAATAGGACTCAGCGATGGGGCCTATGTGAATGACTCACCGCATAGTAGTATGAGCATATGACCTGACATGCGCCGTTGGTTTGTGCCTCATCCTGAATGGAGGCGGAGGAAAGAACTTGCTGCAACCTCCGCAGCCACCTGTTCGACCAGTCTCGCAGTTGACCAGACAGCCCTTCGGTTATGGCAAGAGTGATCTTCTTCCGCGAATATACCTCAAGTACGACATCCTCAACGATCAGAAGAATTTGAACTTGCGCATTGAGCATGTCACAGCGTTCTTCGTGGTGCTCGTGGAGGCTGCTATAAGGTACCGTGCAGTCTACGTCAGAAGTCGCCGGTGGTCTGCCCATTGATGTCGACAAGAACAGATCGACAGCCCGCAGACTCTTCCAAATTTGGCCACGCTGCCTTCCCATGGCTTCTCCAAACATCGCATTTGCCTCAGTACGATGAATACCAACCGCATACGCTGCTCGCGCAGCTATGCCCAAGAACACGAAAGCAGCATTGGTTTGGCAGGCTTTGAGTAGGTAAAGTGTTATCAGGATGAATGCCTGTACCGTCTCAATGCTCAGGTCACCGCCAAGGCCATAAAGGGCCTGGCTTTTCGCATATTCGAAGTAATCCTGTGCAGCGCGGTGATTGTCACCAATACCTGATGCACCGTTTGCGAGCACCAGGTAGAATACAGCCGATGACAAGCCACTATGGATGCCATGGCGTGCCCAAGAAATCAGAGCCTTCGATAGGTCTGAGCCACCGAACAAATCAACCAAGCTGGTCGTGAGGCTTTGATAGGCTTGGACATGGTCGTGGATATCCTCTACGCGAACAGGCGGCGGGTGACCCGAGTCCGGATTCGCAGCTGCTGACTGATTCTGAACAAGAGAAGCCCGACTTTGATGGTGAGACAAGTTTGCTGTATCGACGGTGTTGCTTAATAGACGCCGCACGGACTGGTAGAATGACAACGGGGCACAATCACCTATGAAGACCAGCTTGCCATGAGCATCTTTGACAAGCCGGCCTGCCAGGTCGACATCGGTGGGCTCATCGGCCGCCTCGCTTAGAGATGCGTGTGGAGCTGAGTGCCTGCTTGCGACGCCAGCAATGGGCAGGCCCTCATGTGTGGGATGGCCTTGCGGAGTCGCGCTCGCTGTTGTACTGTACGCACTTCCGACATGCACAGCAGCAGATGGCTCGTTGTGCGCCTTTCGCCGTCGTTTTTGTGGCGAGTACGTGCAAATCAGAGGTTTCTGCCGCTTGCAGCAATATCCGCAGGGTGTCTGGCCATCACAGCGCACCTTGCGGGCCTTGCAATTGTCGCACGCGTTCCCAATGCGAACGCGGATGTTTTGCTCCATGCAATAATGAAACTGGAAGAGCAGAAATCGGAAGTCGGTTTGAGTTTAGAACGCGGGTCTAGCCGACGCGCCATGCCTCTTCGGGAGAACAGCAGATGAGAATCTCGCGCGTCCTCTTCACCAACAACATCATCCAGCGCCAACAGACTCACGCATTTGCAGGTAAGGAAATTTTGATACGACAAATATATGTCACTGCGGCTACTGCAAGGCCTTCAATCCCTCCTTGAAGATTGCCATAAAGTTGAAGACGTCCTCAAATCGTGTATAGAGCGCGACAGGAGCGACTCTGATCACGCCCGGCTTCCTCTTATCACATACGACGCCGTTGTCCACCAAAGCCTGGGAAACCCTGTCCATCAATTCCTCCCGGACGAGAACACTGAGCTGTGTCCCTCTTTGTAATGGATCGCGTGGCGTCAAGATCCTAAAGGGGGGCGCCCCCCCGTCCTGGGACTCCTCCAAAATGGCGTCGAGAAGATGCTGAGCGTATGCTGTGAGGGCGAAAGATTTCGATCTCAGATCGTACATGGTGGTTTTGTTGAACACAGACAATGCTCCTGACAGACTCGCCAGATCGATCGCAGACGGATTTGAGAGCTGAAAGCCTGCTGCTCCTGCACTGGGTTTGAAATTGTTGTCCATATTGAATCGCGAAGACTTGTCATGGCCGTACCAACCTGTGAGGCGATGTCGGAAGACCGGAGCATCTTGGCCTGAGCTGTAATCCACCCTGCCATGCCGCCTGTGGACGAAAGCTCCAGCGATAGCTCCGGCGCCAGCATTCATGTACTTGTACGTGCACCAGCAGGCCCAATCGACATTCCAGTCATGCAGCTTCAGCTCCACGTTACCAGCGGCATGCGCAAGATCCCAGCCGACCACGATGCCCTTGTCTTGGGCATACTTCGTGATTCGAGGAATATCGAAGAGCTGGCCGCTGTAGTACTGAATGCCTGGAAGGAGCAGCAATGCCGTCTCTTCGGCATGCTCATCAATGGTGGCCAGAATCTGCTCCGTGGGGATATAGCATGCTTCGTTGTCTGGTTGTATTTGGACCATGGATTTCTTCGGGTCCAGACCATGCCACTGGATTTGGCTCTCAATGACATAGTGATCACTCGGAAATGGCCGCCACTCGAGGATCACTTTGTGCCTCTTCTCGCTCGGCCGATAGAACGATGCCATCATGAGGTGGAGATTGGCGGTCAGCGTGTTCATGATGACGATCTCCTCGGGGGAAGCGCCGACTATATCAGCTGACTGTCTGGCGCACTGCTCAGCCATATCCTGCCATGGTGCTAGAGGCGACTCGTCCATGGCAGCTTCAATGGTTCAAAGCTTACGTTAGCAGATGTTCCACCTCTGGCATGACCTCCCTTGCTGACTCACAGAAATGACCGCCTACACCGATAGAAGCCCATGTCTCGAGCTGCGCGTCGAGGTAGCGACGTACAGCTTTCGGCTGATCAAAAGCGATTAACATGCGTCAAGCGCACAGCATGCGTTGCAGTATATGCTTACCTGCGGCCCAAGGGAATTTCCAACGAAATAAATGCCGGTATCGTCGTCGCTAGCGATATTTGCATGGCCGTTGACGTGGCCGTTGGTGTACCCATTCGTGCCATTGGCGCCGTTGCTAGTTTGGCTTGCAGATCCAGCACCTATCAGTTTAGTCAGCGCATCTCATCGGTCGGGAATTTCGAGATCCTGCGTACCAGGAATTTTGCCATCAAGCGCCTTCTTCTTCAGGCTTGTCTTCGTCGGTAAAATGCTGGCAGAAAATGGTCAGTATGCTGTGGTAGCGTCCGCGGGACGACCATCGACCTACAACTCGTTTCGAAGATGAGCAAGTTTATCTTGAGAGTCGAGAGTGGTGGCAAACCCCCAATTTTGGAGTGAGGCTTCCGATGGGAAGATCGGCCTCTGCCCATCCCGGATCTGCGCCTGCAATTGCTTCAACGACATTTTGGCAAATATCTCAAGCGGCAATGAGGAGTATGCGTGGTGTGATTTTGGTGTGCGAGTCTCTGGAGAGATACTTTATGCTGCCTGAAAGATCTGCCAACGGAACATGAAAGTGCAGATATCGGAAGTCCACATCGGCAGAGCTACGCTGGGTCTTTATCCGAAATGCGAAGCTATATCCGAGTCTTCAGTGCCCGTGTTCCGACAATTGATACGCTAAACAAAAGCCTTCCGTGTCCGAGATCAAATTGGATCGCTGCTTGATATGATTGATCCACATGGCGTGCAAAGTGATGGCGACGACCGCAACCCACTCTCACGCCAGGACCAGGATGGGCTTCGGCGAAGCAAGCGTACTTATGCTCTGCACACGTACTGAGAAACCTGGCCTACCATCGTATCATTGCAACAACACTCACGAAAACATCTTCCCAATTTTCAGCATCTCGACATGTCGCCTCACGCCGTAGACACGTCGCACGCCGCGCCCATTACGGACAGTCTTCTGCAGAAACGATTTGATGTTAGTTGTAATGGTTTCGTGCCAGCTACCGTTCCACTGGATCGTCTACCAAACGACTACTATGAGCCCTGGGAACGCATTATCCACAATTTGGCACGGCTGTTGCAGGACAGGACGATCCGATCCATGATCGATGCACTTGAAGTTCTGACGATCGACCGGTTGGAGTCTGAGCTAGAGCGAAGACGAGCATACACAATATTGGCGATGCTGACGCAGGCATATCAATGGGGTGGTGACATACCTGCTGAAGTATTGCCGCCTGCGATAGCTAAGCCATTCCTCGACATCTCAAATAAAATGAACATGCCGCCTGTCATGACATATGCGGCCAGCAACCTCTGGAACTTCAGCAGCACATCATCCGACTTTTCCGACCTTGACTCCATTCGCAGCACACATACCTTTACTGGTATCGAAGACGAATCATGGTTTTTCATGATCTCCGTGGCAATGGAGACCAGGGCTGCCCGCGCAGTTCCGGTAATGCTTCGGGCAATGGAAGCTGCAAAGCAGAAAGATTACGAGCTTGTTACACAGGCTCTTGAGGACTTGCAACGATGTATTCAGGAAGTTGGATCCGTGCTCGATAGAATGCATGAGCGCTGCAATCCGGACGTATTCTTCAACCAAATACGACCATTCCTTGCAGGTAGCAAAAACATGGCAGCTGCAGGTTTGCCGAGAGGTGTATTCTATGATCAAGGCGACGGAAAGGGACAGTGGATACAGCTGAGAGGAGGTAGCAACGGCCAGTCTTCGTTGATACAGTTCTGGGACGTCGTACTCGAGGTCCAGCATGAGACGGAGGGAGCTGTGAACCCGCATACTCCGGATGTCTCACGCCCGTCGACGCCAGGATCGTCTTCAACATCGTCGGAGAGGAAGGGCAAGCAGCAGTCATTCTTCGAAGAAGTTCGCGGATATATGCCGGAACCCCATCGACGCTTGCTGCAACATGTCGAACAGAACACCACCATCCGGAAATTTGCCCTTTCCTGCTCAACCTCCTCAGCTTCAGAGGTCGAGCGCCAGCTGCGTACGCAATACGACGCCACGATCAAGACGCTTACTGACTTTCGTTCCCTTCACATTGGCATCGTTACACGTTACATTGTCTTGCCCAGCAAAAAAGCTGCTGCATCAAATGAAAAGCTTCGCAACTTGGCTACAGCTTCGGCAGGATCCGAAGGCAAAGAAGATGAACTGGTTGGATCGGGTGGTTCGAGGTTACTGCCATTCTTAAAGCAAGCGAGAGACGAGACCGCCAGGACTGCGAAAGGTGATTGTGTGGTTGTCCGAGAGTGTGAAACTTGGGCAGAGGCGACAGCGGTTGACATAGTGACCAGCCCAAAGTAATTGAGGTAGTGCAGCTTCAAAAGAGCTCGACCATCATCAAACGATGATGTTGTCCCGGCAGTATCACTATCGGAACACTTTTTGTTATGCTCCGGTTGCTCCACATCATAGCGCGCAGATCGCGCTAAAAGACCCAGTCTTACAGCCAACGAGCTGCAATATCATTTCCACGTGTCCGCCTCTAATGTAGTACCAATCCACGGGTCGCAGCTTGAATACAGGAGAGCGGACGGATTATGGCACATCTGTGACCACGGACGCGAACATTTGACTAATGCGTTTGCGCAATGGAGAGACTGGCTCCCAGTTCGCGAATTGATGCTGGAAGCTGAGAACGAGTATCGTCCATCGAGTAACTACCGCCTGCGCTAGCATCGCGCGCAACTTCACTACCTGCCGCTGTATATGCAACAGTGCTGGTACAAGCAAGACTAGACAAGAAAGCGAGACGGGCTTCATCGCGTCCAAGTCACAGATATCCATTGGACGAAATCAACCATCGTCTCTCTGGTCGACAGTCCCCCCGCAGGCCGGAATCCATGATATTCGTTCAATGAAGTTCTGGAAAATCCATGGACATTGCATGGGCGTGCGCTTCGAGTTGATTTTGTCGTACGCGACAAGACAACCCTCAAGATGAGATTCTGGGCCGCAGCTGCGATTGGATCCCAGTCGAATAGTGTCTCCTACCGGCTCAGCAAAAATTCGTTTTCTTCACGCCAATGCTAGCACGTGATACAGCATGACGCAGCCTCACAGTCTCCTGTAACAGCCCCTGCTCCATCTCTTGGGACACTGAGTATAAAAGTCCGCCCATGGTTGTCATGCTCAGTAGCCCAGTCCCATGCAGGATCGACAGGAAGAGTGGAATGACCACTGTCCCTCCGGTTCCGTGGCGAGAAAAATGAACCACTAGATATGTCGAAATGGACCTGTTCTTGAGTTCTGTAACCACGGAAGAAGGTGTTCGACTCACGTTGATCCCAGATTGGCGCTGACATATGTTGGATTGGATGCGTCCGCCCATCCCAGGTGACAGAAATTTCTTGGACTATAATATGAGGATGGGGATCGGCCGCTGGCCATGTCGCACGAGCCCGAATCTGATATTGGGCCCTGTCCTTTGTACTCGCATGGAAAACGATCTCTGATTCGCTAGTCGCGCTTGGGAAGAAAAATCTGGTCTTTGCCCTTGCAGAAGTCGCCAAGCAGAGGCCGATGAGAGCTGGTGAAACTCGCATCTCGCTTTTGTCGGCGGTTGTGGCATGAGCCTTGCAAGGCGTGCGAGTGGTAAAACTTATGAAAAGGTGCTGCCGTCCGCAAAGCACTGGCACGTGGAAGTCGGATGGCACGTGGAGGTTGAAAGACACGAACATTGCCTCCTCAACGAGCTTATATAGGCGAACGACCTCGTCAACAATAATGCCACAATTGTGCATGGATGGATGGCCACATATCAGCGGTTCAATCACAATATAAGATTGCTTCAAGGTCTCACTGCTTGGCTAGAGTGGATGGATTGGCTCAGACTCGCTCATTATTACCGTTATCACTTGGCCTCAGTGGCCGGCTGCTTACAGATGCTTCAAGTTGCCTTTCTCAGACATTGTTGCGAGATCTATTTGATCTAACGACGTGTTGCTGTTCTCAATTCCACAACACTCCGCATTTGTGAGCCTTAATCACATTATTGCGTTCTACCAGCAGCGATGCGAACGTGGACTAGCAGAAAGAGCGGTGAGGGCGATAGCTGAATTGTAATAGCGGGAGGGCGGCAGTAGTAATAGCAGTAGTGTCTGAGGATTGCAACTTTTTTATATGTAAAGAGGGTATTGTTTGGAGGCGTCGAAAGGCGTGTATCTGTAGCAGTTAAGTAACACTCATTGACTACTCAACTGCTCACACCTTGGCGACTGCTGTATAGATGTGCCTGTTATATACGAGTGAAAAGTTACTGTACAGGCAGAGGTTACAGGCGGATAATACGTGGCATTAAGTGCCGACAAGTCACAAGAAAGATGCGGAAGGCACCGGAAGGTCCTCATATACTTTAAAGCCTTACAGCTTCTTGTTGCTTTCCCATCTTCGCAGACTCCTCCAAGGACTTCTCTTCACCCGAAGCACACCACACAAGCGAAGAAAGATGGAGTACTTCACTAGCACGACCGCACTCGTCATCCTCTTCGTATCTGCTCAGGCCGACAAGTTTGGCGTAACAATTAACACCTCTTATGGCCGATGCTAATGCTTAAGCGAAAAACATGACGGCTACTACGCCGCAGGATTCTCCATGCCCTATGCCACCCAAAGAACGTGCGAACAATACTACGGCGGTAAAGCGACTTATGATGGGGAGGGGTCGGTGTGCGTGGTGTTAGGCGACAATAAAATCCTGGGCACCGATTTCTGGTATGATTGCGCGCAAGTGCAGGGACGAGGCCACTCGGCAAATTGTTGGGAGGTGAAAACCGGTAATTGAGGTTTGGAAGGGAGAAGGGTTGTGAGTACAGATGGTGGCTCTCAGGTGTTGGCTTCTAAGGTCGGAATGGCGGACATCAAGTTCTTGGCAGGAAGGAGTGTGGCGCGGTTCGGTTGTCGTTGCTGTCGTTACTGCTGCAGTGCTGGGACGAGTAAGAGTATTGGGGCTGAAAAAGACCGAGTGTCCCGTGAACACGACACTAGACAAAAACGCAGTCCAAGCATGGTTCTTAGGATACTGTGAGGTGGTGAGTTCCGAATACTATTCATTCGTTTTTCAAGTAGCCTGAAGTCTAGTTGCAGACTATCCCTCTCTATCTTGTCTATGGTGACGATGTTCATTATGGTGCGCATTCAATCAGATCGCACCCTGTCTTCAGCCTTCATCTCGGCTGTCGAGGGTATCGAGAGTGATCGGCTCACCGACCCCATGTCATGACTCCAACGTTCCTCTGTGTCTGACAAGAATCACAAGATTGACTAAGGTACTAGCTTTTTCCCTCGAACACCACCTCCCAACGCCTCCCGCGTGTGTCCTTTCCCGTCGTTCGCATACTTAATCACGTTTCTCGGGGCGTTCACGCATCTATATCCAGAATGCTTCAAATCTGCGCACGGCTTTTCCAGGTGTGCTTACGAATAGTGACACTGACATTTAGTTCACGCTTCGCATTTATGGTATGAACTGATGCTGTACGAAAGCCGGTGACTGGCGCGGACTACTGCCCTCTTACATGAGAATTTCGGCGTCACAGTAGCTTCTGCGAGGGCATCATTATTGGCATACCGTCACTTACAAAAATGCGAAAGGCATGTAGTGCTTTGAAAGGCAGAAAGCTAGTCGATCGAGCGCGCTTCACATGTCCAAAGGTCTGGAAGGGTGTAGACGGACACTGCATCGCGACGACTTGAGCTAGCTAGGGAGCGTTAAGACGATAGACACTGGGCTAACGAATCATAGCTAGCGCTGTCAGCATCGGTATTGAGGGCCGAAGGTATCCTGAAGTCGGTGAAGGTATGCTGCAGAACATTCAGCTACCTTACGGCTAGTGCATGAAGCGATACCTCCTAGGGTGGGGGCGATATCTACATGCCATGGTGGAGAGTTCGGTCAAAACTCATCCTCACAGCCAGTCGAATATGCCTTACATGTCCGACGCAGATGTCCCCTCTCCCAAGCGTCAGTGATCTGCTCACAAAAATGGTATCTCAGCTGACATGTGGCCAATTATGGATCACACAGAACTTCAGCTGTAAATACAGTTGAAGCGCACCTCTCTCGTCGTCGATTGGTATTCATCGAGCGCTGCAACAGCACTGCTACACAATTTATTCGACAATTCATCATCTATCTCTTCACCACGGAGTAGTTGATAGGGTGAGTATTTTCCGGCTGCTTAGTCTGCGTACTTCGCTATTGCGAATACTTGCAAAAAGGTCAGCTGCTCTCTACAGCCAGAATCATCCCAGGCTTATAGGATCAGTTTGGATCTGCTATGCTCTATAGATGCATAACGATGTACATCTGTATTCTTATTTGTATAGTGGAGTCTGGCTGGATCCTGGTCAAATATGCATCCGTCCCGTAAAACCTTTACCGGTATCGCGGCATGGGGAGATTAGCGATTGCGGAAATCATGTTTTGCAAGAGCGACCATCTCCTCACGACTCCTGGCGATGCCAGTATGTGTCTGGTGCCGACTATTCCACCACTAACCACAGGCCCATGTGCCGGATCCTGCGAAAGCGGAGGCTGCGTTTAGCCTGAGTCCAGTCAACGAGCCCAGCATTTCATGCACTACCTTCATCATCGTGTACGCTGCAATGCCTCACTGACTACGGCTCTTAGCCAAGCGCATTGTGCTGAGGATCTTCCTGAGGAGTATTCGTGGCTAATTCTCATCGATGGCTGAACAGAGAGTTTGCCGGTCCGTTGGTCGGGTCAGTCTGGCGGTCAAGCCGTTTTTGATATCATTTTTGGCAAGCGCACGCCTGCTGGACGGTTAGTCACTACGCAATACCCTGCCGACTACGTTGACGAGTTCTACCAACTGGACATGACGCTGGCTTCCACCGACAGCTCTCCTGGTCAAACGTACATGTGGTACACTGGCACTCCTGTGTACGCATTTGGCCACGGTCTCTTCTACACCACGTTCACAGAGTCTCTGGTTGCATCGTTCAAGTCTAGGACCTATAACATCACCAATCTCTTCGCCCAACCGCACGCCGGCTACGAGTTCGCCGAGCAATCTCCACTCTCGAACTTCACTTTCGCCGTTGAGAATACAGGCAATGTGACCTCCGACTATTCGGCCATGCTCTTCGTCTCCACCACTTCTGGCACGATTCCGCGGCCCCTCAAATGGCTGGTTGGGATTGACCGTGTAGCGGATATTGCGCCTGGTGCTTGCAGCACTGTGATAATTCCAGTGCCTATCGGTGCTCTTGCTCGTGCGGACAATAACGGCAACCTTGTTGTCTTCCCAGGCTCGTACACATTGGCGCTGAAGAACGAGGCGTCAGTTACATATAACTTCACGCTGACCGGCACCCCGGCCACGATTGCCAAATGGCCTCTGGCTGCGCAGCGAATTCCCGCTGCGACAATAACGAGGATGTAGGCTACGACACACTTTATTGTACCACGATATGAAATGACGAACGGAATATCAGGAAACAATGAGGCCTGCTGATGTCAAAACAGCAATGGACCCAGCAACGTCCAGATTCAATGAGATGTGTAAGGCCTGCAACAGAGACGAGAGATGTGGCGGAAGATGAAGTCAACAATCAATGCGATGAAGCTTCGCAGCATAAAGAAAGGTTCACATATCAACAGCAATGTGTCTCCTATCCCAAGGTCCACGTTGTGCAACAGAGCAATGTATCTTAATTGGATGGTGTCATTTCTATGAATCAAATGTCGTAGATCCATCAGAGCAGACACAGCTCATTAAGCACCTGCCACGATACTAACACGAGGATACAGCGCTCAAGGCTAGAGTCCTTCGTATCGAGCAACGAGTAACACAGTAAAGCAATGACCGCATGGAGATGGCAAATGCCTAAGAAAGACTAACCACAGATTGTGAACAAGGTACCAAGCTCCAATACCCTGCCAAAGCGCAGAAGGCTCCATCCGCGATATCGTCGCCATTTTATTTCGAAGCGACGCGCTCTCTTGCAGCACTCTGCTGGCTTCAAAAGGTCCGATACGTCTGCAACAGCGAGCCCACATCAAGCTGTTTCTTCATGACGCTCAAAGCTCGTGTCACGCCTTAACGCTATGATCTGGCATCTAATGCAATTCCAGGCTTCTTTACGGGCCACGGTCTGGCTGAGCTGGGGGAAGCGCCTTTCCTCCTGCTCTAGTTGAGCATTTTCACGATTCCTTCTGTAATTCTCCTCGTGCATCTGAGCTCTCGTCTTGGTTGTACCATCCATAACAAGATGCATCGAAAGCGGTTTCTTGCCCTTTGCGCGGATTTCGATACGCGCAGATGGGCGAACCATGTGCACTGCTGTCAAGACCCCACTACAGGAGCCGCACAGCATGGCTCAGTGCGAAGACCCTGTCGGTAGGTAAGATTGTGATCATAGATTCCCAAATTGATTGAGTAACGCCTTGCAGCCTTGATGATGGGCAATACATGTATGTGATGCCTTGTCTGAAGCGATCACTGAGCGGCTGCGCGGCCCGGGCTCCGGGGCGCTTATACTCAACACCCTGGCATCGGTCGCCACGACCTACTCCTGTGACTTCCACTCAAATGGCTTTGCGTCGCCAGCAGCTGCTCAGTCTACATCCACAGCATCACTTGAAGCGATGCTTCACAATGTCAAAGACGACCGCGCAGCCAATTGAAGAGCAGAAATTACCTCGCTATCGGCAGAGACATTACTGTCCCATCTGCATTGGTCAAAGACTGATCGATCGCTACAAAATGATCGCCAAACTAGGCTTTGGTGCCTACTCCACCGTATGGATGGCACGCGACGAGAGGTTTGTCCTGTGTTCGCTTCAGGCGTAATTGGCAGCTCATACGTGCTCAGCGCGAACACATATGCCTCCATCAAAGTCTTTGTGCAAGACGAGAGAGCAGACTCACCAGTCACCAATGAACTCAACGTCTTGCGAAAGCTCAAAGAATGTCCTTCCGACCATTTTGCCGCCTCCGGCGCCCGACTCCCTTCCGAGTTCTTCCAGGTGGAGGGACCATCTGGGCGACATCACTGTATCGCTTCTGAGCCAAAAGGATGCAGTCTCTGGGACCTGCAAGACGTCTTCCCGGGACGTCGAATGCCTCACCAACTGGTGGCAAATATTGTGCGGGGCCTCTTGGGCTGTATCAATTGGCTCTACCTCGATTGCGACTTGACTCATACGGGCGAGTGACTTATGCTTCTGTCCAAGACTGTTTGAACTAACCAATAGTAGAAATCACCAGCCAGAACGTTTTGGCGGACCTCTCGAATGACGAGCCGTTTGCAATGATAGAGCGTGAGGAAGCAGCCGAGCCAAGTGTGCCCATCATGGACGGCGACTACCCAGTATATCGTTCCCGCAGAGTGCTGCGAAGGATTCCCGATCTTACAGGAACGCCGTGACTTACAGACTTTGGCTCAGCTAGGACGGCCAGCGTAGCACAGACCGACTGGTGTATGCCGGACACGTACAGGGCCCCGGAAGTACTCCTGTGCGTGCCATGGGGATGCCAAATAGACGTCTGGTCGATCGGCATGATGGTATGACTACTCACACAGTCCTCCGCTGATGCTAGGCGCTAAGAAGACTAGGCTCTTCAATTAATCGAGGCCCGAAATCTCTTCAACCCTATCGATTATGCTCATTCTCAGTATGTGCTGCCTGTGGCTGTAGCCCAGTACATCTCTGTCTTGGGGTCACCACCGATGTGGATGATCCAAGAAAGTCGAAATCCGGATATCCGGGCCCTCTTCGATGACCAAGGTAAGCATTTCATATATCCATTCAAGAGTTATGCTAACGCTGGACCTAGGGCGATGGACATCTGAAGTGCCCATTCCAAAATTCTCTCTGGAGGACTGGGTGACTGCGATTCCAGATGGACAAGACAAGGAGGACTTCCTCCGCTTCATCCGCAGGGTTCTTGTCTGGGAGGGACTGGAGCGCGGGACCTCAACAGATCTGTTTGCCGAGGAATGGACCACGTCAGGCCTCAGGTGATCATATACGGTCCATCATGTGCTGGCTAGGTAGGCTGTCATAGCGGCCGCGCTTATTCTCGTGGCCTCGCGACCATACCTATACATCTTCACTTAGTTCGCCAACATCTCTGTGACCTATCATTTGCACCACACATGAGCCACGTCAGGTCTGACCAAACCGCGTATCTGATCAGCGGAGAGCTCATGCCGGTGTATCTGGTAACTGCTACCGCTCGCGCCTAATGAATGCTTACGGGCAAGCCGTCTGGCGTACCGCGCGGTATGTCTGATATATTTGGAGGCTCTGAATCTATGACATCTCTGACTCTGGCCCGTCCCACGACGTTACATCTAGAGCCCTATCTGCTATGACGAAGACAGCCACGGGTGCTGCAGAATTTGCTCCGCCGTTAGGCGCGCTCGAGGATTCCATTGCAGGATCTTGCTGAGTAGGTCTTTCAGCATTACTGCCTCCTCTTCTGGCACCTTTGTTCCAGGTACCTCGAAGATTGACTGCGAAGCTCTAAGCTCTTCGTTGCGCTCCTCGTCTATCCCTACTGCTCCGTCTTCTTCACCAATATCCGCAATCATCTCACAGAGAGGATACTCGTTGGCCATTGCTTCGCCATTCGGCCCGCTAAGGAGAGGTTCGCCGCCTTCATCGAAGTACGAAAGCCTAGCATCCCAGCGGCTCCACCAAGCATCGGGAAGCTTGCCTTTGGTTTGCACCAACTGTCGGATGATCTCCTCCTTCGTACCCATGAATCGAGAGAAGATCGGAGTCCCGGCCCGTATCTCGAAGAGGATGCATCCAAGGGCCCATATGTCTGAACATTGGTCGTATTTCGAGTCGAACATGGTTTCTGGCGCCCTGTACATGAACGGTACTCCAATATCTTCCGCTTTGGGAGGATCCTCGAATGAAAAGCTGACTCCGAGGTCGATGAGGAATATGTCTTGCAGATATTGTGCTGCTGGTACTTTTGCAGCCTCAACGATGTAGCGAGGCGCAGACTCTCCAGGGGCTTGTTTGGAGGCAGTAAGAAGTATCTCCTTGCGTGGTGCACCAAATCGTTCATAAATTTCTTCCTCTGTCAGGCCATCCATTGGTTGCAGTTTCACCAAGATGTTGGGTATCGTCAAGTCTGAAGTATTGATTAGTAACATCCCCATTATGGCCAAGCATTAGACTTACCTCCATGACCAATTTTGTTCAGGTGCAGGAAGCCGAGTGCCTGTGCAACCTTTTGGCAATACGCCGAGCGATCGGGCCCTTCAGTCTTCGAGCATAGTCCGGCATCACAGTCTCGTACAGACTGGTTAGGTTTGGACCCGCTACTTCTGTTACCAAGCATTCATGTACTCCATTGGGACCAGTGATGGTGAACGAAGCTAGCAGGCTTCGAACGTGTGCTCGCCCTGGATGCTCGAATTCAATACTGACAAGACGTTTATGTGTGCTCAATTCCGCGCCAGATTCATTTTCGCTTGCTTTGTTGATCTTCAATGCAACATATCGCGCTGCCAGTGCATCCCGTGCAAGCCACGTCGTGGAATAACCACCGGAGCCAAGTTTGTGGATGATCTTGTATCGATCATCATATACGTCGCCAAGATGCACAGGGTGGAAGCCACCAGGTGAGTAGCCATCTGTGTCTTCCACGTCTTCAAGGCTCAATGGAAAGTAATATCTCGACATCACAATAAGCGATTGCCGCCTAAAGCTCTTGCCAGTCGATCGACGGATGAAGCAAGGAGCATCAAAAGCACGGATTGTCAAGCGCTGGGAAGATAGTGCTAGTACGACTTTTTGCAAGTCAATGACTCGCTGGTGCTCGGTAGAGTGCTATGTACAGCCCGCGATGAAGGGGCTTCCTAGCTGCTCAAACTTACATGTATGATTGTTGTACGTATCTTTGGAGCTTGGTACGTAATACACAGCCTGCCTTGATTAACGCCATTCGACATTGCCATCAAATTTCTAAAGCAATTTTTGAACAGCCTCATATGCGAAAAGCTATTTTACACAGTTCTACAATAACACCTTCCAGTTCGTTGCAGCCCAGAAGTGTCTGAAGGCTGACACATAGTACATCCCACACTCCTGGAGAGCCACGAGAGCCAATGGAATGGCGCGTCCTTCCCATCAGCAGCTCAATACAAGCCAGCCAGGTAGAACATCGTGCACTCGGTCAGACAGTGTTTTCGAATCGTGGATTTCTGCTTGATCTCCTTCGGCGCGTAGGTGTGATAACACATGGTGAATAGCATGAAGAACCGTGAGCAGCCGATGCCTGCTGTGCATGCCAGACAATCACTGCCGCGCACATCACTTGTGCAAATAAAACGCCAGATCAGCCTCAGCATCATACTCCATCTTCGTCCTCCCATTACCCATGGACCTGCTCACCACATTGGCGCACACCCAACCCCTCTCCATCCCGCCTCACAATCAATGCGGTGACGGTAGACTCAGCGGGCTTCGTCTAGTAATCCGTTCCAGGACGGCCGTTGGATCGTTGCGCGTAGAAGGACCTGCTGCCATGCGGCCACAGTCACTTTCGTCTTTGAAAAGAGTCTGCAGCACATATCTTTTCGCTGTGTCATTGGCAGGCATGTAGTTCGATGGTAGGCAGGTGACTCGCAAAGTAGTATTAGACCCGAAATGTGGCGTATCTTGTAGCTAATGGGGCCAAATCGGGAGTGAGAGCCGTGAGGTCGAGCAAGCTCACCGATATCAGGCGCATCTGCAATGCTTCCATAAAGTAACACCACCTCACTCCGTGTAGTGCTATAGCCTCGCTCATCTATGATGAAAGAGCCCACAGTCTCTTAACGTAGCTCAAACTCCCTTCCATACACCTCCTCGACCTCCCAACCATCCTCCCTCCCTGCCACCACTCCCCCACGACCTCTACAGCCTTCCTAAATCCAGCCGCACTCTCCACAACATCTGCCACAACACCAAAGCAGGGCTCTCCAGTCCATGCTTCCAATCCAAATGACATGCGCAACCACATCCGCACTGGCTGATAGCCAGCTCAGCGCGCCAAGTGGCAAAGCGGGCAGTCCAGAGCCTCGAGAATCGAAATGCACTGCTGCGTCTCATGCCAGGGCTAGATGGCTTGCTGGAGCTTTGCGTGAGAAGGGAGAGGATGACGAAGCACTGCTGCACGGAGAATGTTCAAGTATGAAGCACTGGTTGACCGCCTGGTTTCCAGACATAAGGTGGTGGAGCCTCACCTCAACCTCATGCGCGCTGAGATACAGTTCCAGCCGGGAATCTAACGGCAGTCTCAGGTTCAAGATCATCGATCTCATATTGCTGAGTCACTGCATCTATTGCGAGCTTTTCTGAGCGGTCGACAGGGCCTGGATCCACGCATCGACCATGCCCGCTCCAGCGAGATCTGAAGCAGATCAATTGCAACATGTAACCCGTCCTCTGCGCACGCCATAGTATACCGATGACCGTCCATACTACCCCGGCGGCTGCAACGCATATGCTCTCACAGGATACAGGCCCTTCGGGAAGCCCTTCTGCAACTCCGTACTTACAAGCTTCAGCCCAGTCCGCTCAAACAACTTCCGAAATTTGTCATCCGTCCGCGTCACACTGCTGTCCGTCTCGTCATACACATCCTCGCCCAAATGATGATTACTCAGATTCTCCTTCACCACGATCCAACCTCCCGGGCTCAACACGGCCGGAAGCCGCTGCAACAACTCCACCGACTGCGCGTCCGTGAGCTGCCCAATACACCACTGGATCCAAATCAGATCGTACGGGCCCTGCCCATCCCTCTCCGGATGCCATGCCTCAAGCCCGATATTGTAGATGTCGCCAATCCCCTCCATCTGCTGAATCTTGTCCGTGAACTCCCTGACTGGCTCGACGACATCCACGGTCTCTGCCACGTTCCTCAGAAACCCTTCCGTGACTCTCCCGATGCCGGCTCCACAGTCGACAGCTCTCGTGAGTTTCTTGCCTGGTGGGTGTTGTTTCGATTGTCGTCGCAGTTTGGCGAGGAAATTGCTGGAGCCCTGCAGGTCTGCTTTTGAGACTTCGGGGAATCCGCCCAGCACGCCGTTGACGGTGGGCTCGGTCGACGACCAGTATTTGATGGCGGCTTCGGGATCGATGTGCGAGTCTGGTGCTGCTTCTGCTTGCGTGACTGCTGGGCTGGAGACGTGGTCGTTGCGGGGAGCATCGCCCATCTTGGCTTTCTTTGCAGCGACGATCTCTCCTTCCGTCTCCGTCTCGCTCTTACGTTTCGGCGAAGGCATGGTTTGTCATGGATTCAAGTTGTTTGCCAGTGCACCTACGCCAGGTGTGACTAAGATTACACGCTATCTTTCCCCAGACAGCGCTCCTCTAGATAGTCCCTACTACTTAGTTAGTACATTTTATCATTATTAGTTTGAAAATATAGCCTTCTAGTAAACCTTTTTTGGGTCTTGTGTCTTGATTTATTATAGCTGTTATGTTATAGAAGCTAGAATATTATGCTAACATAGCTAAAGTTATCTACGTAGGTAAATATATTAGTATTCTTACTTCGAGATATCTTAGATAGCTAGAAGAAGAATATATATACAAGATTTGGTATTTAGATATCTATGAGAAGCTGCTTAAAGCTAATGAACTAATAATTAGAAATCTCTTAAAGATTTTATTCAAGGCGTTTTGTTCTAGGCTTCATTTCATCCGAAAATAGCGTGTCTTCTGAGCCGACGTAAGAGAACCACGTTTGTCGTAGAAGCAACACAATCACGATTGTAGCAAGGGCACTGTGGATCCAAGGCATTGCATCCCGCCAACTTGGGATGATGGGTCGCAGGTGGATAGAGCGAGTCTTTGGGCGAGTCGATTGAGGTGAGTAGTGATGGCATTTTGGGTTGATGGATTGCCACGGTTTTTCGAGATGTTTTGCGATGCGATCGCGGAGAGCTGTTGCAGAGCAGGCACAAAGAAAGGTTGAGGTGTCCTCAGGCGACACTGTTCAAGCTTCACTTCAAGGTACGCGGCCTTTCTCAGCCGTAGGAATACGCTACAGCGCTTCCCATACTTCGGCGTAAAAGCAACCAGGAGGGAAACACAGAGCTTCGTAAGGTTATGTACTTCGTCGCAAGGCGCGTGAGAGAGCTTGACAAAGCTTGGGAGCGACCCGGAAGGCCTACCTCCTAGCTCATGCAACACATCGGACGGGTAGATACCTTATTGACGAGCGTGCCACTTGGTTGACGATGAACAGAGGACGAGATGTGGATCGCGACGAAAAGGCAGTAAGTCATATTTTCATGGACTTTTGCCAAAGCCAAGATCTGCGTCTCCTCGACTATCGAACACACCATTGTGCCACAGGACGCCTACTGCATAGCTCCCGACTTCTTCGACCCTCATTATTAGCTAGGCACCACAGACCACGCCAAACACATGCACCGAAGGATCACCATCGCCATCATCATCATCATCATCATGTGCCTGTTCGCAGATCCGCCGATTCTACAGCTGTGGAATGCTACCCCAAAATGAGCGCAATTGAGGGCAGCCGCTCCAGGTACGACCAATAGTAGAGGACAACGCTCAAAGATCGAACTTGTGCTTATCCGAGAGTTTGACTGCAATGATGGACCATGGCCGGAGGAGATGTGGTTGATATCACCGGCGGAGAGAGTGCATCACAGAAGGTCGGGAAGGATGTGATCACTTTGGCCCTCGGAATCCTTCATGCTTAGGTTCAGACAATTCTGTAGAGGCATGCTATCATCAAGATTTGCAGGACGCAACGCAGGAATCAGGGCGAGAAAACTATCGAACGTCAAAGGAAACGTTTACGCAACCAAAGAACAGGCCATAAATTGACGGTTCCTCCCTTGACCGTTCTGAGTGTCCAGCAGCACGGTCATCGTTGCATCCTCCGCAATGACTGCTATCTGCCTGGAAAGCCTGATCCACCACAGTCCCAAAGATGTAGCGACTAGGAACCGAAGGTCTTTCAAGCTCGCCATTTGCTTAATAGGTACAGCATTTCTATTCACACTCCTGGTCACTGGTACTTCCTACCATTCGGCCCTATATGCTGTTGTCTATCGCGAGACCTCTTCACAAGTGAGATTTCGGGCGAGTATCCGATTTCCACATGCATCTACGAGCGAGGCTTTTGTTCTTGGTGTATCGGCATTGCCGAGTTCGCCGCCGACGGTGCTGTCATTGCATTGAGCGGTAATAGGCCTGCATGTGTGGCGTCTGGACTAGTTGGTGTTGATGGTTGTATCCACGCCGGTTTTGGAGCTGTTGCAGTGGTCGCCGCCATAAGAACTCTCGAACGCAGGATGGATGAGGCAGGCCAAGATTTACATGGAGCGTGTCGACCGATCTTCAAAGCGAGAGATCAGCCCGGTTGAGCAGTTCTTCAGCGATATAGTGCTTACGACTATCGCTTCGAGGGCCGTATCATCGAAGCCGACGAGTTCAACAGACATATTCTAGATCAAAACAACGGCGAACATGTTCCCGTGTTCAGCTTCATACCGCCACATGGCATCCATTTCCACCACGCCACCGTTTACAACAAGACTGACGGCTGGAGCTTCCATCGCTTTGGCCTTCCTGCCAGAGCTCCGATTGGCATATGAACAACAATGTATGCTATACAAGGACAACGAATATTTCAAATCAGGAGGCATCAACGCGCACGACACCAAGGATGTTAACAACGGCAATGTCCAATATCTCAATACGGGAGATTACAAAAAGATGCAGAACGAACTGTTTTGTGCGGACTCAGACCTTGCGTGTAAAGGCGGATTCGCGGTGCAGGTCTACGATGCCACCACACAAGAGACGATCGGCTTCTCTACTATTGCACCTGTTCAAGCCGATGAAAGTACAGTGCTCTTCAACGGCAAGAAGTACTCGTCTCCACTTATGCAAGGTAACAATTGTGCCAAACAAACATCGTCGGATTAGATGGCCCCGACGAAGACCAGGACCAAAACGACGACTATGCGTATAACGGCCGAGCTTGTGAGCGGACTGACTCACGACGAGCACCATGCAGCTCAAGATCAGCAGTTTTGCGGCCAGACTTTCAATGATCCACGGTCCCAGATCTTCTGCGCCGTGAAAGCACACAGGAGGTCATGATATAGCCGAGCGCGTCATCGCAGCTAACGCAATTGCCAAGTATATCCGTGAATAGCCGGCGGCATAACAGAAAGCGGAAGAAGAGCGGCTAAGCGATGTGGTATAGATGCACTGCAACTGCTCGATTATTAAGTGTAGGCTTTAGCTATGCTCTTCCTTTACACCGTAACCCATCACCGCGCACCGTTGGTGGGCGTCAAGTGAAGAAGAGCTGACGTTCTTCGTGATCCAGGATCCTTCGCGGGCCGGAAGCTCACCGCTCGAGGGCTTCAAGTTGTGTACCCGGCCTGACAACCTTGTACTAGACCTGTACCGACGAGAAAGGGTACTGTGACCACTACCCTCCTGCAAAATTTTGATAGCAACGCAGCTCAAGATTCATCCTGGCATAGGACCTGCAGCCTTCGCGACTACAAGGCGTCCATTAAGCAAGGGTATTGGAATATCGAAGCCGCAATGAACAACCCTGCATTCCCTATGTTCCCTAAAACATTCACACCAGACAACATGGCATCCTTAGAAGGGTTGGAGGCACAGGAGCAAGTGGTGTGTCAATCGCTCTTGGATTCGTTGGGATACTTCTTGCTTTATTCGGTCTGGAAGGCTCCTCAGAGACATGACAGCCATTAAAAGGCTTGCATGCACACAGTGGCACATACTCAGTGAAGGTCGAACTGAAGAAACCCTTTCATAAGGTAGTGGGCTGAGTACAGCTTTCAACGGACAAAAGCATTCAACACATTCTTTCTCCAAGAAAACCAAGAAGATGTCCGGGATGTGAACACATCTTGCCGCAGGTCAACGCACATTTGAGAGTCGAAAATATGCCGCAAATTCCGACTCTCTGCAACTTTCGCTAGCCTGCGCCTATCTCGCAACATTTAATCCCATCTTCTCTTCAAAACCTCCACCAAGCTGCTAGCCGACCTTCTTGAACAAATGTTACCGCGGAACGGCACCTAGAGCCACTTATTGCTCTATTGTGGTGCAATTCGCATCGGAGGATATGCGATATTTCAAGGTACCCAAACTCATCAATTCTCCGTCTGGCTGCCAGTTCGCGCCTGACATCCGGCAATGCCCTTCCCTCATTTGCACTACGACCAAGTTTTGCAACGCGCCGTAGAACCGGGACCCCCTTCTTGTGGGCAATGTATCCAGCTGCCGCAAGAACAGGGGCCAACACTCGTCTATGATGTGCAACTTCATCAGTATGTATAGTATAAGCAAACACGGAAAACACAAAGCTGTGGATATAGCAAAGTGCAATAGGGATTCGACAGGGCATGGATAAGAACGTACACCATCGGGGCAAGTAGCCATGCACATAGCCAGGGCTGTAGTAGCATATGCGAGTAGTGGTACGAGAGTTGTTAGCTTCATTGTGGACGTAAAGTGAGTTTGAGTACTGATGCTGTGTAGCTGGTGTTGATCGATGTGGTTATCTAATGCGGTTGTATTACGCGTGCGTTGGACGTTCCAAAAGTTTCCAGAAGGAGAAGGGATCACAGCACAAGAATGCGGGACTTGCAAGGCTATAATAGTATGAGAGACAAGAGAGCAAGACCACGATCACCTCGGTATAGTGACGACCCTCGGCTGTCTCGCTCGCCTTCGACAAGAGCATCCCTTGAACTTGCACCGCCTTATCAACTTGGCCAAGCAGGGGCTTAGAGATGTAAGAAGCGAAGTAAAATCGGTTTCCGCGAAAATCATCCTTGAGGATACCCTCAACTACAGCAACGAATTGAGTCCTAGCCAATGGATATTCCTGCTCATGGCGGCTACTCTTTCTGCATAAAGGACAAGGTGCAAGCATGGTCCGGGGACAATCTTGTTAAGTATAATTGACGCCCGTATGCACGTCGGGCAGAAATTAATTGACGTCGCAGTCTAGAATGTTCTCCTTAGGGATGATCCTTGCTACGCACGACCGTGTGATCTGAATGAGGGCCGGGGGTACGTACACTAATTCTATAGTATCCACGGCCATCTTTGTAGTTATGAGATTCCAGCTAGTAGCTCTTGCGGTGGTTCTGAAAGGGCGCATAAATGCTTCATTCGATTTATTTCCAACAACTAAAGACGATTGCCGCAATCTACAGCAGATTGCTAAATCAGCTTCATAGTGTGCTAGCCATCCTTGTAGGAGATGTAGGACCTTGTCAAGCCCGATGGCAAGTGGAGATTTTGACAACCACGCCGAGCAAGGATTGCAAGACAGGCTACTCCGTAGAGTCCCGACTTTCCAGCTCACATTGGCCAGATAATTGTGCAAGAGAAAGAGTCAATGACGCAGAAAGTGTACATACACCGGGCGTGACAAGGCCCTATACAGCGTCACTTCGAGAACTTCATTGGTCGTTTGACGTACTTCGCAATCATACTTCTTAGCAGGCTACGACGTGCGAATGTTCTATTGCCGTCTACATCCCGCTGGAGCAGTGCGTAAGGACTTGACTCGACAGGACTGTAAATCACCCTGACACGCAGAAACGAAATATGTTTCGGAGCTCACAGTGCCACGGGCATTCTTCTTCCGTCCACAGGAGGGCCGTTTGGGTCAACGACTCAACGCTGAATTGAATCCAGGTTTCCTGGGATCGGATCAAGGAGAACCCATGCAGTATTATCAATGACCCAGATACGGTCCCCGGAGCTTCATGCCCTATCTCTCGAGCTGGGCACGACTGGGGTGTACAGCTGGCACTTCATGTTGAAAGAAGCGCTTTTGAATAATGGGCCCACATAGAGGTTTTGATCTCAGACATGAATTCATATTCAGTGTCTGAACAATCAACAAAGACATTTGCTTACTCCCTGGCTCTTCTGCCGACTCGATCATCGATTTCACAGACATCTATGGGAAAGTTTGAGCCAAGAAGAAGGGCAACGGCCGACGAGCAGGATTGTTGCCCTCTGGGAACGGTTCGTGATCAGACCGACGAGGAGTCGGAAGACACTTCGTGTCGAGCATTACTTTCTCGCAACAGCCCGGAAGGAGGATTCTGCCGCCACATTCCGAGGATATTTGCAGTCTTCATGAAACTGACAAGGTCTTGGCCCACTCCGGCGAGAGCGGCGAGCTTATCTGAAGCTTTAAGACGGTTGCAGACTGAGTAAACCTCCACGAGCCTGTCCCACATGCTATGCCAGACATCAATTGATGCTGTACTATGTGTTCCGCGACCAGAGCGCAGCTATGGACAGCATCCTCAGAAGGTGTGCTCTGGAGACATGAAGGAAGAATAGATGTTCTTGAAACTCGGACGTTCATCGGACTCGTTAAGGCCCTCTGGGAATGTTCCTCCCGCGCTGATACGATGGCTTTCGGACAGGATCTGATGCTGACCAAAATGTAGAACTCGCAAGGAAAGGAAGTTGTTCGCGCTCAGACAGCGATCAATCCAGCGCTTTGCAAATTCCTACGACTCGGCTGAATTAGTGCTTATTGAGGCGCAACCTGTCAACCAGCGAGGCTTCTTCTAGTACTTGGAGTCGAATGCTTTATTAGTCTCCTCGGAGTTCCATCGCGCCGCTCATCTCGTATCGGATCAAAAGTCTTTGATCCGAAGATCTGAGAACCTTAGGAGGGCCAGATGCTTTTTCAGATCGTTTGTCTGTTCAGAAGCTAGATGTCATTGTCGAATCTGAGCTCCGAGGCCGCAGCTGACGCACAATCGGTCTCGAATTTCCCATGGCGATGAGTGAAAAGTTCCAAAGATCTGAACGGAGTATACGGTGGTGAACCTCATGCGGTAACAGCTTTTGCCTCGGTCGAGTGATTCACACTGATGCATCGGGCAGACTCATCGTTTCGGAGAAGCTAAAAAGATCCCAAGCCCAAGTGCTGGAGAACCTTGGATTCCTCGCAATGCGGCTCCAGTCGGATGCCTGTGAGGTGAAGCCCTGTTCCGGCAGTCCCGTAACCACCCAAGCCGCCAAGCCTGTCTTACGGATTAAGAACCAATGACCTCCTCTCCGTTCCAAACTACAACGTGATCCTCTTTTTCGAACCAAACTCCCCCGAGGATCGACAATCCCGTGCACAAGTATCTGAGACCCACCAAGACCATTACCCTCGGCTCGAGATTGAGAACCGCTACCATGAAATTCCAAGCTGCTACTTTGACCCTCCTCGTCCAGCTACTTGGCGCTGCTAAAGGCGAAGCGACTTGGGTACGTAAAACTTGTACCTGATGACCTTCGAACCTCGACAAACTTATCGTAGGCCTTCTAACAATAGCGCTAGAATTGCAAATATGAACAAGGGATAGGGATATGTCAGAAGGGTGACGATGCACGCACGAAGCAGGCCTGTAGACTTGTAAGTATTTCTTCACCAAATGGGGCGAGAGCTAAGTAATGCGGATACTGACTCAACGTTCGTAGAATTTCCCTTGCCCTGCCGTCGGAAATGGTTGTCGCCCAAACACTTTTCAGATTCCTATTAGCAAAGAGTGGGTCGCAAATTGCGGGGATTACGTGCCGAATACTTAGGACGGATACGGGGACAGGGCAGGGGGATAGGGATCGAACCAAAGGGCGATTGACGAGCGTATGTAGCTCTCACTTAAGCTATGAAGTTACGACCCGTGAATGAATGAGTACTACGATGGGTGGCCGCGTGAGAATTCCCGCCACTGTGTCTTGCTCCTCGTCTTTCTGCTTCGGTCCAGGGCGAGGCTTGCCCTGCCTGGGACAGCCAGCGTGCATCGGCTACGCAGCAGTCATTGCATTCTTCAGCCTCGCAATGTGGTCCATGGGTTGGGAGCAGTCTCCACAGCAGTCAGTCCGATTAGTCCAAACAGACTGGCCTTGGATGCGTCTTTCGCGTCCCAGACCACCGCAGCCGTGAATTTGGACTCTGCATTTTAGTCCAGTTAAACCTGGTGCAGGACTCGTCCTCAGGTATATGGCAGGGAAATGGCTCGGTCCGCAGCAGTTGCCGAGGGTCAGCGCGATTATCCACTCAATAGAACCTGATGAGTGTGCATTTCGTCTGCTGATCCTGCCGAAAGCGCCAGAACAGTCAATCAGTACCGAAGCGAAGGTCCATACGACCTCCATCTTTGCAATCAGCTTACCAGGTCACTGTGATGCTGCCAGTCCGACCTCTCCGCTCCGCCGTCAGTTTTCCACAGGTTTATCCCATGTTGTGCAAGACTAGCAGCAAGACACGCCATCTACGCGAGGTGGTGTGGTAGATCCCTTAGAGCGTACCTTCGGTGGTAAGACTGCATCTCTCGTGGGCTTGTTGCTCTTGCTCTTGGGACAGGGCGGCCGCGAGGGTTCACGGCATGACAGCAATGCGGAAATTCACAGCAGCCCAGATAGTCTTGGTAGAATCCAGATCCGGCAATATGGTTGGTCATTTGATGGCGCCAGCGAGAGCACTGCATGTGATACGAGCGGTGTGGACAGCCTGCGGTCGCCAATCCAAAGGTGACACCGTCTATCCAGTAAGGTCTGGCAAGTGGTCGAGCTAAGTGACCGCCTTACAAGACGTACTGTTTAGGGGCGATAGTACTGAACGAAGGGCTAAGCAGTGTCAACAGCGTCCTGTCACGGCGATCCCAGAATAGTCCGCGGCTCTTGAGCTCGTCGGAGATCCTACCGACGACTTGTACAGCTTGCAGTTTCTGACAGATCTGGGCTTGATGCAGTGGGCAAGATGACCTTCGCCCTTCTCGCGAGTCACTGCAGGATTATCGGCGCGGGCTCCTCGTCCATAAAGAGCCAGAGCAATTTTCGGAAGACCGACTGAAGCTCCCACGACTGAATGCAGTGTCATTGTAAATGATGAAGAGACTTATTGAGCGCGGCTGACATTCGTGCAGTGTGCTCTCGCAATCATTGAAAACGTGTTTTTCCCGGCTATGGCACTCGACGACCAATTCTTATAGGGTAATAGGGACGGTGCAGGATGCCACTAAGTGTCGATACTGAACGCCCCAGATGGAGCGCTTCTCTGGTCTGCTTGAAGGCCGCTAGACGGGTGTCGGCATTAGCATTTACGAAGTCGACGAGGCGAAGTGGAGGCAGTCTTATCGCGCGATTCGCACTACATGTACCGATTAATCGACCTGAGACCAGCTGACCCTGTGTTGTATAGGGTCTTGGCACGTCACGGTAGTATACTACGAAACCACGACTTGGGCGACTCCTCTATTTTACAGTTGATAGACAGCACGTGGCATGAATAGGCGACTACGATAGCGGAAGCTAGTGTCCTCCCGGTCGATATAGAGCTGAGCAACTCTCACCCTCGTGCTTAACAAGGATATCCTCGAGAGCGCCCTAGAAGCAGTTGTTCTAGCCTTCCAGCCAATGATTTTTCTTTGCGCAACACGGCCCATGCTATCATTGGTCCAATTTACGAAAGCAACAGGCTCGAGATCCCTCATTGGCACGTAATACGAAAGCAACAGGCTGTCCCTGGTCACATATGATCTTGTAGATTGAGGCCTCGGGTCGAGATCGTTTGACGTCCGTCGCATACTAGGGATGAAGGCTAGCAATCACTGCGAAGGGTAGCCTTCCGTAAGAGCGGGGCCTCACATGCCTTCATGCCTGACTTCCTGGAAAAGGACTTTCACGGCAGCGACGATGACGGATGTGCGCATGGCTGGCAGGGAGACCAATTTGACATCCTCCTCGTCCCATCACAGCTCGCTCGAGCATCGTACTCGTTACACATGAAGGTAACGCGGCAAGATGAGACCAGGTCGTCCCAAGGAAAGCTTTGAGAATGGCGGACTCCATGTCTCCCTCAATGGGTCACCGCGTGAACAGATCTTCACATGGACCAGTCCCCTCCTTCTCTACGTTACAACCATCAAGCATGTAGTACCTGTGGAATGACGGCGGATACGAACATACATATCAGAGTGTACGGCTTCCAACGAGCACCTGCTCTCATCGTCTGCTGTGGTTGGCGGACGTCTACGACGTAATGTTGTTTACGGAGCGCATAAGAATGGGCATCTCAGCTCACGGAGTGAACTGCGCTTTCGATCAATGCACGGCTCATCCACGGCATACTTCTCGGTGTCATAGATTCAGCCATGAAATTCTATCAGCTGTTGTCACTTACTGTGTTCCTCCCAGGTTCGACTTCTGTTGCAGAGGAGCTTTGCGGCACTTTTGGGAGGAGTACGACGACTCCATACTTTACATCAACATCTCCTGCCCTCTTCAATGCAGTAGCCTGTGGAGAGCATTGCGGGTCAGACGAGGAATGCAAGAGCTATGCCCTTGGGGTAGGCATGTGTTTGCATTACACATCACCAGTGTCAGTAACCTTTCCCATCCCAAAATATTCAACGCAGCTGACTTGACCCTAGTTCGAGCATAATGGAAGCCTCAGACCGGACACCATGGGCATTCTTCGACAGAAACTGCGATCTTTCCCAGAACTCTTCTCTGGCGGGTATCATGCAGTACGTCTCACTAGGATCACCCTGTATGATCATACCAAACGTCACCGAATTCCGCCTCCATGTGCCCGGTGTGATCCCCCTCGTTACAGATGGCAAGGGACAACTTCAGCCTCTTCGTGCCCCTTCAAACACATCGGGCCCAGAAGATATTCCCGAAGACCTCCTTGGCAAAGGTGACCCCTTCTCCTTCCACAAACCCAAAGATGCACCCGCGGGTCTATACGACCTCGTCGTGACTGGTCTCGGCTCCGAGCCGCAGTATGTCGCCAAAGCAGCCAATGGTGACCTCGTCCTCACGACAGTCTCGACCGGCCCAACGGCTCAAAAAATCCCCGAACACGAACAACCCTGCGCGACCTCCATATTCACCGTCGACTGCGACGGCCACGTCGGCGTGACGCACGAAGGAAGTCCCTACAGCTGGAACACCCACGCCGACGGCAAGGGCACCTCCTTCACCCCTGGGGCAGACATCGGCACCATGCTCGCCCTCGACTTCGCCCCCTTCGACATCACCGAAAACAATCACGAACGTCGCAGTGTCCACGCAAAGCGAGACACCTTCCGGTGTTCCCCAGGGCTGCGCGGCGTCTCCAAACCCGGCGCCCGCCCCCCTTCCGCCAACGGCTGCGGTTCCAGATCCACGCACAAACTTGTCCCGGAACTCTATTTCCACGACTGCTGCGACTCGCACGACGTCTGCTACGACGAGTGCGCACAGCAGTCGTGCTATGTTTGCAATCATAAGTTTTACCTCTGCATGAATGCTAGGTGCGTGGGCGTGCACTCTTATCTGAAAAGAGAACTCTGCCATGTCGCTGCGCATTTGTACTTTACCGCGGTCCAGGGAAAATTTGGCTGTCCGTTTTTTGCACAGTATACGTTGGAGAGATGTACTTGCATTGGTCCTTCGGAAAGATGCTATTCGCACCCAACAGAGTGTCCGCCGTAGGGTGAGACGGTTCTTATGATTGTGAAAGAGGGTCTCGTGATCTTAAGAAGCTGCTACGAAGCGTCCGCTATCCACCCCAGGCGTAATAAGGTTGTCTAGGAGGACGGGGAGTAGGATAGGCTGCAGAGGAACCCGGGAAAATATGATTGAGTCCGATTTCGTACGAGATCAAATGGGGCGTTGTGATGGCAACCAGGCACATGAGAAACGAAAAATGACACGGGATTTTTGCTGCAATCTTTCCTCCTCATACTGTCTCCCTTCATTCCTCCACTACTGCCTATTAGGGCTGACGGAAGGCCGTCTTTCCGTCCATGGCGCAGCAATGCGAATGTTGACCACGCGTAATGAAACACAGTGGCTGGATTGCCAATCTAAGCAATGCGGAGCGATCTTTCTAGCACTCGCGCGATTTCTAGCCGAATCCAACACGATCACATTTCTCTCTCACCCAAGGTTGTTGATCTCGCATGGTGAAGACATCAGCGACCGGCAATTCAGATACCCTAGCTTGTATAAAGTCATCAGATGTTCGATCAGACGCCCGAGCTAAGGAAGCTGCGAACTTGCGTGGGTCTCTGCCCAGACCTCCGTTGCCTCTCCCATGCCGCATCAGCACAATGGCTGCGCTGAGGACTAGAGATACAATTCCAGTATCTGGAGATACAAATGCTGGCATCTCTTCCGAAACTGTCTATACTACGGCGAAAGGCAAATACATCGATTCGGGCGTCTCAGGAATCGTGGAATTGCTACCTAATGGACATGTAATCAAGTCACCATGGCCTGGCTGGCCGGAAGATGAGTGCAAAGAGGACATAGCTCAGGAGGTGCGTACGTACAGGCGGCTCTTGCAATGCTACGGTCCTCGTAAGCGGTTTATTCGACTCATTTCGTACGACGAAAAGGAACACGCAATCACTATGGAGCATATAGTGAATGGAACACTCTGGACGTACTTAGAAGTACACAATAATCAGGTGATCCAACAGCAGCGGCATCTATGGATACAAGCAATAGTAGAAGGCATGGAAATGCTTCACGCTGCGAATATTATACATTGCGATTTCAGCCCTCGCAATATGCTCATTGACCACACTTTAGAACTTAAGGTGGCAGACTTCGGATGCGTCTCAATAGATGGCTCGAGATCATCCGTAGGCGGAAGTTCAAGGTTCTACCCTACAAGGAACTGCGAAATATTCGAAGTCAACGACGATCTCTTCGCTTTAGGCTCTAGCGTATTCGAGGTTCTGACTTGGAAGCCTCCATACGTGGATCTAGAAACCGGCGCAGTTCGGAATCTTCACGGCCTCCAGCAATTTCCTGATCTTGTTGGGCTAGATTTCAGTGACATTATTCGCGACTGTTGGCTCTTTCAGGCTGGATCTGCACGAGAGGTTTACCAATGGGTCAAGCGACTATGCAATAGTCAAAAAGAATGCTGAGCGAGAGGATAGGTACAAAACTTCATCCTTGACTGCTGGTCTCTTCGGGCAGGATACTTAGTTGCAAGCGTCCCCGGGAAGTCAACCAATAATCCGAGCATCACGTATCATACACGACCCTGTCGACCATATTCTTGCTCGCCGACCGCCTGGCGCCCTAGTCATGCTGCATCTAGTCCAATGCCCTTCGCGAAGGGTGATTGGGGCAAAAGCTGCGATCTGTTGAATGTCTTACAAGCATGAAGGTGATGACAGGGTAATGGAGGTAGTCTGACCAATGCGTAGGCAAGCGCTGAAGACCACTATGCTACTTTTGATGCACGAGTCTTCCGTCGCAGCATCATTTCAACTGATACAATCGAATAGGCCCCAATCCTAGTTGAATGATCCCCCAAGACCATCTGCGGCTCTCTGCTCGTTTTAGGTCGACTCGTACGCCGAATCCGCCATCTTATTGCCCTCGTCCCCATCCTCATCGTCCACTTCGGATTCGCTCATCTCCTCCTCCTCGCTATGCTCATTTGAGCTCACACCGCCGTCCTCACTGGAAATTGGCGTGCTTGCAATTGAATGGAGCTCATCTGTCCCGCTGATCTCGTCGGAGTGAATTCCGGCATCTGGTTCTACACCAGTGGATGCGAAATTGACCATGGGTGGATTTATGGTTGATAGTGCTGCTATGAATTGGTCAAGATTGACTTGGGCTGTGAGTGTCGCGCTGGGCTGGTCTGCAGCTGGTATTGGCGGAATGAACGTCGAAGGAAATGCGTTAATACTCTTGATGTCGACTGGCATTGGTGGCGGCGGAATTGGTGGCGGCAGGTCACTTGGCACGAATGATCCTGCCATCAATGGCGTAGTCAGGACTTTGAGATCGCCACCATTTTGGTTCCTCCTCTTCTTCTTTCTGGGCTTGTTTGTCGGAGGAGCCGCAATTGCAAGCGGCACAGCTGAGTCACCTGACCCAGATAGACTGGTCGTTGCCACTTGCTGCGACACGGCGGCAGGAAGACCTTGAGAGCCCGGTGACTCACTCAGTCCAGAGAAATGCTCGAGCGTATCGCCCGGCACGTCGAAGCTCCCAGCAGTTTTGATGTTGACTGCGCTACTTGCCTTCTGCGTGCGCTGCTGAACAGATTCTTGTGCACCAGAATCTGCAACCTCAGCCTTGAAACCAGCGACGTTGGTCCCGCTCCTCTTCTCGGCTACGAGATCCTCCACGAATTTGCTGGTGTTCTCAAGAGCTTCCACAGCACTAGCCATATTCTGTAGAAGATGGCCTTGCACCTCCGCAGGTGTGATCATGTTTTCTGGGATCTGGTCGGCGAACGCTCGCGCCATTGGTGTGACGTTGTCACGGCCAGAATCGCCGAAGATGCGCAGAAACAGGTTGTAGGCAACTTCGTTTGAGGCATAATCGAACAAGACTTTGCGATCTATGCGGCCGGGGCGAACGAGCGCTTTGTCGAGTGAGTCAGGGTTATTGGAAGTCATGATTACTATCCTGCCTTCTGGGGCTGATATGCCGTCAAGCACATTTAGGAGAGTAGACAGTGTGAGTTTGTTCTTGTTGTCCGGGTCTAAAAGATTGCCAACCTCGTCGTAAAGCATCGGCACGTCGTAGTGGTAGGGCTGATGACGCCGCCGTTTTGAAATAGCTTTCTTGACTGGCTTCTTCATATCCTCGCGCTTGATGCCAGCTGAGTCGATATCCTCAAGCAAAAGTATACATCTGCTCGGCAGTGCTTCGAATAAGTTGACAAGAGTTTCATCATTGATACCAGTTTGAGTCATAGACAGCAGATAGACGTTCAACCCGTACTGGCCAGCCATCGCACAGGCCATAGAAGTCTTCCCAGTACCTGGTGGACCATAGAAGAGATAGCCACGGCGCCATGGGATGTTCCTGCTAATATAGAACTTCTTGGTGTCGTCGCTAAGATAGTTCTGGACGTCTGCCACGAGGGGATCCTTCACATGCGCGTCAAGCGTGACAGCGTCGAGTGTGCGGGCAGGACGTGCAACGCCCTGGTCCCAGGTGATTTGTCCGGAAAGGTTTTCGGGGCGAAAGATCTTGGTCATGCTTTCAGTTGCCATTTCAGTTGACTCCTTGATGTGCCGAAGAAAGTCGGTAATTGGTTTGGTGTTGCCTAGAAGGTTCATGCAGGACAAGACAATTGTCTCTTCACTCTCACCTCTGGCTGGCATCACGGTGCTATAATCTGGCGAAGCCTTATCATGGCTCGCAGCCCGCTTCTTGAAACACAGTCGCTGCCCGTTGTAGACAAACGTGAACTTGCCTACGTCCGGCACAAGTTCAAGCATGTCCGGCTTCTGGTCTTGCTCTTGTTGCTTTATGGGCTTGTTGCCTCGGCCTAGTCCCATGTCGAACGGAAACATATCATGACTGCGCAGTTGACTCTTGGCCTGCGGAAGTTGGAGTGCCAATTTTCGGGCCCTTTGGCCTAATCCTTGCTTGACCATGTAAGCCATCACAGGCTGGTAGAGTGGATGTGCCGTTGGTACAAGGACAGAACCGGTGATACAGCTGACGAGGTATTGCTGGACCGTGGCAAACCCCTTCATGACGAGCCGATAACGTGCCAATGCAAAGCCCAGAGACACCCATGGTGTCGAAAGGAGTATTGCCAGACGTAATGTTGGATGCACATGCATGAGAGCATCGACGAAACGCATGATAATGCCCTTGCCAAATTGTGCATCATCCGAGACAGCCTCACTGAATGCCAGTAATGCCCTTGGAAGCTGTCGAAACCTCTGCATTAACTTGGCAGCCATACTGCCGTCTGAGCAGACTGAGGCGCTTAATCGCAGAATAACTTGCAGTGAGCTCGCATGCAGTAGCAGCCACAATACTGGCGGGAGTTTGATCGGAATCTGCCAGACAGTCTCTCGAGCCTGACCCAGCGAGTCCAATACCTCGGTGAAAGTCACTCGATGTTCGAAAAGCTTCCAGCTTGCAAAAGGTATCGGAGAGCGTATCGTTAATGTTTGCCTTGGCAATGTGGATCAAATGTGGCCGGTGGCCTCGCCTTGATGGGCCGGCACTCGATGGAAATGATAATACAGGCAATGCTGCCGTGTAACGTTCGCAATTAGGTGAAAGGACATCGAGGTCAAGAGAGCTTTGGGCACGTCTGACATATGCGTTCTGCGCTCGGAGTGAAGTGAAAAGTTGGGCTCCACTATCTACTACACGCCAGAGGTAGCATTGTTCTTGACCGGAGCTCAAACGACGCAGCCAACAAATGCAGATTCGGCCAGAGACTTAACCAGAGACTTACTGAGGGCTGCCTGAGGCAATGGGGTTTTATGGAGAAGCGTTGAGAGGTCGCGAAGGCAGAGACAAGTGGCTGTGTAGTTGTGGCATGCAGCAAGGCATCATGCTGTCCACAAGGCTGGGCTCGTCATCAGCTGCCAGGCTGCTCGGGTGAAATCTGGGCTCGGCCTTATTGAGCTGACTGGAAATCTTTGAGCATGATGTTGGTGGCCATGATCTTGATGGACGCAATAATGCAGATGTGGTGATGCTGCTGCAACCTCCCGAGACAGCGGTAGCGCCGCGCACATCTGTGAGCTGTGACTGGCGGCCATTACAACCGATCTGACCAATGGAAGCCTGAATGCGCGAGGTATGAAAGATCACATGTCCAAGAGCGAAGATGAGACGACCCAGACGGCTGCAAAAGTGACGAGGAAGGCTGCACGGGCCGTTCCCGCATGACTCGTGCCTCGAGCATTTCCCGCACGTTTTTGGCTGTCCTCTTCCCATCATTGATCTCTCTACTCGGCTGCTGTCCACAGGCCTCTCACTACGCTGGGAGCTGTCGCATTCGCGCCTACCGTCCCGACAGGCCAATCAGGCGCCACGTTCGCTGGAGCTCGAGTACACGGTGCATGACTATGTATGCATGACGGCGCTTGGCGCATCGTCCTTGGCGCACAGGTGGAGCGGGCCGGGGGTGGGTGCCGGATGGAGGCGAGCATGAGCAGGGACGCGCTTGAGACTGCGGGAGCCGAGAGCACAACAGGCCATCGTTGATCAGAGTCTTCCGTTGGCTTCGCGGATGCTTACATGCACTCGCAGCGTTGTTGCAGTCTCTCAGTCATGCACGAGGATTGCTGATCGTCCTCCATCCCGCACCAATCGTATGGAGCGGCTAATATGCATGTCGGTGCTATCATCGCAGCGAACTTGCATATATACTAGCATGATCTTCGCCGGCGCTTGCGATCGATGAGTATTTCACGAGCCCACATATATTGGGCGCGTCTGATGATCTAGCCCGGCTGGCCCTGGTCGTTGCCGTAAAACATAACGATTTTTGGCACTGCGCTGGATTGCCACAAGGCCCTGTCATCGACTGTGTTGGCGACACTGCCTCTGAGGCGAGTTCGGCCTCGCTACCGACTTTATGGCTCCAAGAACCATGAGATACGCACGAACTTGCGCGTCGTCAAGTGTGCCACCCAAAGGGGTGATCAGATTTCGGCACGCTGGGCATGAGGTTTGTCATGGTGCTAACCATCTTGCGGATGTCCAGTAGTAGATGAAAGCAAGTGGGTGCTCCGAAGACACTCGTGGTGTGCAAAATGAGATTCTTCTGTCACGCCTGTTACCATGCGAGATCAGAACCTGCGGCCCAGCAAGACTTCACGACATTACTCAGCGGATGCTTCTGGGCGAGTGTCGAATTTACCATCCACCGCGAGAACAACGTGGATGCAACCTGAGTCATGCCGGTTTTGCATGGTAGAGAACAGCAAGCGAACCCTGCCTACTATGCCGCGACCTCCTCCCGCTTGATGCAGTCCCAAAACCAACTATGCAGTCTATGCTTATTTTCACTCTGCTGAGCAGTCACCATAATCTCCTCGACCGTATCCGCAAGAAACCTGACTGCGCAGCAAATAAGTAGCCGGGTTCCCCTCATCGCGTCACGCGTGGCGGGGCTGTTGGACGCCGCTCAAGGTTGCGTAGACATGGTTCCTGCATATACTCATTTATTGGTGCATTGACACGGCAGATTTAGAAAACCTCCATATTGATCACGACGAAATTATCCGTCTCGTCACGAGTCCTAGCAGGTCGTAAATTAAAGTCCAGGCACAATGTAGGTCAATTCCTTCCTCATGCGCAACGTCCAGAGAAGCAATGATGAGAGTCACCAGCGCAGCATTGTGGTTGGTAGTGACCATTGATATAGCACTTGCAGCGAATCCACGCCCATACCCACTGGCAGACTCCTACCTTCAGACAACATCGTTCTTGGACCACAGTAGCTTCATTCAGGATCTGGATGATCACCAATGGTATCTGGACAACATTCCTTTCATCGACGTGCCGGATCAAAACATTCAAGATGTGTACTACTATCGTGCTAGCGTCATCAAACGACATTTGAAGTGGGTTCACGAAGGACACGGCTGGGTAGAAACCGAGTTCATCCATCCAGTGTCTTGGGCAAGCAAATTCCAGACCATCCCGGACTCTGCTGGACACCATGTTGTCGAGTTGAGATGGCTGCGGGACCTCAATTACGCTAAGAATCTCATTGAAGAGTACACAAGAGGTGGCGTGGAGAAGTTAAGTGGCATTACCTATACGCACTACATGCATCAGGCCATCCTAGAACATGCGCAGGCCACTGGAGACGTCCCCTTCTTGCTCTCTCAATTGGATGGGCTCATCGCGATGTACAATCTCTGGAACACCACTATCGACTCCACCACTGGCTTGTATCATCGCAACCCTCTGCAAGATGCTCAAGAGTACTCGCTACCAGGTTACTTGACCGGAGGGCCAGGTGGTGGGCCCATGCAAGAGTGGAATGACTTTGGCCTCAGTTCATCTCAAGGCGGTGGCAATGACTACACGCTGATCTGGTTGGGACCAGAGACCTACAGGCCTGATCACAATGCGTACATGGTGGCTGGGGCGCGGGCAATCAGTACAATTGCTTCGATGGCCGGCAAGGCTTCACTCGCGAACACTTGGAGCTCCTATGCTGATGGTCTGTACAATCGCATGACAGAGCAGCTTTACAGCAGTGAGCTGAACTTCTGGATTGACGTCGTGCAAGGGACCAATCTACGATGTGAAGGACGGGAGTTGATTGGATACTTTCCATACCGGTTTGACATTGGTACAAATACGACGCAGATCCAGGGCCTGGAAGCAGGTCTCGATACCGAGCACTTCTTGACCGAGTTCGGGCCAACGACTCTGGAGCAGACCAATCCATATTACACAAGTTTGAAGAACTCGACATACTGCTGCATGTGGCAAGGCCAGAGCTGGCCGTTCAGCACCTCGGTATATCTGGGCACTCTAGCACGAATTGCCCGCAACAGCCTCTCGTCCGTTATTACGCCTGACCTCTTCAACCAGGAAATGAAAAAGTACGCCCTCACGAACTACAAGGACGGCGTGCCATACACAGCCGAGAGCCACTACCCTACGATCAATGAGTGGAGCGGCGACACGGCGAACCACTCGGAGAACTATCTCCACTCAACCTACTTCGACAACGTCTTCACCAACCTGTTTGGGATCGTGCCCACGTTCGGTGACACACTGGTGCTGCAGCCATTGGTCCCTAGCAACTGGTCGTACTTTGCCATCGAAAACCTGCCGTATCATGGTTCACTGCTGTCTTTTGTGTGGGATCAAGATGGGACTCATTATAGCAGCAAGGGCTCCCAGGCGGGCTTCAGCATCTACAGCAACGGTACACTGTTCCACCAGCAGAGCACACTGGGACCTGTGAACGTCAGCCTGCCATTCAAGACTACCGACGCAGCTCAACAATTGGCTGCTCAACCGGAGTATCAGAATATACTTGCCAATCCCAATTCCCCATATAACCTGCCGACCGTCACTACGGGCTGGTGTCTTAACTTGAATGGCGATATTTGTAACTACCCGGCGTGGAAGATGAATGATGGGCTGCTATGGTACGATACCACGCCCGACAATCGCTGGACAAACAACCAATCCGAGACACCATACGCCACCATCGCCATTACCCTTCCTCGAGCCCGCAAAATCCGCTCAGTATCTCTTGCCATATTTGCTGACGTAGAGAGAGGCGGTGTCGTGGACTGCCCGGCCGGTGTCCAGGTCGTGGATGGCAGGACGAAAAACACGGTGGCCTTCAAAAATCCTTGGACGGATTGCGTGGGCAATGCGCTAAACACCATTCCCTTCGCGGCGCCTACTGCGGACGACACGTCCAACGTCACGACGCCAGACACTGGCTACACCATCGAGACCGACAATCTCCTCGTCACTATCAGCGATAAGCTGAAGTACACGACTGCAGTCACCGAGATCCAAATCTGGGTTCCTCCGCTCACAGGCCCGCGGTACGAAGCCGAAGACGGGGTGATTGGCACCTTCATCGGATCTTACGAGGGTAAGGCAACAGGTCTGAATGGAAAGATCGAAGGTGGCGGTGTCTCACTCGGATCCGGCGGCTGGGTCGAGATCGCGGATGTCAGGAGGCAGTCCAGTGGGAGTAGCAATAGCACGCTGGCTTCTGCTGGCTCTGCTACGATGGAAGTCATCGGCGGTGGCACGGGGACAGTCGAAGTTGGCTTGAATTGGCTCGCCAATCAGACTGTCAACTTTGCTGGGAACGGAAGCACAACGTTGGATGTCCAGCTCTTGCTCGGAGGGAATGTGGTGACCATCTTCCAGACCAGCGGCACGCCCTGGATTGATGCTGTTGTCGTTGGTGCATAGTTTGGCCCGACCAAGCTTTCTGACAGAGGCGATGCGAGATAGCAGTTGGCAGGGTCAATCAAGCGCTAATAATTCATAGCTTCATGTTAATTCCTACACAGACATTGCACACTGCGGCGCATCAATCTTCGATGCCCACGACGTCACATCAGCGCGAGACCATGCCGCACAACCACACTCCGAGCCATTTCAGGAGTGTCCATCAAGATTGACGATTAGAAACTCTCCTATACGAGTCCTCCCCTCCCGCGACCTGCCCCCAAAACCTCCCCTCAACCACCCACCTCACACACCATCCCTCCCAGCACCCATCTCACCCAGCACCCCTCCAACAAACCAATGCACCACAACAAACCAACCCCACCCCCGCCCCAATGTTAGCTTATGCGAAGACATTAGGAGGAATAGGTATTAGCAGGGAGAGCTCCTTTTTGTTTTCGGGAAAGGGGGTTTAGCAAGCTTAGTACCAGCGAAGTTTGTGCTGACTTTCTTTTCATGTGTTTAGTTCACAGAAGTTGACGGCCAAGTAGGTAGGTGGAGGGGCGTGGGATTGGTTGGGCGGTTTTATGGCGTTGGGTGGGGGGGAGGGGGGGGGGGGGGTTTAAAGGGTTCTTCTGAGCAAGCCGAGTTGCGTTTTGGCGTCAGGGAGAACACCAAAGCCGTACATAGGGACTGCTGTGTTTTCGCCCACCATAAGTCTGCATTTTCTCATCGAAGCTCTCAGATTCAGCGATCACGTCCCAGAATAATGGATTCTGATGGTGGGAGTAGCACTTCTCGGAGAGTCCGAGGATGTGCATACACGGACATCTACTCCTACCACACCTCCCTCCCCTGCGACAGCTCCACCACACCATGCCTCATCAGCGCATCCAGATCGACGCGCTGAAAATGACTGATATGCCCATAGCCTTCCCAAAACTGCGCCAAAGTGTCGTGAGAGACCATGATGAGTTGAGAGGGGGTATACTGATCTGCAATCACGCGTCAGTCGAGGCTCCGTGTCAAACTCCAGAGTTGATATTGACCCACCTTCCACGAATCCCCTTCCGGCAATGTGGCCCGCGCTTCTGACCACACGCGCGCCACGGAAGATCTCTTCGTCGGCCGTTCGCAAGTATCCTCCTGGACCGATGTCCGGGGCGATGAAGGTGTAGTGGCCGCGTGGGATGTTCGGATCGCCGGTGAGTTTGATGGCCTCCAATCGGCCGCTGGGCTCGTCGCTGTGATCCTTCGCGGTTCGAGATGTTCCAGAGGAAGACGGGTGGTCCGTGAAGCCTCCCAAAACACTCTCCGGGTCCAAGTGACCGCGCAGAGACTGCCGCTCGATGTCGGTAGGCACGTTCGGTCCACTCCTACTGATATCGACATTGCGGAACTCCTCCTGCGCACTCGCATAACTCGAATTGCTGCTCGTGCTGTCTCGCCGGCCTCCTCGAAACCAGTGGCGTAGACCGCCCATGCCCTCTGGCAATGGAGACTCATGACCTTTGTCCGGCTGCGTCACGACGAGAAATTCACACCCGTGGCCGCTGTAATCACCGCACCAAATACCTTGCCAAGGCTTCTCGGGCGTAGGCGTGTACATTTCCAGCGGGAGGGTGGCGAACGTGGCCAATTCCTCGTTCAGGTGGACCCCCATGCCGCCGTGGGCGGCCGAGAGGAGGTGCGAGGCGAAATAGGGTCCGCTGCCCGGGCCGAGAGCGGCTGCCAGACCGCTGAGCGAGCTGAAGTTGACCAGTTTGGACGCTGCTCGTCGACCATTGAACTCGGCCCATCGCCGGACACGGAAGGCGGTTTGGCTGACGTCGCTCAAGCGCGTGGGTCGATGGCCGGCGGAGCGGAAGCCGTCTTTCGACTCGGTGCGGACGCGGGAGGCCGAAGGAATGCGCATGGGCGGCCACACGGCGGTAGAGTCGGTGATGGCGGTTTCGGGGAGGGCGCGGCAGAGGGAGAAGGAGGTGTAGAAGCCCGGGGTGTCGGTGGTGTCCATGAGATACTCCTTGCTATACTGCGAAGGTGGCGCGTAGGCTCTGTCGCTGGGCTCGTGGTGGGGCTGATGGTCGGTGGCGGGAGAATCGACGTCCAGACTGACGACGGGCTTCTCCAAGTCCAGGGAGACTCGGGGGTTGAAGGAATGGATGATGACCTCCTGGTTCTTCTCCCAGAAGCTGAGGGTGTGGGGCCCGCGCACGGCGGAGACGGTGTGGGCCTGGATGCTGCCTCTCTGGGCGTCGTATCGTGCCAGCAGCAGCTTGCCGTGCGGGGAGCTGTTGGAGAACCACAGGCGGTGCTGAGGCAGGAACCACCGAGGCTGGTGGGCGACGAACAGGTCGCGGTAGGTGCGGAGCGGGCGGGGGTCGTGGATGGGGTGCGGCAGGTGGCGGTTGACGAGCGGGTGCCACAGCTGGTCGTCGTAGGCATGCGCGGCCAAGACGCGTGCGGCCTGGGCGACGTGGGCGAGGTCGACGGGCTCGAGCTGGGCGAGGATGTGCTGCACCAGCTCGGCCGGCAGGGCCAACAGCCTGGATGCGGGCCCCTCGCGCGCCATCCTGCTGTCTGGTGGAAGGCGCGATGGCTGACGTCAACGCGGCCTCGCGCTTTCCTCCTCTTCGCGGGGCGGTCACCTCAGTCGGCAGAGGCGCGGTGGGGGTGGGATGGAGAGGGGAGAGGAGAGCGAATGGAAGTCGAGCAGCCACCACGCGGCATCGGCGGAGCTGTTCCTTCCCTCCGCGCAGACCGCCCGAACAGGCAGGCCTCGCCCATGACGCCACCACCAGCGGCCTCCAGCTGACCGTCGCACCTCGATTGTGAGGGGTCCCGTCGTCCGCGCTTGTCGGCCGCAGACGACAGCGCATGCGCGCGGGAGTGAGGCCGATGTGGAAGGTGCGTCTCGTCTGGAATGCAGCTGCGCCATCGGCCACACATCATCCCGCCCCCACCTCGGCATCTCCCCGAGCATCTCCGTCTCGCACATCACTCCTGCACCCTTCGTACTCACCAGGTATGCGCTCACCGGGCAGTCCAGCCACATCGGATGCCATGCTACCTTATGCGCTGGTTCTGCGCGAGACACGCCCATGTCACGCTTGACTGCACCTTTGGTTGCAACGACAGCAGGCATACCTCGCAACGCTGCTCTGCTCGGCCAGCCGCAGGAAGGAGCGTAGTACCACCTTCCGCACCTGGCAGCCGCGGACCCGTAGAATCCTTCTCTTTCTGTCCATGCACGAGCTCGAGCAAAGACTGTGCCTTTCCGTGCTGCTGTCCCAACGCCAAGACACTTACACCTCGCTCGCCGAGCCTCGATGACTTGTAGTAAGCAGCTGGGCCTGCCTCTGCCGCGGCTTGCTCATGACAATTCGCCATGACGACCGTCAGCCGTTGAGTCCAGATCTCGATCTCCCTGGGGTTCCGCACGGCAGACAGAGAGCAACGCGAAGGCGAGCTATCACGTCATCTACTTCCCAGCCCTGGGCGGCAAGCTCGGGCAGGTCCTGGCGAGCGTGAAGATGTTGCCTGGGGTGGAGGCAGTCGGCGTCAGCAGGAACAGCCAGGGGTGTGAGACGTGGCGCTGGCACTTGGTCTCCTCCCGCGTACTACTACTACTACTACTACTACTACTACTACCACATGTCTAACTTTCGAGGACGAGAGATCCCCCGGCGGTTTTTACTAGTCATTGGCAACAAGCATAAAGGAGGCGTTTGCGTGTTCCGCGCGGTCATACAGTCATCTTTTCTTCTTCCTTCATAGGTATGAGCAGGTAGACTCTACAATAATGACTCCAGCCTTGACCACGAAGAGTCGACTTAGCAGCCAGTCTTCAAAGAGTCCATGGATGCCATGCTCTGCGTTCCCAAGCTCACAGCATTTGTCGACGCCGCGGCACAGTTGGATGAAAGAACCTCCCCTTACTTATGACGCGACTGGACTTGCTGTATGCTCACCAAGAGAATCAATGTAAAGGCTACGTCATGTCGTGTCACAAGACCTACGACTCATCGCTCACAGCCGTCGTCTTCTTCTCCTTCCTCCCACCACCACCACCACCACCACCCCTACCACGACCCGCACCATTCTTCCTCCCCCTCTTCCTCGACCGACCCTCAACCTCACTCCCCTCACTCTGCTCCCCACCCCCCCCTCATCACCCTCCCCCTTTCCTCCTCCGCAGCCAACGCATCCGGCATAACAACCCCTCCTCCTCCTCCTCCTCCTCCTCCCCCACCCTCCCCCTCCAAACCCCTCTGCACCCTCGCCCTCTCCGCCAACCTCCCCAACGCCCTCCCCATCCTCCTCGACGCATCGACCCTCTTCCTCGGCGCAAACGCCTCACCCCTCCCCGCCCCAACCCCGACGGCACCCTCGAAAAACCTCGTGAGGTTCGCCTGCGTGCCCTCGTCCGCCCGGCGATTCATATCCTTGATGACCGGCACGAGCACCTCGTCCGTGCGCTCCTGGCTCCACCCGATCGTCGCCATCAGGAACGCGCGCAGGGCGTCGAGGTCCGGGACGCCCCATTGGAAGGGCTGCGGGTCGCTGTCGACGTCGGGTTTGAGGTAGGCGAGTTCGACGCGAGGGTCGGGGAAGGTGGGAGGGGGGAAGATTTTGGTGGCGTGCTTGCGGAATTTCTTGCGGAAGGCGCTGTGTTTGTCGGCCTCCTTGGTGATGCGGCCCATTTGGACGCCGTCGAGCCAGTCTTTGAAGGCTTGGAGCGTGCCGAATTCTTCGAGCATTTCGATGGCGCTTACGGGGCCGACGCCGGGGAGGCCTTCGGTGTAGTCGGAGCCGAGGAGTTGGGCGACGGCGATGAGCTTCTCGCGGCTCAGGTCGAATTCTTTGCTGAAGTCGGAGGTGAGGTAGCATTCGACGAATTTGGCTTGGTTGAACATGTTTTTGTATACCCTCGTGCCGCCGAAGAGGAAGCAATCGGAGTCGTCCGTCACGATGCCGTCTACGAGGCCTAAGTGGACGAGCTCGGCGCACTGAGCTTCTGCTTCCATGGGTGCTGTCACGTACGGGAGGCCGAAGAGTCGAAGCAGCTGCTGGCATTCTGTCACCATGACTTGCGTCACTTCATCAGCATCTCGACGGTCCTTCTTTTGCTGGTTGCGGAGTTGCTTGAGCTCATTCTCATAGTCCGCGATGTTTTGTGCCGTAGTCTTATTATTCAGCGTGCTGGCAAAGCGGGCATGTTCTTCGGCTTCAGTAGCTAGTGCTTTGAGTAATTCAGCCTCTTCGGGGTCGTCAAAGTCGTCAAATTCGTCATCATCTTCTGGTACGGTCTCCTGCCGCACCATGCCAGAAGCAGGTGCTGGTCCATCCTCAGCTTCGAAGTCATCAGTGACGCCGGCGACTGGCATCTCGTCAAGCACAGGAGCTGTGACGGGCTTGGCCTGCATATCTACATCTTCAAGGTCATCAGGTGATGCGGAACGTGACTGTTGCCTCGCCGCACCGGCTTCTGGGACGCCCTCGAAATCAGATGAACGAGATGCTGAGCGTGCAAGTGGAATGCCCTCTCCTCCGGCAGGCTTCTCTGCGTGAATCTCGGGTTTGGTAGTCTTTGACTCTTCATTCTCACTTTCGCTCCAGTCTAGCTGCTCCTCCCCATCCACACTCTCTTCCTCGGCGGTGGCGACGGACTGTGCTGGCTTGGATGTTTGAGGGAATGCCTGGCTCTGCTTCCTGCCACCGCTCTCATCGCTTTCTTCGTCCATGAATGGAGCGGTCCCGACTGACTTAGCAGTGGCAGCTGGTGTCTGCTCCTCGCCATCGCTTTCGTCGCTGCTGTCAACCATAAACGGAGCAGGCGCCTTTTTTGCAGTCTTAGCAGGCGGCGCTGGCGACGCTGACGGTGCCTTTCTCATGCTAGGCTCGTCACCGACCGGCGGATTCGTCACAGCAACCTCGGCAGCGTCGCCCATTCTTATCGTCGCATCAACAAGTCTATTATCTTCCGCCACTTCGCCAACAATTGGCTCGTCATCGTCCAGAGTAATAACTTCTGACTCCTTGGCGTCTCCATCTCCCTCGTAATGATCATCCGCATCAAGATCGATAACCTCGCCGGTCTTGTACCTCTTCAGTGTCGGCTGTCCTCTTTCTTGAAAATGGAACATCCGCCTGTGCTCCTCGGCCTTCTCCCGATCTTCTCTCTCAACTGCTCTCTGCTTCGCCATCTCCTCGTCAATGTCACCAGAGAACCAGGGAGGCAGCGGCTCCCCTCTTTTCTGCTGCTCGATGCTGGCCGGGTGCTCAAACCCACCAGCTTCTTGAGTTTCATCATCATGTTTTTGTTTCTTCTTCTTGCCCAAGAGCGAGGAGCCAAGATCGAGCTTCTCGAATGGAAGAGGTCCATCAAAGCCAGGTGCATTTTTTGCTTTCTTCGAACTCGACTTTGGTGTAGGCTGTCGTCGGGGTGGCGAAGACGTCTTACATTTGCCGCGTCTGGATTCTGCCAGGGCAGCTTGCAAGTCCATGGCATCTTCCTCTGCGTCGTCTTCATGGTCATACTTCGGCACCGGCACGCCGAATGAGAACGTTTCGCGGCTATTCTTCGCTGAAGCATTGGCACGCTTGTTCAGGATACCTGCTATTGCACGGTAGCTGCCTTTCGGCACTGGCCGCGCTTCTTCGACAGCCTGTTGTTGAAACACATCAAGCATATCGTTATCTTCGTCGTCCGATCGCGCCTCAACTGTGTCGCTGGCTTCTGGTGGTGGCGAAGTGCCTTGCTCCATAGACATTGCGATAGCTCGACGAAGCTCTTCGTCCTCTTCTTCACCTTCGCCTTCGCCGAATAGCTCGCCGTCCTCGTCGACCTCTTCCCAATCTTCCTCCACATTGTCATCAGCAGTCTCGGCAACGAAGAGTGAGTCCGGATCTTCAGGTTGCGGTGCTCTCTTAGGCCTCCGTCTGGCGCCACGCCGTCTGGCTTGGTTATGAGCCTGCCTTTGGCGCGGCGATTCATGGGTAGCACAGGTATCAAGCTTCCGACGCTTCGGCAACCTGTTCAAGCCTTCGATCGGCACATCCTCAAAGCCCTCATCCTCATCTGAGCTTTCTTCTTTAGGTACGGCTGCAGGTAAATCAACGTCGATAGCCTTCTCCTGTTTCGTGCCTTCCTCGCCACCAATCACACCAAGAGCCCATCCACCCTCCACGCCGTCATTCTTGATCAAAACGTACTCTCTCGCCTTCTCGCCTGCCACCCGATTAGATCCACCTGCCATAAATTGTGCATCGCCATCATTGATGTTCATGAGTCGTGTCGTCAGTTCATTGCGTTCTGTAACCCGCTCAATCTGAAATTTTGAGAATGCCATGCGGTCCGGAAACATCTGGTCTAGCTGCTCCTTGCTGTGACCCATACGGAGCCGTGAACGTAGTCGCGCAGCATTCAGAATGTTGTACCGGTCGCTGGCTGGCAGTGACATGAAGAAAGGAGAGTCATAGTCGATCTTGGAGAAGTCGTATACGTTGATATCTTCGCCGGTATCAAACTGCCTGGCGTACGCCTCCAACTCCTCCATACTCATCACTCTGGGATCATCCGCGCCACGCATCTCATTCATGCTGACGTCCAAGTCCGGCAAATGATACGCGTCTTTCTTGCGAAACTTGCGGTTCTGCTGTCGTTCCTGCGCACTCATCTGCAGCTCGTCCACGTACACCAGGCCCTCATCAGGCACTTCCTCCTCCTGCTGCTGGCGGCGGTCCCGCTCCTCCTTCCGCCTCGCCTCATCCTGCTCCGCCTGCCGCTGCATCTGCACCGCCAGCAGCTTCCCCGCCGTCCGCGCCGCATCTTCTCTCCGCCCCTCCCGCCGTCGCTTACGCGCATTAATCGTCGCACGCTTCAGCGCTGGCGCTCCGCCATCGAAGACGAAGACGGGCTTGATGCCGAAGAACAGCAATTTGCATATTCGACGGAAGAAGCCGACGACGTGCGAGTTGCGCAGGGCGTTGCCCTCTTTGTCACGCACCGCCTTGAGGAATTGGTAGATCCAGATTGAGGCATCGACAGCGAGACGCTTGCGGTTCAGCGTCTCGATCTTGATGGGTCGGGCGCACGGCTGGAGGATCTGCCAGAGCCCAGTGACACCCATCGTGCCTCCTCAAGTAGTCGCATGTCAGGCGCAATGTTGGTGGAATCATAGAGCAGAGTCGTGAAAGCGAAGGTGCACGCCTTTCACATGCTCTTCCGCCATGTCGTCATTGCAAGACGCGCTAGCACGTGCACAGACACAGTTTCCCGAAACGGAAGATAGTAGCACTTAGATCAGCCTTCTCATCTGACTACATTCGTTCACATGCAACGTTCGAGCGTCTAAACAGGTACTACCATGGACCGCAAAGTCGTCCGCTTCGTTTCGGCGTGCATTTCATGCAAGTTTGCTCCGACATGCTCGCCGACTGGAGCATAGGAATACGCGGAGTTGAGTTGAAACGTGGTAGCAGGCTAGGCGTCTTTCTCGGACCCTTTCACCACTCTTGATAGCACTTGTGAGCTCTGTACGAGCTCTCTATGGTCGCCGCCCTTAGTAGTGCCCATTGAATCTGGGCACGCCGCCATTCCAGGTCTTGGCACTGTTGGCCTAGCCTCCTCCTAGGTCCCAGACAGTGTCTCACAGTAGCCGTCGGTCCCCGCAACACTCAATACAAGTAGTCCAATCTCCACTGCAGCCATTTGTCCCTCGCATCGACCGTATCCAGCAGCACTCAGCTACATCACGTCTCCCAACACCGCGCCGCAAGCCGACTCGAAGACCAACCATCATCATGAAGACAACCATGCAGTCCCTCGCAATCATCCTTCTATCGGCGGTCGCAGCCACAGCCGTGCCATGGGACTACACCTGCGAAGACACCTGCTATACCATTCCGAATGTTTACCAGGGTAGGGGCTGCGACTACACTTGTACTAATACCTACCTAAGCATAATCACCAGAATCTGTTTGAATACGCAAGTTGCTAATGACTATCCGCGGGAGTATAGCACTATAGCGGCAACTGCAGGTCCTACGGCGGAGGGATATTCAGGTGCGAGTAGTGTCCTCGTCCTGAGGTGGCAAGGCCGGTTTGGCTTGGTCAATCGACGGTGAATGAGGAAGTGGCATTCGAGTCGATGAGGCGACGAGTCAAGGCGCACTGAGTGTCGTGAGCGGGCCTGACGTGAGAGAGATCAGGCTGCGCGAGATTAGCACGCGGTCTGGCAGTGCGTGTACGTAGCATGTCCATGACACTTGAGTTGATCCTTGCCAAGCATGACCTTCAGTGAGGGAGCCTGAGGCATTCCTTGATTGTAAGGGAATGATAGGGATTCCTGAACAAAAACACACTCGCTACCACTTCCATCAGCTGAACATGACCCATACATGACCAGATACTAGGCGCCACCTCTCGGGATGTATAGCTTGGCGGAAATGGAAGGTGCGACCTTCACGTGCTTTGAGTGGAGATTGGCCCAAAACGCACTAGTACGTGCACGTCCCCTTCGACAGTTCCTTCTACAACCTGAACCTCCACACTACCCACACACAACTCATCGACATCTGCCGCATCACCACAAGATGGAGCTGTGCGCCCAGGATGTCAACACACCATCCGAAACGGCGCATCACAAGCCTGGCGCGACTCATCACGAAGGCTCGCCCTTCCTGGCTCTGCCTCCCGAGCTCCGCCTCGTGGTCTACGACATCGTTCTCTCCGACTTGGTCGGCGATCCCCTAGGACCGATATACAAGCTACCTGCCGAGCTTCCTTTCAACGACATCACCGGCTTCATCCGCCTGTCACTGGTCTGTCGCGACATCCGACATGAGCTCAGACATCACTTCGAGCAGACATATCTCAACAAGGTCATGCTGTACTTCCACGACCCGTACGAGCTGTGTCGCGTGTTCAAGCTCCGCTCGCTCCTGGCTTCAGAATACGGCTCGCTGCGCTTCACCTTCATCCGACACAGCAGCGCAGCAATTCACTCGCTGCAGGCCGAGACCAATCCCGCGAGCTCCGCACTCTTTGACGACGGGATTGATCTAGTGTATTCGATTTATGCACGATACAATAGACCTAGACTTTGCCAGACGCACGTCCACAAGTTCAAGCATGAATTCGATGCGTCTGGCCTGGGACGAGCGGGATGTCCTGAGTGCCCGCGTTCCGAGCTGAGAATGTGCACCACATCCGACGGAATAGGGCCACGTATAATCCACCAACAAGCCACATGCAGGAAACCTGAAGCGGAGTGCGCAGTGATATTGCAACGCTGGCAAATCGATGGGAACGTGTGGGCCCTGGAGCCAGATTATTTCGCGGTTGCAGGCAAGATGGAGGATCTGGATGAAAGTGACTTCAACGGCTACGAAACATCTGCTGAAAAGCCCTCAGCCGACCAACGGCGCGAGATTTGGGAAGCGCTCCAAAGCGAGACGTTCCTGACTAGGCCTGCGATGGCAGATGTCGTCAAGAATCTCAAGTGTCAATGCTGTCTGAGGTGTAGGTATGCCGACGGGGGGCTGGGACACGTCTGCCGAGAGAGAATGAAGGGTCCACACCAGGACTGCGAGTGTGGTCTGCACGAGCCGCGTTGCAGCCATGAGTAGCAGCTCGCGTGACGGGAAGGACGTGAGCTCGGCAAAATCCAGGGCGGAGAAAGGTCCTTGGAAGAGGCAGACTGGGCCGCAAAGGGATCGCGCTCACTCGACGACGACTCTTCGGATGCGCTCATGATCCGGGCAGATCAATTCCTGGTGGTTCCAGCATAGCTGCTGTTTTTTCAATACCTTGGTCAAAGCTGGGTAATAGCGGAGTACATAGCTGGTCTTTCATTCGGGGCTGGGTGTTGGCGTGCTTGGAAAACGTCACGAAGACATCGCACTAAGTCGCGAATGGAGGACTGATCGATGCGGTGACGAGAGACAGATCGATCGTTGTAGATCGAAGACAATGGGCTTATTTGTGATAAGCCAGGATCGAGCAGCGTGCGCACTAAGCCGGGAGAGAGACGTAGGTGACAAACATGGTGGTAGTTGTATGACTCTTCGAAGAAGTGACAGCCCCATTGTCATTCTCGTTCGGCGCCATCAATGCTTCCAGTTTACGTCCCAGCACAGGGCTCCGAGCTACCTCGCCAAATCACCCCGACTGATTCCACTCCATACCATCCACCTCAATACGCCCACCTCCTCAAACTCCACAAGCCCTTCCGCATACCGTCCTCATTCTTCGTCGATGCCTTCTCCACGACGTTCTCTCCTTTCTCGACCCAGTTACTCCACTCCAGCCCCCCAAACCTCCCCGCGAGCTCAAAATACCACGTCCTCCTCGACAACCCCTTATCCTCCTCATTGCACAAACCCCTCATCACAACGCTCATCGCCCCACCCTTAATCCCCTCCGTACCATCATACGTATACGAATGCGCCAGACTACCGACACGCCCTTGCTTCGTGACAGTGAGCTTGATACCACAGCCTTTACAGTAATACCTTCCCTCGTGCTTAGCCTGAAACTTCCGATGCCCGTTCCAGTTCTCTTGCAGCAGACTCTTGCGTCCCATCTGCTGCTCGCGGAAAGCCTCGAATTCCGCGTTTTGCTTTGACTTATTGCGGCCGAGGGCTTCGCAGCGCGTCACGAGGACGAATTTCATATCTTGGTAGATTGGCGCGGGTGGTAAGATCTTGGCGATGGCGTGAAGCGCGGTAACGCTGTCGAAGTGCAGTGTTAGGTCCGGGAGGAAGTGCTTCTCGAAATAGGGAACTGCTTCGCTGTGGACGAGCTTGCAGGTGCGTATCAGCGCGAGGTAGCAAGCGAAGTTGTTTCTGGGCCAGTCGTCCGGTAGGCGGTAGAGATTTGGCTTTAGGTGGTGTTGGTTGACGAAGTCGGCGATGAGGTGGCTGTAGATGATGCAGCGGAGTTCTGCTGGGAGGGTGATGAAGTCCATCGTGTTCGTCCTTGGCAAGGGTTAACCTCTAGAGGTTTGCTCACAGTTTAGCGCGTCTTGCTAGCCACTGTGATCTGACTGTAGTCTCGATTATCTGAACTCAATGCTAGAAAGAAGTCGTGCTTGCTAGTGTCGATGTTGTGGGTATCAGTTCCAGGAAAGCCAGTCACAGAGGTACGAAGCGCAGAAAGTCTGGTGCAGGAGCGTCTGTGTTGTGAAAGCGTCTTTCGCCTTCCTCGAATGTGAATTGCAAGCCCTGCACGGACCTTCCCATTCGGGCGGCGGTCAACAGCGCATTCACCGGGACGATGGTTGTGTCTCGATGAAGTGGCGCACCAGGCACGACTGATACCCTGCGCCTCTACCGTTCCATCCCAGCAGTCGATTCGCGACATCGCTGAGGTATTTCACGTCCTTGTCGTGAATCGGCCTGGAATCACTGCTCAAGACGCCTTCGCGTATCATGTTGGTGACGGAAGATGAGATGTTCGACTCGTCGAAGCTAGAGCCGTCGGTCACCTGCATCAATCCGCATTTTGTCTGGCCTTGCGAGTCCGATGTACAAAGGGCGTTGACATTGCCGCCGGACTACGAAATGGTTAGGTGGTATACAGTATCAATCTGGAGGCAGACGAGCGAACCTTTTGCATCATGACAACCAGAATCAACCTATTGTCAGCACCGGTCTCCTCAGCGACCGCAGCAATACCTTCACGGACATAATGCGTCATATACGTGTTTCCACCATTGGAGGACAATATCGTCCGTTCATTCACTCGCCACAGCTCGTCAAACGATAACCACTCGCTCGGATCAAGACTTTGCTGAGAGTCCTCGTCGAAACACTGGTACGTGCTGGCCGCCAACGGGATATCATTGGCATACAGACCATTGCTGTGCTGAAAGCCTTCAACCTTGTCGGATTGCCCTCCGTGAACATATGGCAGTGCCGCACAATTGACGATGCCGAGCGTTAGGGCCGACGAAAGGATTGACGTGAATGGTGCCATGATTTCGGTCTTCTCTGTCGAGCAACGTGATGTTGTTGGGAGATGTGATGAGGTCGAAGGTGAAGAGGTGCAGTAGGAGAGTCATGAAGGCCAGTCAGGCGTCCACGCGCAGAGCGACGGCGTTGGATGTCACTGCACTAGCCCGGACCGCCTGCAAAACCAACAGCAGTGGCTTGCGCGTGAGATGTAGCCAAGACCAAAGGGACCGAGGGCTGAAGTGATGAGTGGTCACGTGCGATCAGTATTCATTAATCTCGAAGCTGAAATTGGTAGTCACGCCGGTCAGGCACCTTCGTTGTGAGGCCCACAAACACGAGAGGGATTCAGGATTCTTACTAGACGACCTATTAATGGATTTCTCGCGTACCGTGCCACATGTTATCAGCATGCGGCCGCCAGTCGGGCAGAACACCGCCAGTGCTCAGCATAGTGGCTGTGGTCCGTACAACGTCTCAGCGCGCATGGATGGCATCATCTGGCAATCAATGTCGTGCTCGCCCATTGATTATTGCTCGCGTCGTCCCGCTCGTGACTCGTCCTCGCCCCAATGTGGCGTTACAAATACCGTCTTGGCATACGGGATGTCGACGACGGGGCGTCCGCATGCTGAGATCTCCACTGGATCAGCGAAAAGCAACAACAGTCATCTGATGGCGTGCTAAGCCTGAGCATCGTGGTTGGACAGGGTCCAATTCCAAACACAGGCCTCTAAAAATAAGCTCGAGCGCCAAGCTGGAGGCTCTGCGGGTCGGTCCACAGAACATGTGGAGAAGCGAGCGAGATCGGCATTGAAGCTCCAAATTTTGGAGGGTGCATTGGCATATCACGAGTACAAATTCGCATCAATTATCCAAGATGGCTGCTGCAAGGACTCTGAGGATTGGCCTGATCCCCGGTGACGGCATTGGCAGAGAAGTCATTCCCGCCGGAAGGAGGGTGTTGGAGGCTCTGCCCAGCTCTCTGGGGTTGAAGTTCTCGTTTGTGGATCTGGATGCTGGCTTTGACGAGTTCAAGAAGAATGGCGTCGCCTTGCCGGACAAGACGGTGGAGACACTGAAGAAGGAATGCGACGGCGCGCTGTTCGGCGCGGTGAGGTAAGAGTCACCAACAGCCAGCAGGATCTGGAGTGCGTAGGTGGACAAGAGCTGATGCAGCACAGCTCTCCCACCACCCCCACCAAAGGCTACAGCTCGCCCATTGTCGCTCTCCGCAAGAAAATGGACCTTTACGCCAATGTGCGGCCCGTCAAGTCAGTTGTCCCGACCGCCGCCTTCCCAGACCCAATCGACTTAGTCATCGTGCGCGAGAACACCGAGGATCTGTACGTAAAGGAAGAGAAGACCTACGACACCCCGCAAGGCAAGGTCGCAGAAGCCATCAAGCGGATATCCGAGCGCGCATCCTCCCGAATTGCGACTCTCGCAGGCGAACTCGCAGTCCGGAGGCAGAAGGTCAGAGAAACCACAGGCGACTCAGCCGGCAAGAAACCTACCGTCACCATCACGCACAAGAGCAATGTTCTCTCGCAGACCGATGGCCTCTTCAGAGCGACCGCCAGACAAGCCCTAGAACAGCCGCGCTTCACGGGTGCAGGTGTACAAATCGAAGAGCAGATCGTGGACTCCATGCTCTACAAGCTCATCCTTAAGCCCTCCAACTACGACGTCATTGTTGCTCCCAACCTCTACGGTGACATCTTGTCCGACGGTGCCGCTGCTTTCGTGTCTTCTCTGGGTCTCGTGCCGTCTGCAAATGTGGGAGATGGGTTTGCGATCGGTGAGCCGTGCCATGGTAGCGCTCCAGATATCGAGGGCCAGGGCATATCCAACCCGATTGCTACGATCAGGAGCGTGGCTTTGATGTTGGAATTCTTGGAGCAGGAGGATGCGGCTGCGAAGATCTACAAGGCTGTGGATGCGAACCTTGCGGAGGGCAGGCTATTGACGCCTGACATGGGCGGGAAGGCGAAGACTGCCGAGGTCGTGGATGATATTGTGAAGAGGTTGTAGGTGTGTTGTACATCAATGCAGTCTTGTCTATGTAAGATAAACATCTTGAGTGGAATGGTCTCAATGGCGAGCTTCGTTAATCTTGCCTGCTGGCAGAACGATACCATTCTTGGAGACAAACAACCGAATCATCCAAAATGCTTGGATTCATAACTTATTGTCGTATTGCTGGCTATGCAGATCAGTTTGCAAGACAACATAACATTTGCAACGTGAGCACCTGCCGAAAGCGGCAGGCGCGTCATTGTGATCCCCACGATGACGCAAATTTTCACATGAAAGACTGGACCTATCCCACCCATCTCCAAAACCCCACCATCCTTGCACCACCCTCTCAACACCCACGTTTCTACCCAAAATACCGATCATGGCGGACAAATACGTCCTCAAAGTCACCGCCGGTCCCACCTACGAAGACCAATCCCCAATCCCTATCAACACCGAAGAGCCCACCCGCATCACCTCCCCCAAACTGACCGCCACCCTCACCGTCCGCATCCAAAACTACCGCGGTCTCGACAAGACTGGAAAAACCCTCTCCACCGCCAAAACTTCCCCCTACTTCTCGCAGAAACCCCACGAGAAAGATCTGTATAGCCTGCGATTCAGCTTCACGCCGAAGGAGGACATCAACGGGCATGACCTGGTGTTTGGAAACGATTTCGACCATCCGATCCGCGATAAGCTGCCGCCGGGGTTCCAGCAGGCGTTCAACATCGTGAAGTGGTTTATCGATCCGGGATTGTACGGGGACGTGCACGCGGATGAGCCGTACCTCTACGGGCCGTTGCTTTCTTCCATCAATGTGTTGAGGGTGGGGCCGAAAGATGATAGGGAGCAGGAGCGGGTGGAGGAGGTGAGGGCGAACGCGGAAACGTATGTGCTGGAGGAAGGCGGCGATGGGGATGGTGTGGCGGCGAGGCAAGAGGCGAGGGTGCCGGGGGATGCGGCGGCGAGGAAGAAGTGGTTTTTGACCGAGGCGCATCAGAAGGCTTTTACGTTTGAGAAGGGGCGCGAGTACAGCAATGATTTTTTCAATCCTTACCTCGACTTCAACGACTTCGCGCTGCGGTTACCGGGGTTTGCGGTCATTCCGGGGATCACGATCCCGATTATCAGCTACTGGGATGGGCAGCCGCTTCGGTGAGTTTTCCCTCCTGTCAGCGACGTTTCGATTGAGAGTTTATGTGGGATGGCGTCTGACGGGTCTTTTCTTTGTGTGTGCAAGCTCACATTCACTTAGGTATGTGCTGAAGAATCGGGCGACGGACGAGGCGTTGATGGTATTGGTGTTTACGTTGGTGCCGAAGGAGGAGTTGGAAGGGAAGAAAGAGGAGGGCAAGGCGGAAGAGACTAATGATGATCTGGACTAGACGGAGAAGTGTGGACGGTTTGGCTATGCGTGGTAAAGAGCAGGGCCGGAATGGTACGGACGGAATGCTTAGAGCGTGGCGTTGGTGAAGATACTCGGCTTTGGGCATTTGTGTGGCGGTCTAGAGACCTCAATTATACGGCAGACGAACGTGAACGCGGAGCAGCTTCTGCTGTTGTGATTTCTTGCGTCGATTGGTCCTTCCACGCACACCGCATCACGCATTACACAAGGTATCTGAAGCATGAAGGGGCGGGGAGTTTCTCGTCAGAGACTCCTTGCAGATGGTGATGAAGGAAGGCTGGGATAGTCACTCGCTCGTGACCAGTGCTGCTGCGATTTGCTGACTTTTGAGATCTGGAGTCGGCAGGTCAGATTTGAGACCAACCAGTCTGGTCTTGCTCTCAGCGGCCAGGCTGAATTTCTGACCGGTCAGACCGGATTTCGTGCGGTCAGCTTGGGATTCGAGAGGTCAGATCGGATTTCGTGCGGTCAGCCCAGAAGATCAGGTCAGACGCAAGTTTGAGAGGTCATATTCAGATTCGTGCAGATACTGTACGCGCGGTCTAGGATCCATTCAAGCAATCAACTTTTTATATGCGAACGGGTACAGATTCTCTATCATATCACCCTTCGAAGAAGAAGTCAGACATACACTGTGCTATTGCCAAGACAAGTCGCCCCTACCATGCGACCACCAACCTCCATTCCATTTGATTCCCTCTTCCCTCACACCACCAACCACGCCCTCTATTCCTTGAACGCACCGCCTTTTGCCCCTCTTCTCCAGCCTGTTAAAGAATGTATAGGAGGCGGGGCGGGGAGGACAAGGGTGCGTGTTCAGAGAATGGGCGTAGTCTGGAGGGTAGGGGGTGGACGGCACGTTGGGCGTCTCATTGAAGTTTTCGAATCACAGAGAGTTGTGTCAATTGTCTTTCTCGAAACTTTCATCGGAATATTGGTAAGATCATAAGATATCATACCTATCCAATCTGATTTCCCTACTTAACCAATCCATCATCAATCTATCCATTCACGCATCCCGCAACCTCGCCATTCGTCCCAGCTCGAGCCTACACATCCAGCCCAGCACCTCCCTTCATCCACCCCATTCCCTCCTTCCTCTCTCCCCCTCCCCTGCTAGCCACATCACCCCATCGAAGAGCAACCTACGAAGTCCCCACAACACTCCCGGGCATAATCACCGGCTCCTTATCCGAGAAATTCTTGATATCCGCCATGACCTCGGCCACCTCCGGGCCAGCAGCCGCCTTGCCAAAAGCATCGGTCGTCTGGAATTCCAGAGTCGCTTGCACGATGTAGGGGTCCTCCTCGCGGAACTGCAGGACTTTCCAGCCGGTCAGGCCGTACTGGCCCCATTTGGATTGCACGAGGGGCATGTGCGTGGACAGGTAGTAGTCCATGTTGAATTTGGCGCCCTTGGGGTAGAGGACGGTAGCGATGGCGGACATTGTGGTGGTGTTGTTGATGGCTGGGAGTGGTTTTTTTAGGTGGGGATGCGTGTGGGCGGGAGCTGGATGTGCTTACCTGTAGGATTTTCCTTTGTATGGGTTTTGCGGGAGTTGCGAGACGTTTCTTGCAGAGGGAGCGTCCTCGGTCAGTTTATCAATCCACAGCTCCTGCCCCACCTCTAATCACCAAGGTCCCTGGATAGTTACCCCGCCGCCATTCCTTCTCGTATCCCTTATATCCGAGTCTTGTGTCGATATCTTGGGCATGACGATCTCAGGTAGCTCCATGCATTCATGCCTGGGTACTTTATGGATCCGAGTCAGGCCACCTGGAGGAGCCTGCCGGCTGAGCGGGCGCAGCTGGAGCCGGGCTGACATGTGATATGAAATGCTAGCTATTCCTTGAAGTCTGTGAGGTTGCGTCCAGGAGAGTGTTGGTCTGCCTCGACTCTAGCAGGTAGGCAGAGCATCTGGTTGGTCACGGATTGGTTATTTGAGGCCAGTCATGCACCCAGACATGCCTGGAACTCATAAGAGATTGGCACAGGACGCCAACATTATTGAGCCAAGGCGTGCCTTCCCAATATGGATAGATAGCACTGCAACGTCAGGTGCAGATCAGCAATGTGCGCCTGCCATTCTCACGCGATGATGCCGTGAAACATGCTTGTCACAATGACACCCGACTCCTCCGCAGCAGCTCGAAGCCAGCAAACACCTGCAGTTTTGATCTTCAGAGCGGATATTTTCCGCACCTTCACTCAACACCATCATGGCAGACGACAGGCCATCTTCTCCTACGCCGGAGGAGCGCAAGAAACTCGATGCAGAGGCCAAGGCCAAAGAAGATGCCGAACAAGCAGCGCTGCCGTACAAATGGACCCAAACCATCGGCGAGCTGGACCTCACAGCAGCCATCCCCGCCAACATGAAGGGCAAAGACCTCGACGTCAAGATCACCAAGACCACAATCAAAGCCGGCATCAAAGGCCAAGACCCGATCATCGAGGTAGAATAGATGATTACATCGAATACCGCTTATCCAACTGACATCCACCAGGGCACCCTGCCCCACTCCATCCACCCCGACGACAGCACCTGGACCCTCGAAACCACTCCCACCGGCAAAGAACTGTCCATCCACCTGGACAAATCCAACAAGATGGAATGGTGGGCGCACGTTGTGACGTCCGCCCCAAAGATCGACACGAGTAAGATTTCGCCGGAGAATTCGAAGCTGAGTGATTTGGACGGCGAGACCAGGGGCATGGTTGAGAAAATGATGTGGGATCAGCGGCAGAAGGAGATGGGGAAGCCCGCTAGTGAGGAGGAGAAGAAGATGGAAATGTTGCGGAAGTTTCAGGAGCAGCATCCTGAGATGGACTTTTCGAATGCGAAGATGGGGTGATGCAGTGGTGATAGAATGGTCGACATGACCTGCAGTGGATCTCTATGTCTCTGTGTGGATTGGGCGACGACGTCATCGGGTCTTCGCACCCACGACCTATCTGACCTAACCTGAACGAACAGAGTACGTCCGTTCAAACATCGAGTCTCCACCTACGGTCTCAAGAACAGCTTATAAGTCTCATTCTCCGTCTCCTCTTTATACCCATACCCAATCTTCGCCAAAAACTTCTCCAACTCCCCCTCCTCGCCCTTCGGGCACTGGATACCCGCCAACACCTTCCCAATGTCTCCCCCATAATTCCTATAATGGAACAGACTGATATTGAAACCCGGCTGCAACGTCGTCAAGAACTTGTTCAAAGCACCGCCAAGCTCCGGAAATTCAAACGCGAAGAGCCTCTCATTGTCAGCGTCGGAGCGCCCACCGACCAAGTACCGCAGATGTGACTTGGCTAGCTCGTCGCCAGAGAGGTCGCGAGCGGTCATGCCGTCGGCTTTGAGGCGGGACAGGAGGTCGGCGAGGTCGCGTGTGCGGTTGGTGGCGGAGATGGTGATACCAAGGAGGACTTCCGCGGCTTCCGGGCGGGAGTAGCGGTAGGAGAATTCTGTCACGTTCGTTGGGTGGACGGCGGCCACCAACTGTGCGAAAGCACCAGGTCGCTCGGGAATGGTGACAGAAAGGAGGGCCTCCTTCTTCTCGCCGATGGCTGCGCGCTCGGCTACGAAGCGCAGACGGTCGAAATTCATGTTTGCTCCGGAGGCAATGGCGACGAGTTGACGGCGGGTATCTTGCGATGAATTCTTCTCGACGTACTTCTTCAGACCGGCTAGGGACAGAGCGCCCGCTGGTTCGAGGATGCTCCTCGTGTCTTCGAAGACGTCTTTGATGGCGGCGCAAATGTCATCTGTGTCGACTTGGATGACCTCGTCCACGACCTCGGAGCAGATGCGGAAAGTTTCTTCGCCGACGGTCTTGACTGCCGCGCCGTCTGCGAAGAGACCGACATCTTGTAACGTCACTCGCTTGCCGACTTTCAGCGATTGCACGAGGGCATTGGCGTCGTACGTCTCGACTCCGATGATCTTGACGTGTGGTGCTATGCGCTTGACATACACGCCGGTGCCTGCGATCAAACCTCCACCGCCGACGCAGCAGAAAATGGCTTCTAGTCTGCTGAGATCTGCTTGGCGCAGGATCTCGGCGCCGATGGTGCCTTGGCCAGCGATCACGTAAGGGTCGTCGAAGGGCGGGATGTTTGTAAGGCCGTGAAATTCGGCGAGACGATTGCATTCGGCTTTGGCGGCGTCGAAGTCTGCGCCGTGAAGGACGACGTTACCGCCCATCCGGGAGACGTTTGTGTGCTTGATGGCTGGTGTGCCTGTGGGCATGGTGATGGTGGCAGGTATCTTTAGCTTGCGGGCGGAGTATGCTACGCCTTGAGCATGGTTGCCTACGTGTTATCAGTACATGTGAAGTGTATTGTAGCTTTGGACGTCAATACCTGCAGAACAAGCAATCACGCCTTTCCATCTCTCCGCCTCACTCAGATGCGCCATCTTGTTATAGGCACCTCGGAGCTTGAAGGAGAAGACGGGCAGCAGATCTTCTCGCTTGAGGAAGACATTGCTTTCTAATCGATTGCTGAGGTTGATAGCATGTGTGAGAGACGTCTGTTCGACAACATCGTAGACCTTTGCTGTCAAGATGAGACGAAGATACTGTAGGCTCGAATTAATGAAACGCGCCGCTTTCGTTTCTATGCATTCTTTTCCATCTTATGTTGCTTCAGTCGTTCAATGCGGTAGGTATGTTCATCCAACAAGGTGCATACATGTATGTATTGACCGTGGCCGCGTCGCCGTGAAGGAGATATCGACAAGTGGCAGATTAAGAAGGGGAGCCATGCAGTCTCATACTTACATCTGGGTAGCCATTGGGCAGTAGGAAGTCCTCCGGAACGCCTAATTTTCTGACTTTCTCCTTAGGCGTCGAAGTTTGAGGTGATGGATTGACGGAATATTCAGTCAATGCCAGACTTGCATGGGCCACTTTGGGTGTCTGCGGCTCAGGTGTGTGAGTGCCATTGGGCACTGCTGTGTCTGTCATTATCTCATTGAAGGTCAGAAAGAATGACTTGAAAGTCAGAGCAGTTCAGTCAGGTACTACATGTATATCAAAGACAACAAGCTAATGTTGGTGAGTCTGATGTTTTTCGAGTCAATGCTTGACTGTGCATGAAGACTCTGCATGGCAAAAGTCGTGAGCAGCACGACATCATCAACCACGCACGGGCGGAGATGAATGAGATGGTTGCTTGTCGCAACTTGCTCATCCATCGACCACCAACATAACGTAACCGGAGAACAAATTGGGTCAGGCTGTACGAGGAATTGGACCCAAACACCTCACAACAGACTCGAGATACATATCCAAGCATCACCACCATCCTAAGGTATATAGTAACATCGAGCACACGACCTTGATCAGAAGCCTGTAAACATGTCTGTCCCGGGCAATATCAACAAGGCGCCTCCGCCATCCTCTTTCGACAATGATACAGAGTTCTACGAGGAATCACGAATGCAAAAATTCAAGAGACGAGTCACCGAGGAACCATTGATTCCACTTGGATGCGCATTAACATGCTGGGCTTTGGTGGAAGCGTACGTCTCCTCCTAGATTTCTTGGAGATCGAATGCTGATGATTCATAAGTACACGGTCTATCCGAAAAGGCGATAAGCACCGCACAAACCGAATGTTTCGTCGACGTATCTACGCCCAAGGCTTCACCATCCTAACAATGCTCGTCGGATCTGTATACTGGGAGGGCGATCGCAATAAGCGAAACGAATTCAACGAGCTGTTGGAAGATAAGAAGAAGCAAGAGAAGCACGAGCTGTGGTTGAAAGAATTGGAAGCAAGGCAGGAGGAAGAGGACGAGTTGAGACGGCATCGGGATCGCTTGATCGAGGCGAAGGTTGCGGAGAAGAGGGCAAGAACGGAGGATGGGAGAGGGAGCGTAAGGAGTGCGTGGGAGGAGTGTGAGAGGAGGAGGTCTGGGAGAATATTTGATGCAGCCATGGCGTTATGGGAAGGGAAGCGGTGAGGATGACTTTGTTTGGACATGTGAGATCGTTCTATTGCCTCCCGCATGACCTTTCTAGTACAAGTTGCACGGAGTTTCGAAAGCCATGGCTTGACCTGACCTAGACCTGACATGGGACCATACTTCGCAGCAGGCTTGACCTGTTCTTCATGGAACACTTCTGACAGAGACACTCAGTAAGTCCGGCTGATCCGAATGGTGAGGCTCCTGAAATCGTTCTGGACATGTGCGTTCGGATGAATTGAATCCTGCTCTGAAGAATGTCAAACTGGCCTGTGACACAGGGGTGACCTAGCAGGCATGGGAAAAATTGTGGGAAACAGTGGGCCCAGCTGTCGCGTGTGAACACTACTACTTGCGCAGTAATCGCCATCTCTTGTATTGGCATCGAGCCACATCACCTTTTCTGCACGCTCGACATTTCGATGAACGATTGAAGGCGCGCAAGCAGCCACACACATATATACGTGCCTGAGGCCGCCACCCCGCGACGAGGTGGACATCACCGCGTCATGCATGCACCTCTCATGTCCAAGAGCGTACCGATCTCATTCGGACAGGATTCCAAACATATGGAAATGTCTCCATTAGACGAGTCCGCTCGTCGCTCCGACGATGTCGAGCGAGATACCGATGATGCGCCGCTCCTGCCGTCAGCGGACGAAGGGACGGCTGCTTCATCCGATAACAAGCTATCTGCACCAAGGCTGATAGCCCTAACATGTATAAACGGTGGCCTTCAAGTATTTTTCGCTACCGTCATGGCAAATCTTTCAGTAAGTAGTTAACTGATTTGACGTGCTGCGAAAAAGTATTACAGCTGCTAATTCCGTCCTAGCCATACCTCCAGAAACTCGGCCTCTCCAAATCCGCCGCGGCACCCATCATCATTTGTCTGCCGCTCTCAGGCGCTTTCATCGGCCCAACAGCCGGAGCATTCAGTGATCGGTTGCGAACACGATTGGGCAGACGACGTCCCATCATCCTTGGCGGAGCCATTTCGACAGTTCTATTCCTGCTCCTTCTGGCCTGGACCCAGGAGCTTGTAGAACTTCTGTCCGGCGGGACCAATAAAAGCGCAACAGGAGCTCTCGCGGTCGTCTGGACCATATGCATGGCGATCTCGGTGCAGCCCGTACAGGCAGGCGTTCGGAGCTTGATGGTAGACATCGCACCTGCGGAGCAACAAAACCGTGCTGCTTCTTTCGCCGGCCGCATACAGAGTGCTTGTGCAATATTCAGCTTCTTCGCGAGTTCGCTCAATCTTCCAGGTTTGCCAGGATTACATCGACTGTCGCAATTTCAGGCGCTGGCTTGCTTGAATTTCATCACCTTGGGCTCTACTGTCCTCATTACCTGCATATTTATACGTGAGAAAAATAGCCGGCAAGTCCAGCTGGCTGGTTTTAGTAAAAAGAGCGCACTTGTTGTTCTGCGACATATCTTCAAAACTATACGCGAGCTGCGAGGCAGGATCCGGAAGACGTGCGAGACGCAGTTTTGCTCGTGGTTTGCGTGGTTCCCGTTTCTATACTACAATACTACGTACATCAGTGAGATCAGTGAGTGGAGACATATCTCACCGAGCCCCAGGCACATTTAGCTGATTCACAATAGACACAGCAAATATGATGCAGCCCCAGGACGACGGCAATGATGCCCTAGCACAAGCCGGATCCCTAGCCAGCCTTAGCTTCGCAATCGTAGGCTTCATCATCATCCTGACACTTCCCATCCTGGCCCCCTATATCGAAAAGAAGCGCCAAAAGGCTTCGGAACGCACCCAGGACTCCGGCACCGACATCCACAGCCTCATCTGGCTCTGGATCGGCACGCAGCCCTTCCTCGGCGTGCTGCTCATCCTCACGCTCGCCGCAGCCTACCAATGGCAGGGCATCGTCCTGATCGCTGCTGCAGGTCTGCCGTGGGCTGTCACGCAATGGGTGCCTTTCGCTATTGTTGGGTACGAGACTTCTCGGCTTGGACTTACGGAGTCGCGGGCGGATGAGGATGAAGGTGTCGATAGCCAGGCTGGGGTTATTTTGGGTGTGCACAATATGGCAATATCGTTGCCGCAGGTTTTGTCGGGTCTGGTGAGCAGTGGGACTTATAAGATTGCGGAGGTTGCTGGGAGTCAGGTGCCGACGGCTTGGGTGTTGGCTTCGAGTGGTGTTGTGGCATTTGTGGCGTCTTTCTTGGCTAGGAGGTTGTTGTGAGTGTTTGTGATGATTGTTATCTTATTCATCGATTTTTGTTTAATGCCCGGTGTCGGTACCTTGGTCTCTTCGTGACAATCTTGCAATTTGTGTCTTCTGTTATAAGTTGTGGTTTCCTGTTGGTGAATGCCGTCTTTCGGCGTTATGTGGACTTCCCGGCTTTCCTTCTGGCTGTCAAGCCTGGTAGATGTAAACAAGTTCAAGTGGTAAAAGCATATCGACTTTACAAGCCCATTCTCCCTCGCCCTCCTCTTGTCTTGGTTGCCAGCAACGTCGAGGATATTTGTCGCTATCGAATCACCTACCAATATCAACAACACTCTTTTATTGATAATGGCATTTTCTAGCGTGGCTTTTTTTACTACGCTCTAATCCTCGGTCTGCTGTTCTACATCGCCGAGTACTTAGGTCTATCACCGGTCCTCACCGATGCTCTTGACAGAGCAGGCGTTTCTTCTAACGGAAGAAACTGGATTCCGTTCGGCGTCGGCGTCGTCTACCTCACCGTTACACACTACCTTGTAGAGTACCTGGGACATGCCGCCAGAGCGCTCTAGCAGCGGCTCACGGTGCGTTACCGGCGGTAAAACAGGCGGCGAGTGGGCACGTCCGTCATAGTCGACAAGGAGAGCGGAGCTTGGGGCGCGCTGCCTGGAGGCGGCAAGCGTCTCAAGCTTGAGTGAGAGACCTAAGGAAAGTAGTGCCAACCCTGAAAGACCGGCCAGCCTGCAAAGGGAGGAGATGAAAACCCGAATGTTCGATTCCGCGTGGCTATCTCTGGAAATACCGCAGCATGACACAGCTGCAGGTAGCCAAGAACAGCGGTACAACGACTGATCTCGACAAGGACGATCAACACACATCAACAACATCACAGCAACCGCATCGAGGAACTCCACGAGACATCGCATTAGACGGTCCACACCTTCAAGGCACTTCATGTTCACATCGGCCAGCCTTGTTGAGGAATTCGATAATCCAACCTCACGTGCGCGGCTTCACCACGTGCTTCAACGTGGGCGATCTTCGCCTGACGGACCTTCAAGGTGCGTCAAAAATGTCACTGCGTCACGGAGCATCAGCTGCATCACCAGGCGTCACTGCATCCATGAGCTCCATCAGCTTCGAGTCAACTCATCCAGTCACCACTTGAGGCAGCATCGAATCAACCGCGACCAGCAGTCATCTTCTTGATCAATACAGCGATCAATGCACATGCTGGCAACCGACCGCGCCAGAATGTTTGCTTGCGACCCACCCCTCGGCCTCCAAGGGGCAGAATCGCTCACGGCTTGCGCCCTACTCGAACAATGCATCGATTGTCATTGCAGTCTTCACCATGATCTCGCCTCCACAGAGACCCAAGCACATCAATCTCCATGAGCACGCAGTATTGGCCGCGCCTTCTCGAAACCACACCTCCAGCCACCTCCCACTGGACACAGCTAGCCAAGTCGGTGCACTTCCACGTGTAATTACACGATGCATAATGCTATCTTGGCTGCCCTTGACGACGGCTGGCCACTTCGGCTGACCAGAAGCATTCTTCATTCGGCATATGCATCGAAAGTGAGACGAAGCAGCAAATTCATGGTCAACGTAGTTCTGAATGAAGGCTTCTCACCGCACCAGCGAGACAGACTTCAGGAGTCATCCAGCGACTGTCATTGGATCCATCTGAAAGCGTCAACACACAAGCGCCAGCCTTGAGACGGGAGGCGTGGGGAGTGACTGGTCGCAGATGTTAATCAGCACCGCTCGACCCGCTAATCAGAGAACATTTTGCTTGACGCCAAATATCAAGTGCTACAACTTCGACGCAACTCTCTTTGCCGCAATCGCAAGCCCATCGAGTGACCGACTGCCTACGACTGCCTGCGTTCGACGAAGAGATTGGCGAGTTCATTGGCGACTACCAACATCGCGATCGCCTCTCATTCGTGTAGCCCGTTCACAGCGACCGGGAGACCACACCAGCTATCTGCTTGCTCGGCACTCTTCTTGCTCCAGCGTCGATGCGCATGATGCCCACTGGAGCATCTGTCGGTCCTGAGTCCAGCCTTACTCAATATCGCACATTTCGAGATGTGAAGCCGCAAGCCAGTCACATACTTTCTTGCTTTGGTTGCAGCTTTGGATTCCTCCAATCTTGAGCAGCGCGATGAACAGCTCCTGATATTTCCGAGAAAGGCCATTGGTCGTGCAAACACGACACCATAGAAAATCTTATTGCAAGACCGTCCTGCTGGGACCAATCGCGTGGCCGGAGAATATGCTTGCGTCGTCCTCACCTATACAAATGGTGCTCCGGCGACACTTTTTCGTTCACGACACTTTTTTGTCGACGATCTTTTCCGTCCACCCTTTTCGTCCATGAAACTTCTCAATACGAACAGCAACAATGTCTTCACATCACAAAGAAGTGCCTCGATCCGAAATGCTGTATCACGGCACCTCCACCCGGGACCGACTTGCCGAAGCACTGCAAGACGGCTGGTCCATGTCGACAGACTTGGCCCAGCTTGAGAAGGGCCGTGGAATCTTTGCGCCCGCGGACTTCGGCAGCTTATATCACCGCAGATCAAGGCTTGGCGCTTGGACAGAAGAGCGAAAGACCGAAACGCTTGCATTTGTGGAGAAGGTATACGGCAGGTCCTCCTCGTGCGGCTTCATATTCGGCAGGTCTCTATTGATCGTCTTCGGAGTCTTGGACAAACCACCTACCCTACACGATTTCCTATGGCAAGCAGCGCCTACAGTGTTGTCCTGCGCTTACCTCTTCGCATTATCGGCCCAACTGATTGCGTACTTTGGCCTGCCTCGGTGGCTCACCTTTGGGTACGAAATAGGTCCTTGGTTGCCGACGGATCCCGATGAGAGTTTATTTGTAGAGGGACCAGGCAGCTGGCCAATCTGGGTCCATGAATGGAGGCGTTGGCTAGGAGTGATATTCAGCAGCTCATGTTCAGTATGGACGGTGGAGCGGAAGGCCGACACGCTCAACATCGTCAGAGGCGTGCGAATTACTCTCATCGTGACTGGTCTCATAATAGGCCATCTCCTAAGCATTCTGATCTTCTTGAAGGGCAGTGATCATCAGAGGGCGATCTTCATGTGTTTCTCCATGCCTATGATGACTTGCTGTGGATGGCTGTTCGCGATCTTCGCCGAGCTGCTTGCATACTTTGGTCTGCCGAAATGGCTCACTTTTGGATACAAACTAGGTGGGTCATTGCCAGTGGACCCAGACGAGAGCCTGATTGTTGAAGGGGGGGAATTTGGCCGTTGCAGGTACGCGAGATGAACCGTTGGCTCAAGGCCGTGAGAGCTGGGCAAGCCGGGGCAGGTGGCAAATTTCCGCATGCTTTTGGGACGATTTTCAGGCTAGGACTTTTCTTCGTGCTTACGATGATGCTGGCTGTGGGTTTTACGGTGTTGGCGGTCCGCAACGGAGGGCGGCTGGAGCGTGAGTGCCTAAACATACTGGAGCACAATGGACATGTAGTCCCACGAGAAGTGTGCATCATGCTGAACACGGCGTTTTGGCGTGGCGGCTGAGCGGGTGGGATTAACATGGTTTCAGCGTACAGAAGATTGCTCACGAGGAGTGATAACTCACCCTTGGAGTGGGCGCTGAGTGTATAGCGCCGTTGAGATGTGTCGACCAGTCAGTGTGCCTCCATTCCCAGTTTGTGAAGGTATTTACCACATTATCGTGTCTCGTCGCCGTAATATAATCCTATCATTGGCCTCGGCGTCATGAAGACAGCAGTTAAAGACGTTGGCGTCAGCGGTCCACGAGTGATTGACGGCGAAACAACGCAGAAGCACATTTCACATAGGACCGCTGCGCGTTTGTCGACTCGAGCCGCACAGGAGTTTTCGGCATCAGGGATGCGCCTGAGTGCAGTCCTTGAACCTGCTGCCTAAAATGGACTGCCATCCATCATTTGGTTGCAGACACCAGTCCTAAGGCGGCACATAGGACAGTATTTCCATCGCTGAATCAAATGACTAAACGGCTCACTGGTTGATCATGGCTTCTAGTCCGTCACTCTGTCAACAGATGATCAACCGCTGATTTGGGCAGCCACACCCGCATCACTGCAGTCAATAGCATTTCATCGTGTCATCAAGCAGTAAACCGGTTGATGGACTGATGCAATCACTGCAATGGGAAGAAGACTGCAGATATTGAGGGGGCTTAGGTCCATTAGTTGACCACGAGCTGCAAATTTGTCTATCGACTCAAAGCTTTCTCCCGGATAAAGTAAGCACTGACGGCTGCGCCAGCCACAAGGAAAATCTGGAACGCAAAAGCCGCACTGGTCGACGCCGAGTAACATCCTACAACGACATGTCGAACGCCTGGTTGCAGGCTCCTCAGATATGCCAGACTCTCTCTCACCTTTTCTGCAATCTCCAGCGCTTTGGCTTCGCTCAAGCCCAGACGCGGCAATTCTGTCGTGAGCGTGTTCCGCAAAGCTTGATTTGCGAAGGTGGCGGAGAGGGCGACGCCAAAGGTGCTTCCTAGCGAGCGAAAGAGGTAGCTACATGCTGTCGCGACTGCTTGATCCGCGGGAGCTGCGTTGGCGATGAGGCCTATGAGGGTCGTCGTAATGCCGATGCCGTTCCCGAAGCCGCCGATGCACATGCTGATGATCATTCCTGGTGTGTTGTCCGTGAGAATGCCAGAGAGCAGGAAGATACCGATGAGGCCAAGAGTCAGAAGCGAGTATCCAACGACTGTGAGGTTATAGAAGCGGCCGGTCTTTTGGATGTACAAGCCTCCAAATAGACTGCCACATACTGATGACAATATTGATGGGATCATGCGTATGCCGGCTCCAGTAGCTGTGGTTCCGTCGACGGCTTGAAAGTAGAGCGGTATGTAGAAGTAAGCTGCCAGCCAGCCGCCCATGGAGAAGAAGTTGCACAGGTAACAAGCCACCATACTCCGATTGAAGATAATATGACCTGGAGCAAAGGGTTCTTTGGCTATCTTCATCTCCACAAGCACAAAACTGACAAATAGCGGTACCGAGAGACAGAGAAAAAAAATTGTCATGGCGCCTTTCCAACTGACGTTACTTCCACGATCCAGACCAACTAGCAAAGTGAACACGGCGGTGATTAGGATAAGAGCGCCCAGGAAATCGACCCTACGGAGCTTCTCCTTCCAATGCGTCTCATCTTTCTTTGGCAGCTTGAGTGCTATCAAAACGGCAATGAAAGCAACGAGGCAGAACGGCGTCTGTATGAGGAAGCTCCAGCGCCAGCCGATCGAGTCTGCGAACAAGCCGCCCAAAGGGGCGCCAGCAGAGGATCCAGTAGCATACACGATGTTAATATAGCCTTGCCATTTGCCACGCTCCCGCAGTGCCACGACATCGGAAAGCAGAATTGAGACCACAGTGGTCATTCCGCCTCCTCCTATGCCCGCGAAAGCTCGAGCGGCGATGAGCTGATTCATATTCCGACTCAGACCACAAGCCAGACAGCCAACCCCAAAGATTGCATAAGCAATAAGGAGACACGCTTTGCGGCCGAAGATGTCGCTCAACTTCCCGTACAGCGGCTGAAAAGACGTGAGAGTCAGGAAGTAGGATGTCGCGATCCAGCTCGTCAAGTTGAGAGCTTGCAACTCGGACCCGATCCTGCCGTAGCTGCTCATAACGATTGTCTGGTCTGCAGCAGACAGGAAGACGCCGATTGCCAGAGCCGGAAATACGATGAGCAGGCGCTTGAGGGCCTTGGGATTGCCTGCATATTGCTTGCTGCGTTCCTCAAAGCTGCTCTGCCGCTCTAGCCCGTTGGCTTCCACATCGTTTTCTGAGGAATTTTCTTGAGCTTCTGCAGCGAAGTTCGGGTCAGAGGCGATCCCATCTTGGGGTCCGATTGACCGGATCGTATCTGGTAGTAGTGGCGAGCTTTCTGTAGGTCGTCCATTTCCATGCTCGTCATCGCGTGCGGTCATCCCCCCTGCCACCATCTCCCCGAGACGAGAAGAGTATCTGAGAGAATACCTCGATCATCTCGAAAATATATGTCTCGGCCAGGAGATCGATAAGTATCGCTCGCCGCTCTTTGGACCCACTTACGACTGCCCGACTAGGAAGGACCCTGCAATTGTTGAGCCGCCAGCCGAACCTGATTCAGATAGGCAAGCTGCTGCTGTCGATCTGTTTTTGATGATCTTTCCACGATCGAGTTGCAGCATCAGCAACATTACTATAATGGAGGATGTCTGCGCCTTCAAGCGATAAACAAAGCCGTGATGCATCACTGATTGCTGCCACTGCTACTGCTGCTCGCGCCGATGCACAGAATGATCAAGGCGGGACGCCGATTGCTAACGACAGCAAAGACAGCAGACATGACCAGCTTGGCCACGCTGTTGCTGCGGCCGATGATGGTAGGCCGCACAACTCAGATATCATACGGCGCACTGCTAAGCGTCTCGTAGGCAAGAAGTCCACAGCACGACCACCGATGAGCGCAATGGACGAAGACGTTTTCTATTCGGCTCCATCGCCATCAGAAGAGCAGCGAGATGCAGAAGACGAAGAACAGCCCGAGATCTCATACCAAGAGCCTGCGACAGACCAACTCTCCCCTCCTCCTGACTTCAGGCCATTCTTCACACTGATCGAAGACCCCGAAAGCGGCGAAGTCCATCATCCGACCGTGCACTACGTCTTTGCGGACGATGACCAAGAGATCTTGACTGACGCTGCTTTGGCCGCGTTCGACGGTCCAGAATCGTCGCATGGAGAACCCTGCACAGACGAGCGTTTCCTTTTTGTGAACATTGGCGCCGACGGCAAGACTATACTCAGTGCGACGGCTTTGAGCCCACAATGGCAAAATGTCAAGGCCAGAATGCGACAAGCTCCCAGTTGGGGCCAGGCGGGTACAGAACGGGAGGCAGGAGTGATGCTTCGGATTTCAGGACAAGAGGCGCAGTCTACGAAGACTCTGCGCCAGGCAGCTAGTTTGGATGAGTTGGTCAGGACTTTTGGAGAGAGATTGGATGGGCTGGAGGAAATTCTTTGCATCGAAAAGGAGGGATAGTCCGACTATACAGCACAGGTGGGAGCTCCTCAAAAGTGATGAGCCGATGAGTTATGAGACTGCAAATATTCAGTGCCGGTGCAAGCATTGTCCTTTGAATGCAGGAATCGCATTATACGCAGGCCTGGATAGATCCACGGCAACGGACAAACAGAGTAAGACGAATGGAGTGCGGGAGTCCAACGAGGTAATGGAATCATACGTCAAGGTCGAGCCAATTGCCCATTTGCGACCTACTAGACGACGCTTTGCAATATCACGGAAGCACGATCTTGCTTTTGGTGCGAAATCCCAGTCTTTTTGATACCAAGGAGATTTCATACCTATACAGAAGCTGTCGTCGGTCTCCGAATGTCCCGCTATAAAGACCACGCGGCAGCTTGCCCGTATTCTGAACCTACGCCGTTGAAGTCATGCGCAAGACTTGCGACATATTGGAATGAATCTTACGATTAGACCAGGCTCTTCCCACTAGATGCAGCAAGTCTTGGTTAGTCTCATCTACGGGCCTGTCTGGACCATCTGAATGCTGGCTTTAAGCGAGTCGGCCCAAGCATGGCCGACATTTCTCCAGCAAAGAATTTGGGGCGATGAATGACTTGTAGAAATATATATATGGTCCATACCGTGGACAACGGCGTCTTACAATCGCACGAGCACTCTCGAGCCCACGTTCTTGTTGACTTCCAGAACCCCACAATGAAGACCGCTATCCTAACGATGCTGTTCGCCTCCCTGGCTTGGGGATGGGTACGTCTCCTCAGAACACGCTCTCCGGTTCTCACTAACGATACTCCCTCTCCGGTTGATTAGACCTGCGGAGTCACTCAATACGAGGGAATCTGTATACCGTCAGATGAGGAATTCTACAAGCAGGGTTACTCCGTTGTGCGTTGCGATCCAGTTAGTATCTCTTTTCCCAGTATCGTGCCGAGAAGTTACTAATAGTGTGATTGTGTGTCAGGCTCATAGGTGCGAGAGGGAGAATCAACAGTGCTATCCGGGAGCAGGTGCTGGTAATAGGCTTACTGTGGCATACGTTGATCCAGAAGATCAGTGCTCGTCGTCTGTAGCATTGCAGTAATGTGTCAAAATCTCATGGTGCCAAACAAAACATATTGGTCATTGTTTCTTGCATTGATAAGTTTGTTCATTGCTTCGACATAAGGATCTCAGGCCGATCCGCATTCAGCACGTGACGAATCGCATGACTTCCGCTTTTGGACGACTTCCGACTTCTTGACGAATGCCCATTGTAACCATTCCTTCTTGTCGCACCCAGATCGTTGCGCAGAGGACATTGCGAGACAACACTACACATAATTCAGTGCGCGAGATCCAAGGTCACCCAGTAATATTGCAGCGCCGGAGTCAACCATGCTCGCCCTTCGCCCAACCCGCCAGCTCCTCCGACATTCCCTCCTTGCACCACGCGCGACCCGTCCACGCTTCTTTACACTCCGCGGGACCACTACGCACACAAGCCGCCAATCTCAGCAGCGAGGCTATAGCAATGGTCTGACAAATACTCCTTCGTTCCTGCGAAAAAGACAAGGCGGACTGGTGCAGGCGTTGCAGAATCTGAGATTAAATGGTGCGAGCAGATCGACGAGGAGGGCAGTACAGGCGCGGGGCATGAAGGTCAGGTCGAGTGTCAAGAAGCTGTGTGATGGGTGTAAGAGTGTGAGGAGAAAGGGCGGGAAGTATGTGTATATTATCTGCTCAAAGAATCCTAAGCATAAGCAGAGGTAGGTTCGCTGTTGCCGGTCTCTAAGGATTCTTGCGGACAAAGCTAATGGGTTCCCACAGGCAAGGATGATCTGGTATGGAGGATGAGACCGGAAGGGATGCGGCATGGCATGCATAGCGATGGGCGTTTGGCACGCATGACACCTCTATCACTGGAGCAATTTACCATGCAAGTATGGTCATGGGGTAGAATAATTCGTGGAGAGACCAAGGGGGCGATTCAATAGCAAGTCTTCCTTGCCCTTACTGCGCACACTCACAAACCTTGGCTCTGCCTTCACTTGCTGATTGCCCGTGGATGATCTCGTGTCGTGCTCAGCTCACATGTCACTGCCGGCTTTAATGCCAACGAATGTATGCAGCTGCCATGACTGCCGCCTCGAATGCATTCAGGAAAGTGTGGATCAGCGAAATTAATGTCACCTCAGGCAACCAGAAAGGTACAAATGACACCACTTACTAGCAGCATAATGCAGCGCGAATGCATGACGCCAACCACGACACTACAAAGGAACAACAACAACAGAGCCACGACCTCTCCGCTCCCGCACGCATAAACGGCGATACCAACACACTCGGACCCGCGCACCTTCCCAATCCGTCACACCCGAATAACAACCGAGCCGACCGTCCACAACATAAGCAAAACTTCTCACCCTCACGCGAACCAATCAGACAGCACACTCGTGCTGCTCCTCCAATGATACATCCTACGCCGAATTTCCAACAATTCGTAGCACCATGGTTCCAGCGTTAGTTTCAACGGTTAGAACGCCCCGATCAAATAGACGCAGTCCATGCTTCGGCGCGGGCCCCTGCCTCTACGGGTGAAGCCTGTGGGTTCGACTCCCCAGACGCAATTGGCCATACTTCCTTTTTGAATTTTTTTTTGATCGTGGAGTTAGTCGAGGGGGAGGGAAGTTTTGCGATAGTTTTACGATGAAGGTGGTTGAACGCTTCGGGAATGACATTATTGTTTAATTGTTGTTGGAGAGAACGTCAACACATATCATTTTCCTCAGGCAAGCACCGCAGACTGCTCCTTCCTAGTCGCTGCAGCGGAACACTCGATGGAGGTACCCCCACTCGAGATGCTGGTTCGACTTCGGCACGGTCTTTGAACTAGGTTTGTGATTCTGATGGAGCTCAAATCAGAACGTTTGACTTGCAAAGTCGAAGGCTGGAGAAAGCTGCAGAGGCCTGGCACGAAGTCAAACCAGTCACGACGTACCTCCTCTCCCATTACCTCTCGAATGATGAGACGCAGTCAAAGCTTGACATCTCATGAGCTGCGCTTGCGACCGATCCCGATATCTGCAGCTTCAGACCTGCGGATGCTGCATGACGCTTTCATCACAGCCGAGAGTGAACGACCACGCTACAACAGAGATATGCAAGGTCGTAACGACAGGTGCAAGATCAGAAGGCTGGCTCAAGTGCGGATCGCATAGGCTGCACCCACATCGATGAGCGACCCGCCCATCTACACTACACGCTCGCATCCATTTCATAGACGTACTCCGCCACGATCAATTGTGAGGGCGAATAACCAGTCATGAAGACTGTTATGAGATACCAGCTCATGAAGAGGAAGCATGCCAGGGCAACCGGAAGAACCACGCCAATTGTTGATTCAGTGAGCACAGCAGATTGACACAACTATGAGATTCAGACCAACGATGAGGATGGTGCCGTCAGATCAGGACGTCGCTTCTTAGTCAACCCTTCATCAATCCGTCCTACCATTATCTTTCGCCAAATCCACCACGAGTGATGCAGCCTCCTTCAGCCTCTGTCTTGCATTCGCCAGATCTTCGGCAGTGGGAGGCAATGCGCCAAACGAGCCAGGCGCCGGTTGCTGCATCTGAATAGCCAACACGAGGTCTTTTAGGGTGTTTGCTGCACTCAATATACTAGACGCGAGATCAACCAAAATCTCGGCAGACATTACGTCCACTGTATCGAGCGATCGCGGCTGCGCATTGCTACGCATTGTTGCGTTGCGTGATTGGCCACGACTTGAGGTAGCTGTTGCCCTCGATGGCGCTTGCATTTGGGTTTGCTCATACTGCCGGGCATCCTGAGGGCCCGTCGGATGATCTGCTTCACCGTACTGCTGGTTAGGTGGCTCGTTGAAGTCATACTGTGCAGAAACAAAGCCGTCGTCGTCGACCGACGAGTTGTCGAGATCAGGATCGACTGTTAGATCGAGATGATCGGTGGAGTCTTGTTGACCAAGACCGAGGTTTAGGCTATGTTGCAAGTGCGTTCGATCAAGAAGGGGCTCATGGTTTTCGTTCCGCTTCGGAGGCCCGAAGGAACAATCACCAGGATAATGCACGACGGGCTGCGATGCCGTCGCGGCATTCGTAGCTGATTTGTTTGCCTTTTTGGACGAGCGCCTGGGTTCTTTAGGGGCGTTGGGGTCTTTCTGCTTCCTGGGTTTCGGAGCAGGCTTGCCATTGTATGGATACCTGCCTCTTGCTCTGGCTGGATCATATGGGATTAAGCCCCTGTGATATGTCAGGTCGGTGTACTAATAAGATCTCGAGAAAAATGACTTGACTTACCATCTTGTCTGCAGCCGGCAGATTGAGCTTTTACCTTTCTTCAGCGTGTAGCCCTGCGCTATCATTACCTCTGCGATCTCCTCTGCGTTCTTCCCCTCGAGAGTAAGCTCCTCGATGAGAACTTTCCTAGTTTCCCGACCTCGCTCATCAGCATGCGGCCGCGAGTTCTTGCGTGGGGTCTTCAGCGGTTGGCCAGCAAGGCTTCGAACAGCACGCTGTCGAAGCCCCCATTGCAATCGCCGTTTGGAAATAGTCTTGTCTGATATCTGAACGCCGCGTGCTTTGAATGCGTCCGCAATCTGTGCGCAGGTTTCGCCAAGCCGTGTGCGCTCCTCAATCTCTTCGCGAAACTCCTCTGCGAGTTTGCGAGATTCTCTTGGGCGGCCGAGGACAGGGTCAGTCATGTTGTATATTGGTGGTCTGACGAAGAGATATCCTAATAAAGGAGGTAGGTACGCCTAGCACTTGGAAAGCAACCTAATGGATGGGAGACGGCGGATTTTCCTCGGCGGACTCTTAGTCAGCGAGCTCTTGCTATTTCGGGACTAGGGCGTTTTCGAATAGAGGAGGACTCCCGAGGGACCCTCTTTCACCTCCGCCAGACATTATCGAGCACTGAGTCCAGACTGTGCTTCCACAGGCCACGATGCTCCGCAGCCTACGCCAATGGCTCTTCTCTGAGTACGAGCGCGCCCAAGCCCGCAATTCCGAGCGATATGTAGGGATGTTATTGACTGCCTACCTCTTCAGCAGACGCAATTCTCTCCTGTCTCCACTACAAGTGGCATGGTTCACAAGTGGATGTTTGCATTTGCTCACTCTATGTTGGGAAGAGGCGTGCTTCACAGTGCGACATAGTAACAAGCTGGTCTGGCCTTCAGATATCGGCAGGTTAACACCTTCCGCGGCGACAACCAGCCTTCAGCTCACAATTGGGTTCTCATCACGCGATGGATGTTACGATCAAGACGGAACGATGCATTCGTCTGCATTAGCGACAGTCTCAAGGACATTGCTCGGAAACGTGTTCATCAGTCTTACCCAATGCCACTCAATGAGATAAAATGCTTTGCTCACTTCATCTTGCTCCACATGCCCAATTACCTCCTTAGTCCATTTTCCTAACATGATCGATCGCGTCGGATTCGATTTGTGGAAAGCAAGCATCAGTACATAATGGTCAGTGGGGAAGCATAGTGGGATCAGATAATTCGAGTAATCATGTTCAAATACCTCAGTCTATGGGCTGAAGGTCCTTTTGTGTTCGATCGCAAGCATCTAAGTGCAACCGGTATAGCCTAACGCCATCGCTGAGAACACAAACTCATCCGCAATGACTGTCTTGTTCATCGTGGATGCCTACGAGCTCGACTCCAGGTCAACCAGTTCCCTATGTCTTGCTACAACATCCTTGATGAAGTAGCTTGCTGTGAGCTCATCTAGCTCATCGGCATTGATCGGGGAGTCCAGCGCCTCGCGAAGGATTTTGCTAGCGCGAAGCAAGGCGGAGCATGCTCCGTCTTCGCCAAATGAGCCGTTCTGCCCGATGTTCTGTGTGAAGTGTTTGGCTTGCAATCAGCTGGTTAGTATATGCATTCACCTACGGGCTTGCTCTTCCTTCTTAGCAGAGATTGCGGCTTCGGTGTATTGCTCGCCGAAGACCGCCTCTGAGAATTTGGTGATCTTATGGGCGATGCCGTGCACGTTGCACACGGCTATGGCGATCTGGACGAGGGCCTCAGCCTTCTTGGCGGTATCGGCAGAGGACGGTAGCGTTGAAGGCATATTGCCATGAATGAGAGACGTTAGCATCCATTGATCGTGGAGAACTCTGACCGCCTACAATTCTGTATATGTATGCAAACGAGGTCTTTGACACGGATCTGTCGAGAGTATGCTTGACCATTGTCGATAGACGTTCTGTTGATGTAGTGGACAGTGCGGAAGGCTGTGCTCGTAGTCGAAATGGATGTAAATATACAGATGCGAAGGCAAGCCTTTTATAGGTAATGCGAGAAGGTCTGGTAGTCCAGGAAGGGCCTGCCATTTCACATGTTGGCAGATCTGTCTGCCAGCAGATGAGCAGAAGACGTGATACTGTCGCCGATAAATAGGTGAATGACTTCAAACCTGTCACAAGCAAAGCGGCCCGTCTCAGCAAACGCTTCTTGACCCATGTCATCAGCATTGAATGACCAAACTGCAAGGATTTCCCATAAGCAGCAGAAGATCGAGCAGACAATGGCACAGAAAGTCTCCAGCATTGTCGGCAGCAAGCAGAAAGTATCATTGCCTACTCTCTGCTCCTGCCTCACGCAGCACTCGAACACCGGTTCGCACGTGCTCGACCCGCCTCTACCCGCGAAGCAGACCCTGTCCAGCCTCCTCGCCCCAAAACTCCACCATAGCCTTCACAGTCCCCTTAGCATTCACGATCGGGAAATCGTGCCCACCCTCCAACACCTGCACGTCCAAATTTCCTTCGCCCAGAACCTCCTTGGCGTCCTCGCTAGTCTCATTAGCGACGATAACCGAATCCGTCCTCCCAAGCAACACGAGCACCTTGTCATTCTTCATTCCACTCTCTCCCTCCCAACCATTCGACGCTTTCTGTGCTGCCAGCCGCCTACCGATGATGCGCCACCGCTCGTGTTGATTAGTGATGGGCGCGTGCTGTATAGATGATATGAACGATGGCAAGAAACCCGGATGAGCATCGACTTGCCAGCCCACGGCATGAGCTGGCGAGACAGAAGGTCGATTTGGGAAGAGCGGAGCCGCGGAGTCTCTAGCCAGAGCTGGATGAGCAGGAGTTTCAGACTCGGCAGCTTCGACCAGAGAAGTCTCACCACCTGTGGGCTTCACGTCACCTAGTTGCTTCGATCGTGCTTCGGGCTGCTTCCCACCTCCGATCCTTCGATAAATGAAATACTCAACCACAGCCTTCGGTAACAGACCCCCATACAACAGCTTACTACTAGCACTGATATGCCTCGCCCTGATCAACCCTCCCGGCGCCAGCAACACCAACGACTCTACCATATCTGGGAAGTAACTTGTAAAGCCAGCCGCCACACCGCCGCCCAATGAATAGCCAACCAAGGAAAACTTCCCCCCCCTCCCTGTCCACGCCAGCTCCGAACTCCCCAGCACCAGCATGGTTTGCGTCGTGAACAACCTCAAATCCTGCGGAAATGCCTTCGGATCCGGCGCATCGCTATACCCGCGTCCAAAGAGATCGAAAAGCATCACTCGACACCTGTGTTGCTCAACAAGCATCTTCGCGATAGAGGCGAAAGCAATGCAAGGTGTGCTGATGCCATGGACGAACAACACCTTCCGGCCGCTTTCAGGACCCCATTCGTAGACCCTGATATTGCCGTAGGGCGTATTGACGTCTCTGGCTCCGGGCAGCGCGTCTGGTGGGTACGGAATTTGTGACAGGTCCTGAGCTGACAGGAGTTGGAGAGATTTCCTTGGGCAGGGGATAATTCGAGCAGTGTTACGTCCTTGTGTTGTGGTGAGGAGACCTGTAAGAATGCGGTAGGCGTATAGCCCTAAGATAGGTGCTGTGAGTGTGATGTATAACGTGCGGCGGTCGTGGAGATCGATGCTGAGATGCTTGTGCAAGGATGGGAAGGACATGATCATGGATGTATTGTTGTCGTCAAAGCCGGAGTCGGTTTCAGCTGTAGATTTTCGGACTCTACACCCGTATCACTCTCGAAAGCTGTCAGCGCCAAAGATGCATGTTCGAAATGTGTAGTCCTCAGACCTCGGCAGTTCACCAGCCGAGCATGAATCATGGTTCAATTGATGAAAGTAGTCAAGATGGCAATGTTTTTTTTGGCAACGATGGAGCAATGATGAATGGTACTAGGCATATCTGCATACTCGGAGTTGAGATTCTGTATTGCTTATACATTAGAAAAGAACAGAGCCAACATGCGAAAGGGGGGTATCTTCAGAAAAGAGCTGTACAATGAACGAATGCGAAGTTGCTCGGAATTTGTGCCATCCCGTAAGCATCGCAAATCCGTCGCCCTTCCAATGCATAATATTTCCTGAATTCAAAAGCGGCCGTCAACACATATACTCAGTAGTAAGTAGAATGCTCTTAACCCGCCTCTGGTGGCCTGCCACTGTCCAGATTCTGAGTCTCTACTCCTGGCGGCGGACGATCGGCTTCTATACCCGAGTCCCTGTCTCCGCCTTCGCTGCTCTCAGAGTATGGCCTGCCAACACCCTGCCAGACTTTAAGAAAGTCTTCAGCCGCGACATCGCCATGCAACGTCTCGTCTTCGACCTCAATCCCCTCTCGGCATTCGTCCTCGTCCTCATGTCCCGAAAGCACACGACCGCCAATCTTGACGTCCGCTACACGTACTTGGTAATCGAGAGCTTTCCTCCCATCCTTGATCATAGATTCCGTGGCGAACATGCAGCGTTTGAGGCTTTGGTTCATCATTTGGGACTGTACGAGTAGCTCCTTATGCTTCTCCAGATCCACACGTAGACGCTTCTCGTCCTTCGCCAGACGGTCCTGCTCGAGATTTAGAGTATAGGGGGAGAGGGAGTCGCCACCGGACATCAGGCTTTCAGTTTCGTCGTCTTCGCTCAGGTCATCAAACTCGTAGGGCATCCCAAATTCCTGCTCGCTGCCTTCGTCATCATCCTCTCCCATGACGGACAGGCCATCTGAGAAGCGGGTGCCGCGATCAGTGGATGCGTACGACAAGCGACCGGCCCGAGACAGTCGTCGGAAGCGCTTCAACTCTGCTTTCTGCTTGCGCAGCTCACGCTCAAGGGAGGTGTTGATGGCCAAAAGGCTGCTATTTGAGATTTCAAGGTCGAGCACTTTACGCTCGCGCCGAGCGTCCGCTGCCAGGTCCGAGATGCTTCTCGTTGGACTGAATAGAGCCGCATCGACGCCGGAGCGTACGTCTGGGGATTGCGGCTCCACGGAGGTATCGATGGTGCGAATGCCGTTCGGCGGCTTCGCCAGCGATGGCATAGTGGCAGAATTCAGCTCATGAGACAATGGTGACGGGGTATGATCGATCGTAAGTGATCGTCTTTTCGACTCCGGCGTGCTGCCAGAGTCGATCGACGACAAGCTTGGCGACTTGCCGTGGGCTTGGTGAGCTGTCGGGGTTTCAGCTTTGCTATTACGCTCTTCCCATAGCGTCTCGACACTGGTTCGAGGCGTTGGGCGCGCACCAAAGATCTGCGACGCACCTTTGCGATATGAGAGGTGAAGATTCTCTTTGCTAGGAGAAGGTGACCTTGGCAGCTGCTGCCCGATAGCTGCTGCGAAGTATGGTGAGGCATTTGATAATGTGGAGATTCCAGACAATGCCGGCGACAGCATTGGCGGGCTTTTCGACATGTGCGCTGCATTAGCAAGACTTTGCTGTGTTCTGGGCCCTAACTGTCTGTTCTCTGACGCTGCAGATAGCACAGGAGAGCGCGTCTCCGGCGACAGCCTGGGTCGCTCTTCCTCCTTGCCGTCAGCATAGAAGAACGTCGGCTTCTCCGCATCAGGCCTTTTTGACACGGATCTCTGCTTAGGCGCATCGCTAGCATGGAAGAAGCGGCTGTCAACGGTTTCGTGCACTTTTCCAATATCAAGGCGACCTATTGACGTCGACAGCGGTGGTGACTGTGTCCTTGAGCCTCCGTTCATACTGACCTGACTCTGGGCACGACCCAACCGTATTGAAGAGACTCCTGCCATCGCCACGGCTCCTATTGTTTGCGGGCCGTGCATACTGGCAGTATTCTCCTGCGTCGGTGTAGTGTTCGAGCTGTCGACTCTCGACTTGCGCGCCGACGACCTGGGCGTGACGTTGCCATCACTCGGTGTCTGGTCCCGCCTGACGCGCGGGGTGACTCTGGGCGGTACGCCGACAGTCGAAGATGTGTTGGTCAAGGTCGGCCGTGACGGTGGTGTTGGAGTGGCAGCGACGCGAGGCGTAAGAGGGGACCGCGCTGCTCGAGCAGAGGCGAGTGTGGGCTTGAGAGGGCGATTGTTACTCGAGCGGTCGGCCATGCTGCTGCTGCTGCGTCGGTGGGCTACCGTGTGCGCGACATTGATGCTGTTGGTCTCCGTCCCCCTCGTGATGCCCTGATCTTTTTACGAGGATATTCAAGGTGGTCGTGATGCTTTGACCAGGGTCAACAACCCACCACACCTTTCCTCCAACTAAGCCAAGTGCCGAGTCCAGACGGCCTACGAGGGTATGTTGCGACGGCGGCGAGGACCAGTGGCAAGGCGGTAGGTTGGCGCTATTTGTGTTTTGTCGACGTCGCGTGCTTAGACGTCTATACCTGACTGACTTGCGCTCTGCGACGACGATATGCAGTGAAGCGGGGCTTGATTCGGGGTCCGTCGAGTGACTGTTGACATCCCAAACACGGTGACGCTCAAGCTCGCAGGGAAGATCCCAGCTCGGCGGGCTCGTGCCGCAGATCCACGGTTACGTAGCACTGGCATCGAACAATTGCCCCCTGCTTGATTATTGAGCTGTTGATTGTGCTTGAATCAATTCTAATCAAGCAACCCTTGACTGGATTAATCTGGACGCGACCGTGGCAAGCGCGTAACCTGCGCGAAAGCATCACCAAAGCATGGAACCAGTGTTTGTATGAGCCGACTACAACCAATCGGTCGACTTCAAAAACGTCAAGCTTCTCGACAACGTGAGCCACATCATCGCCGTCAACCACATCAAGCAGTCAGCTGCAGCATCAAACAGCAAACCCGTTAAGCAGTCAACCGGTCGATCATCCGGTAAACCACTGAAGCATCCTTGGATACACTTTAACGTACAACACGAAGGATAACATTTGATGCTCCTGTCTCCAAGTCATTCGTCACAATGGCAAGATGCCGCGACATAACGATGACCTCGCGAACGAGGCAGAGACAGCAGTGGCGGATGCCGTCCTGGCAGCAGAAGACCCGCCTGGCACTCAGCACACCTCTCTCAAATATCATCTGCTCGGTCCCAGCTTGACAAAGTCCGGCCAGGATGGTGTCGATCAAAAGAAGGTCTCAGAGATCATCTACAACGCCAGTAAGGGTAGCAAGTACTTCAACAATGAAGAGAACAAGGATAGAACGCTCACGGTCAAAATCAATCGAATCCTGGCCAAAAAGCACGAGCTGCAGCGGATTGAGGCAGCGGGTGGTCTGAAGCATGAAATGAAAAAGGCGGATGACTACATCGCTGAGCTGGAATATGGCAGGGACCTGACCCAAGTCGTGGTGCACATTGACTGCGACGCCTTTTACGCCGCGTGCGAAGAGCTAGACAGACCCGAATTAAGAGATGTGCCATTCGCGGTGGGAAAAGGTGTTCTGACAACCTGTAACTACCATGCACGCAAGTTCGGATGCAGAAGCGGCATGGCCGGATTTGTTGCCGACAAGCTCTGTCCTCAGCTGCTGCATGTTCCTTTAAACTTCGAGAAGTACACGGCCAAGGCGAAAGAGGTCAGAGCTGTGCTCGAGCAATATGACCCGCGATTCGAAAGTGCAAGTATCGACGAGGCCTATCTGAACATCACAGAGTATTGCAAGGAGCACGACTTAGAACCCGCAGATGCCGTGCAGCGAATGCGCGATCAGGTCTTCCATGAGGCTAGCATCACCATTTCTGCCGGCATCGCTGCAAATGCGAAACTGGCCAAGATTTGCTCCAACAAGAACAAGCCAAATGGCCAATTTCACTTGCCATTCGAAAGGACATCGATACTGGCATTCATGCAAGATCTGCCAACGAGGAAGGTGAATGGCATTGGACGAGTATTCGAGCGGGAGCTGGATGCAATTGGTGTGAAAACCTGTGGCGATATCTACGAGCAGCGACACTATCTCAACAAGCTATTTGGTGAGAAGGCTTTCCAATTCCTGATGTCAGTCTATCTGGGCCTGGGTAGGACAGACATCAGACCCGCAGAAGAGTTTGAGCGGAAGTCCGTGGGCACGGAGTCCACTTTTCATGACATGAGCAACTCCAAAGAATTGCGCGAGAAGCTTCGTCACACTGCTGAGGAGCTTGAGAAAGATCTGCGACGTACCGATTTTAAAGGGAGGACGCTCGTGCTGAAGATCAAATTGCATACCTACGAGGTCTTCTCTCGACAGGTGCAGCCGCCCAAGGCAGTCTACACCGCTGATGACCTGTACCATTACTCATTGCCAATGCTGGCGAAGTTGGAAAAGGAAATACCGGGCATGAAGCTGCGGCTGTTAGGCTTGCGTTGTACGCATCTCGTCAGCATGAAGAAGGGCGAGGTGGATTTCTTTGGCCGAGCTCGGCAGCATTGCAGGGACTCTCGAGGGGTTTCAGAAGAAGCTAGCAAGGCAGAACTGGATGAGGACGGGTGGCAGAAGTGGCCAGATGAGTTCTTCGAGGACGCTGTCAGACAGGAGCGGCAAGACGAGATGGAAGATCTCGAGTGGCTTTCGCAGGAGCAGGAGAACAAGAATGAGAACGAAGTCAGCACAGCATCTACGACCAAGGACATCGTCGGCCATGCTTCTGGTGGCGAGTCGTCTGACTACACGCGGTATGCGAACGGCTTCGCCTGGCGATCCTTGCTCGAAGCTGAGAGAGCAGAAGAAGGAAAAGAGAGAGCTGAGGCACCGCCATTGGAGCAGTGGGACTGCCCTATTTGCAATGTGCCGCAACAAGCAGACGAAAGATTGTTCAACGAGCACATCGATGGCTGTCTCTCGCGGCAGACGATCAAGGAGGTTGTCAATACGAGCGAGGAGCAGGAACAGACGCCGAGACGCGTATCAAGTCCTGTGCACCGAAACACTGCAAAGCGAAAGGGTGGCAGACAGCCTGATGGCGAAAGGAGGAGTAAGAAGGCTTTTTTCAGCTGATGTAAGAACACCCACCTTGATTGGCATCATGGTCATCCAGCGATTCCACCGGTGACTTGGTCATAGAGGCTCACGACTGTTATTCAACGCACAGGCGGTACTGCGGCGTTGATGCTATCAGTCAATCAACCAGTTGACTGGTTCATCCTCTTGACTGCTTGATGATACCTTTGACGCTGTGATGGTACGATTGACTGCTTGAAACAGCTGACTGCCTGACGACACGGTCTACTGCTCGGCAGCGGTAGTGCTCGAATCAGCGCCTGATCATGATTGACAGAGTCACGGACCAAGAGTCACCATTAGCCATTCAAGTACTTGGTCAAGCGGATGACCGTGGAATGACTGCGATCATCCAGAAAACGGGCGACTCCCTTGAGCAGTGATTGCCTCAAGTAATCAACAAATTGACCGATCCATGCGGTTGTTAGGCTTATAGGGATGGCTCCTCAAAATAGTTGATTATTCGAGTGACGCGATTGACTGCAGAATCGACTGATTTGACGCATTAGAATCGATGCAGTGACGGGCGCAATTCAATGATTATAATAAGTCGTCCGGGCGACAGATTGGTTGGCTGCTGGAATCATTGCTTTTGCGTAGTGCGCTTCCTCGAAAGACTCTCGAAACTCGCTGTTATCAGTTGTACGCATCCATGATTGTCGATCTCTGAGGATCACAAGTTTCCGCAAGAATAGCGACAGCTAGGCCTGCTCAACGCAGTGGCTTCAAGCAATAATACTCTTGTACAACATCTGAGGGCCTACGCTAAAACGCGCATCCTGCCGTTCCTGCCGTTCCTGCCGTCCGGAAGATCAAATGCAACCCCCACCAGCGTCTTTAACTTTCGCTGCGTGATCGGGACGGTAGACTGCATCGTCATTGACGATGCGCCTCTTTACCTAGGTTAGTATGGACCTGGACTTCGTTGATGTCGTCTGCTAATCCGTAGCGGTATCAGGTAAGGACAATTCAGTCGACTCTTGTGATCACTTGCTTTCCCTCTCAGTCATCTGTCGTATCTGGGCCACACAGCAACAGTTACCGCTCGAGCGAGGTAGCGCAGACAGCACAGCATCCACGAAGCAGGAATCAATAGCAGCGAGCAGTAGAACATAGATCACTACAAGTGCTCGGCATACCAGCGAACATGGTCATCCGAGACCTGCACTTCAAAGGCGACCATGACCTGAACTGCCTTACGATCGAAGAGTTGGAGAAACATGCTCGGAATTTGATGGACAAGCAGACTCGCGACTATTACAATGAGGGAGCAGACTCTGGTTCTACACTGAAAGAGAACATGGATGCATATCAGAAGTACCGCATCCGGCCTCGTGTGCTTAGAGACGTCTCAAATATCGACACCAGTGTCAACCTCTTCGGGTTCCATAGCAGTATCCCTATGGGCGTCGCACCAACCGCCATGCAGAAGCTGGCGCATCACGATGGCGAGCTAGGCACCGCGCGGGCATGCCAGACAGCTGAAGTACCAATGGGTCTATCATCTTTCGCCACAACGAGTTTGGAAGACGTGCGCGAGGCCAGTGGCCATATTCCCAACGTTCTCCAGCTCTACCTTTTCGAAGAACGTGCCCACAGCGCCAAGCTGATTCAACGAGCCAAACAAGCTGGTTTCAAAGCCGTCTTCCTCACAGTCGACACGCCGTACCTTGGCCGCCGCAACTTGGAGATCCGCAACCAGTTCAAACTCCCTCCTCACTTCAAGATCGCAAACTTTGCCGGCCGTGAGGACGATGAAAAGCCGATCTACGAAGAAGAGCTCAAGGTGCAGGCCATTGAGTCAAGGAAGGTTGACGCAACGTCTTCAAACACCAAAGCCCCGTCCAAAGCCGGTTACACAGGCGCCGATGGCAAAAGAGTTCTGCCTGAGGGCTCCATCACATTCCACACGCACGCGGCGAACCCGACACTGAGCTGGGACAAGGACATCGAGTGGCTGAAAGAACAGTGCTGTCCAGAGATGGAAGTCTGGGTCAAAGGCATCGCAACAGCCGAGGACGCGCTACTAGCCGTGCATCACCAGGTGCGCGGCATCGTAGTCTCGAACCACGGCGGCAGGCAGCTGAACGGCGCGTTAGCGACTCTGGATGCGTTGCCCGAGGTCGTGGAGGCCGTGCAGGGCAAGATCCCGGTGCACGTCGACGGAGGCATCCGGCATGGGACGGATGTGTTCAAGGCTCTGGCGCTCGGGGCGGACTTTGTGTGGGTGGGCCGGCCGGCATTGTGGGGACTGGCGTACAAGGGCCAGGCGGGCGTGGAGCTCATGTTGAAGATTCTGGCGGATGAGATTAAGCTCACGATGGCTTTGGCAGGCGTCACGAGGGTGAAGGATATTGGTAAGGAGTATCTTGTCAAGGTGAGTTGGCTCTTGGTCTCGTTGGAGTTGCATAAGTATTTTGCTAACGACATGTTCCAGATTGACAAGAGCGGCTTCGTTGCGCGGTTGTAAGAGTCCTGCAAGTGTATAAAGCGCGATGACCAATGAGCATGAGCAAATTGTACGTGAGAGCTTGCTGCGGCGCCGGTACATGTATCCTTCGAAGTGGGCGGAGCGCCACCATGATGATGCTATACGGCAGCGCTTGTATACTGAAGATGTCTCGTACCTTGTTTCTCCTGCTGCTTGTACCAGCAAGCACAATCAACGAGCCGCTTCCGCGGGAGTTCAAGAGTCGGGTGTCGCACACCCCAATACACCGAACTCGTGGTGTGCAGCGTAGTGCAGGATATGTTCTACAAAATACTATGCACGCCCGTACAACGCCGTGCTATCGAATTTCGTGCCCGTCAGAGTACTAGCCTCCCAGGCTCCTTTTCCAAGGCTAACTTCAGGCGCTCAAGATACTCAGCTGCTCGCTTTTCCTCGCCCAGCCTGGCTGTTACACTGAAGATATTGTCGCCAGTGGCGACACCGACCGCACCTGGTATTTCCTTGACTGCCTTCTTCGCAGCAGTCTTCGGCGCGAGCAAGTCGATGATGTCTGGCTTTTTGGTTGTCTTGGTAGGTGCAGTCAAAGACATTGGCGCAAGTCCCGTGACATGAGGAATGTAGTTGCCTCGTGACGACTTTGCGACCTTGTCTAGACCAAGCACGGCGTTGAACAGGTCGTCGGCTGTAGGCTTGCTTCGGCTTGTAGGCAAAACGTCGTTGGCGAGCTCAGAAGCTCGTGCGATGAATCTCGAAAGCGGTAGGAAGATGCCTAGGCTGTCTTGGACGCGTCTCTGCGTAGCGATGACCGCAGACAACGAGATCGGCAATGCGATCTCGGTTTCTTGGGCAGTTTCAGATGCAGTAGGCGCTGCTGCCTTCGGAGCGTCTGGCTTCGGAGCCGGCTTCGCAAGCTGGATGTTAGACAGGTCGAGATGACCAAGCTTGCTTATGCGTGCCGATGCTTTCGCTGGGTAGTCCTTCTGAATGCGTCCGAGGTAGGCCAGAACATCGCCCTTCAGTAATCGGCCACTGGGCCCGGATGCTGAAATCTTTTCCGCGTCCGCCGCAGACATGCCGTTCTGGTGTAGCAAGTGTTCGACTGATGGGTAGAGGGGATACTTCTGCTTCTGTGTCTTGCCGTTTGGACCCTCTGAAGGATTTGATGCACCTGTGTGCTCTGCCGCACCGCCAGCTGATGCATCTGCCTCTGGCCTGGAGGATGGTGGTGCCTCTGCTGCGCTCGGCGAGCTCTCTGTTGCATCAATGCCGCTCTTCATTTCGTCCTGCCGCGATGGTCTGTCATTCTTCGCTGGCTCTCCGGCACTTGAAGCTGCTTCCTCCTTTGGAATCTCCAGACTAGTGATATCGTCCCCTGGCTCCGCCGTGACTGCGATGCGCTGGCCCACCTTCACACCCTTCGAACCATTTGGCTGCGTAATCTTTGCCATGATTCCGTCATCCTGCGCCTCTACGTCCATCGTCGCCTTGTCGGTCTCGATCTCCAACAGTACGTCGCCGGCGGAGAAGGAGTCTCCTTCCCTGATCCTCCAGCTCGAGATATTGCCTTCGGTCATGGTCGGCGATAGTGCTGGCATGCTGAAGTTCTGGGCTGCCTCGTGGCGTGCCGAGACGGTGAAGCCTGTCATCATACGTCAACTATCATATCTACACTTCCAATGCCTCCTTCGGGTCTTACCTCTCCTCGCAGCGCATCGTGGCGCATGTTTGCCCACCACACGGGTGCAGAGCTTCGCGGACCTGGCAAAGCTTGCCATTGCCGCCTCGCGACTCACTGTGCAATGTCCAGGATATATGAAAGAGCAGCGATCGCAGCGAAGTGAGGATTCGGGATTTCTTGAGCTCGTGAGCTATCTTTGTTGCGAGCACTAGGGTTTCCCGGCCCGATTGACTTCCCGTCCCGTCCATCGGATGCGAGCGTGTCTCTCACGTGTCTTGACAACCTCGAGTGGCTACAATACATCAATTGCACTGCGGCAGCCATTGGATACTTTTCAAGGATGGCGACACTACACTCTTTCTTCCGGCTACCAGGATGCATTCGTAGACAGGCTTTCGCTCAGCTTTCAGCTGGTGAAATCAGCCATGCCCGTCAAGATCTGTCGAGCATTGCACATCGAGCATTCAGCAGCACTACGTGGCAAAGCGCTAAAGTGAAGAGCACAAGCCTCCCTTCGCTCTCAAAGCCTGTCAAGGGAGCGGGGAATGTAACAACATCGAGGCCATCATCGCCTCGCCCTGCTTTCCAGGCCCCAGCACCTATTTCGTACGCCCAATCACTTCTCAGCAACAGCGATGAGATACTGCTTTACAAGGCACCCAGCCATCGCTCCTTCACCACCTACTCTCTGACCTCTGGATCTCTACTTTTATTGGGCGCCTATGCTCTTGCCAGCAATGCGGATTTGATCAAGGACACCAGCGAGGACACGAAGCAAGACAAGACCAGGAACAGTCTCGCCAGATATGCGACAATGGCAGCTGCACTCATCACTGCCTCGTTTGCTACCGTCTGCATCTTGGCGCCTGCTGCAGTCATCACATCGATATCGTTGCGCGCGGTGCCGTCAATGCATACTGCAGGCAAACGGAACGCCATCCTTGTGCTTAGAACGCGCGAATGGCCCTTTGCACCGACCAAAGAGATTCAACTTCCTCCCAAGCAAGCGAATCTTGACAAAAGGGTGTCGTCTACAAGCGACGACCTTGACTACACGAGTATACCTATAACGCAGGCACGAATGTTCACCGTCGACGCCGAGGGACCCGCAATTCCACCTGCCAAACCAGATCAGGGTCCAATAGGTCGCGCCCTCGAAGCACTATTCCGCGACACTCGCCGCATGTTTTACCGGGATGGTTTTTGTCGCCTTCGTGCTGGCGAGAATGGGAAGAATTGGAAGCTGGATCTGCAGCACTGCGAGATTTTGGACTGGGGCCGGCCTTTGGATCGACTAACCTCTGCAGACACTGCACCTGGAGTCGGACTTATTGCGTGGATCAGACGTAGGCTTGGGTGAATGAGTATATGGCTCGACTGGCGCTTGGAATAGACAGAATTTTGCTCGAAGCCAAGCACAGGCTTCAGTCATTCCCCACTTGGAAAGGCATTTCGCAGTCATGCTGGATCGATATGCATAGACTCTCTCGCAGTAATCTACAATACGCACGCCGGCCACATTCCACGGTTGCATCAAGTATCCTGTCGAGTCAAAAGAGCAACATAGAAGCGGTCTTAACATAGACGCGTCTTCCTGGTCGAGCTTGGCGAACACGCAGAGGGTAAAAGATGTTTCACTCTGTTGTGGTTTGTTTGCATGTTTGGCACTAGCAAGACGTTCGTCTCGTGGCAGCAGGGTACGGTCGCAATGGTAAACATTCTACGAGATATAGTTTGTACAGCATTTTTACATCTGCAGACTATTACGCTTGGCGCAAGTACGTACAAGTACGTATCCTACCTAGGTATGTCGTGTCAGGCGCGCAATTACTAATGAATATGGTGCCGCGGTGGTGGAACAGCAAGGCAAAGCTTCTTTCTGCACGCATATCGTTGTTTTGAAATTATCTACTTTGTACGTCACTAGAACGGCGGCAGCGGTTTTGGTGTATCTGTGGATACACAGAATCTACGACGACGGCAGTCGAGGTCGAGGTCATATGCAAAAATCCCATATAGCACCATATCCTGGGCTCTAATATCGTCTTCAAAGCTCGGGCAGAGCATGTTGCGTTGCGAGTCTTCGTATTTGCACCCCTCGATCTGCTCGACTCAGGAGGACAAATCAGGCAGTCGAAGTCATCTAAGGCATACTGTACAGCGTCAAGGAAGAGCGCATGACCATTGATCAATGATTCAGCTGGTGGAATTGCTCTGGGCCTTTGGCAAAGGGCGGTCTGGGCTCATCCAAATTGCCAGTGAGCTCAATCTCATGAGTTTGGCATACACTGCGAGGCGCCGACGCTTCATGATTTTGCGTCTGGTGCACCGATTGTCAGACTCGTGCCTTTCGCACTACAATGCTTTGGATACTATGACCGTCGGACACTTGGCATACGGTATACCGCTAATACGCCTAGTGGATTAGGTGCTCGCCCTCCGTGAATCATGTTCTTCAGCCTTGCCGGCATGTGCTTGTCTCTGCACCTTCCACGCCTGGGGCAACCTGAAATCGGCCACGTGGAGTGCCTTCCGGGGTCAGGCAATTTTGCACAGAGGCTGAAGATGTCTTGCTGTGTGCCCTGGTTTCTGGGAGTCCGCAGCGACGACCCTTGACGTTCCTTTCGGAGACCATCATGATAGCTTCACACTCCACATCGCAGGCTGTCACCCAAGCAATACGATTGTCTTTGGAGAGTCATGCTAGGATGTTCAAATATCCCATCAAATATCGAGGAATCAGGATGATGCAGCGCGGCTGACCGGGATTCCTCGCGGCGTCGCCTTGATGTCGGCTGAACATTTGTAAAGTTGTGCATGATGGGGTATGCGTTTGGCCACGTTAGGCAGACGGAGAAATAGCTGAATGTGAGCTGGTCACGACAGGCGACGCAGGTCCTGTGCCATCGTGACCGCGGCCTTATCTCACGGTGATCATGTCGGAAATTCGGACTGCGCATTATCCAAGGCGAGGTAAGATCCGCTTGGCACTCTGTTCGAAACAGGGCACGAGAACCTCAGAACTGGCCAGCATGAGGGGCGCACCGCCACAAGGGTTGATAGGCAAAAGTTAAAGGAGAGAAAGCGCGTTCGTTCGCGTCTACTGAGTGCCCAGGTGGCGACGCGTTGATGAGCCAGCACGCGAGTCTGGAAAGGTCAAGCGTCTCAGCGAGCCCGAGCCGCGGAGAGACCGGTGTATAGGCTAGAAGGGGTAGATGCTCATCAGACGTCGACATTTGGTAAGTAGCTTCGTACTGCAAAGATCATCGCTCGCTAGTGGGTAGACAGTGGCAGTTCCAGAGATTATTATAGTGGCGGCGCAAGGTCTGTTTAGCTTATTGCGATTGGATAAGGTGCTTGCTTCTCGCCAAGATTAGACTTAGGAGGTATTGAGATTGATTTTGAGATTGCCAACGCGCTCTGGATTCTGGAAGCTCTGCATGTCTGATGACAGAATGGCGTGAGCATAGCGTTCGAGCAGTGTCCCATGTCGCGAGCCTGAGCGGTTAAGACCACCAACGGCCTTCCTTTGCGGCTTTCTAACCCCAGCTCCTCGCTGACGCGGTACCTGGAGCTGTTGGAGGGGTTCGACGGGGAAGGCAATAATTGAATCTGAAAGAACAGACCCTCGAACTCAATGTAGATCAGGGCGTACCCTATTGCTTGATTGCCTGACACAACCCTGATAAGGCATGCGAAGAAATCCGCTTCGTCGCTCAGTAAGGAGAGACTCGGTGAGAGACAGGTGAGGTAGTACGACTGTTATTGAGAAACTCCTCATCTCAGTACGTCATTATTTGTCGTGAAGTGAAAGATACTGCACGCGACTCTGCACGCGTAGATCGAAAATTTCGTGGCGCCGCCGCGGTCTCGGCAAGGAAGAGGAGCATGTGTTTCAACGCCGCCGGCTCTTCGATGTCCGCTTGGCTTGGGCCAGCTCATCTCGGCGTCAAAAATTGAGCACAGCTCCAGGAAGGCCCGGCTACGAAGTCGAAGGCACCGGTCCGTCTCTGGGACACTGCAGTGACTATCTATACAAGTAGCCAAGTGGACTCTCCCGCAAGGGGGAGGCTTGACATGGTGGGGCGGAAGTAGAAAATGGCAGGAGCCGCCGATGCTGTGTGCTAATCTTTACCCGGCGAGCATCAGAATTTGCGTTTCAGTATCGCGTTTGTACCCATGGAACAAGTCCCACCTGCGAAAGGTTCAGACAAGTGCAACGCCGTCGTACTCCTGGCGGCGCTCTGCGGTGCACATCGCATAGACCAAGACCGCTGGTATTCGAGGGTGAGGAAGCAGTGCTGATCGTACCGAGCAAACAGTTGCATCGCCAATGCACATTTCCAGAAGGGAAACAACATGATACACTATGTGCCGATGAAATAATGCATGAGTCTCCAGTGAGATCAAGTCCAAGTGAGATGGACAAGCATCTCCTATGCACGACCTCGTGTCGTGGAAATGGGGCATTCAATAATAGCGGTTAGCAGTCGGCTCTGATGCCAATAGATCAGGATGTACCGGCGCGACGCAAGACAGCGTCAGCGTGGACCATGTCGCCGTTGACCTCTAAACACGCGTTTTGGTCCTTGCTCACGGTAGAGCTCGCATATTCATCCAAATTCTTGGGAGCCGCGTCCCAGCGTGGTAGCGAGATCATCATGCTGCATGCAGTGTCAAGGTTGCGCAGGCGTACTGATTCGATAACAGCGCTTCGGAGTCTGCGACTCTCGGTCTAGCTGCAGTAGGTCAAAAGCCGCCCGATTTCGACAAGCACTTCAGGTTGTTCTTCGCGTCGTACTCACGGCCAGCCGAAACGTCCGCGAGTACGTAGAGATGAACACCCGTTTCAGTGGTGAACCGCGGCCCTGTGAACGCTCGTAGACACACTCGAGCAGTCTGGTGTCTCAGTACGTGAACGCGGCAACTCGTGTTTGTTGCAAGCCACAGCTGCCACTGCCAGCAAATCCTTGATTAGATCTGCAGGAGTACGCATTAACGCATCTCACGAGCACGACACGCTAAAAGACTTTCACTTTCGCCGTCGTGGTGGCGGGACAAGAGCAGGCACAGCATTTTAAGACTGCATTATTCCGCAGGGATCCCGGCTAGCGCAGGCTAGCCATCAAAGTTGCTCCACCGAAGCACCAAGTTGAGCTCGGACGACCACTCCCTTCTTCATCATCCTCACCCTCGCTCACCGCGTCTCTCCCTTTTGTTTCCTTAATCCTCCGTCTAATGGAGTCGTGAAGGACGCCAGGATATTGATTTGCAGCCCTGTCCAGGAGCAAATTTTGTCCGTCTCTTCCGGCCCATCTCCTTAGTCTATCCGAGAGGTACTGTGACCGTGCTTGAGACCTTCAATGCTCGGTCTGACCTTTTGAAAACCACCTCATCCGCCCACCGTCGACTTGTCCTCTTCGTTGATCGACGGACTCGACATCACTCTCCCGCCCGACTCGAAATTGTACTCATTGTACACACGTGCCCGTCGTTGGATTGTATGAAAAAAAGGTGAGTAAGGAGAAATACGTGCCAGGATCAAATGATGGACCCAAATGCGGCAGGAGCAGCAGTGGCAGGTGCGATGGTCTCAAGTCTCAAGAGGCAGCTCGGCAAATTGTCTGAGGAAGGAGCGAGTCGGTACAACACTCGAAAAGGTGGTTCAGGTGGCACTTCAAAGATGGGTATACTCGTGGTCTCGAGTCAAGTCGACCTCTGCAAAGCGGGTTGATCGTGTGAGCAGTGTTGTATGTGGAATGAGCTCGCTGGAGAGTTTTGCTGCCGCTGCTTTTACTCGAGAATTCTGTGAACGACACTCGCCCCTTTCGTCATTGGAAATGATGTGGCATGGACAAATCCCTCGCAACGTATTACTGGCTTTTCGGCAGGAGCCACTCACCGACTAATGGCACAAGCCAACTGAAGATCATCAATTTCAGCGCACCCTTTTTATCACTTGCAAAATTCGACACTGTTGTCTGAACAACTGCTACAACACACGCTCCTTCACCTATTCCAGAGCAGAACTACTGTCTTCAAGCCAGCATCCACATTCCTCGACCGAATTTGCCCGGACCAATTCCTGGCCAAATTGCTTCCCACCCACACGCCAGGGCTTGGCACATCTGTCCTTTGATCGGCAATCAGATGTGTTCCAGCATCCTGGGATTCTGACGATACTACAGAGGACTGGTGCTGCTGCTGCTGCTGCGCTGCTGCTGCTGCTGCTGCTACTCCGGGAATCTCGGGTGAAGAACTTTTCGTGCTAACATATTCGCAGCCTTGCAGCGTTCTTGCCCTCAGCGTTTAGTACAGCTGTACAGCAATCTGTACACTGCTAGTCACGAACGTGCCATTGACGCTTACGCGAGAAGGTCAGTGCAAATCTACCAGCAAGAGCCAGCTCCCTTGCCCGATCGCAGACTCGTATTGTACGTCGACTGACATTGCTTAGACCCGACGGGACTTGCCAGGCAACGGCCAGATCTCTGGAGTCTTCCAGCACTCGTGGAGGCGTTAGCTCGTTCTCTGCAGGTTGCAAGGCATTCCCCAAAGCCTCGGTAACCTCTCCTGTGCATTCCAAACCAATTGGCGCCTCGCCGTGGCTTGCAAGGAGCTCCCTGACTGCATCTTAGCAGTTGCTCTGTGTAATCTAATCTGAAGGTATGCATACTCGATCGCGACTGGCCTTGCCTCAGCAGAGCAATGCCACCAAAACAACGCACGCGACAGTAGGCTAACCTTTGGTAGCTGCGCGCGAACCTTTATATCAGCGGCAACCGATCATTCGACTGCTACTGGTTCTATACCATTCATTCTTTTGATCCTACTTCCCAACTAATTACGATCTTTGACTCGCTCATACAACGGGCCTGACACTCTTTAATATCGTTCACTTTGCTGAACAGCCGTTCCCTTGGCACAACCAACTGTGCAACAAATCGACTTCCTCAAACGGCCTGTCAATCCTGGAGAGCTGACGTCCGTTCTTTGCAACACCGCTCGCTAGCGTCATGGCCTACCTTAAACAACAGGCGGCAGCGTCGTTTTCCTCATATGGCTACTGCGACTCTTACTTCGTTGAGAACCACGACGATGACAATGGAGTGTACGCCAAGGCCGCCGCAGATCGTGAGAGGCAACGTGCTACCGCCAAGATTCGACAAAAAGTAATGGCTGAAGAGCTGTCACGTGCTACTGCCGAGGCGTACCAGGAGGATGTGCTAGACCACATGGAGTTCATGGAGGTAGGTTTTGACAGAGATCTCGTGCCCTTTTTTATTTGTCGCTTACTTTCTCCTAGGCCGAAACCATGCCAGATATCCACTCAATCGAGATACAGACAGAAATCCAATGGTTCATGAGGCCGTACCTACTCGACTTCTTGCTCGAGGCACATCACGCCTTCCAGCTGCTACCCGAGACGCTTCACCTCGCGGTCAACCTTCTCGACCGGTATTGCTCACGACGAGTTGTGTACAAGCGTCATTACCAGCTCGTCGGTTGCGCTGCTCTACTGATCGCCTCGAAGTATGGGGACCGCAAGGAACGTGTGCCCACCATCCGCGAGCTCAAATCGATGTGCTGCTCATTGTACGACGATGACATGTTTACGCAAATGGAGTGGCATGTCCTCCAGACGCTCAATTGGATAGTGGGCCACCCGACCGTCACCAGCTTTCTTCAGCTCGCGCTTACCGAGGTCAACCAAGACCCGGAGCTGGAACACATGTCATGGTACATCAATGAGCTCGCCCTTTACCACAAGGAGTTCATCCCAGTGCGGCCATCAATCATGGCGCGATCAGCCCTCGCACTCGCGCGCTGCATTTTGCAACGACCACAGCCGCGATTCTCCGACTGGTCAGCTCGTTACGACCCACAGGTGGTACTCAACCTCTCCAACTTCCTCAGCCAGCCGTCGTCTGCGCTTTTGAGGAAATACTCGTCCGCCCATCTCTCGTGCGTCTCCACGATCATCGACACCTTCCTTCGAGAACAAGCTTTGGCTGCTCAGCGTGCGGCTCAGAGTCAAGCATCATGCACTGATCTTCCGCCCGTCGCGATGGAGATCGAGCAGTCGGCACCTGCCATCAACTACTTGGACCCGCAGACTCCGCAGAAGACAATCTACACGGTGCCGCATGGCGTACTTACGCCGCCTATCACGCCTGATAAGGTCTTTTGTGGATCTGCAGCTTATGGTATCGGTCAGCCGGCCATGCCACGTGCGACCTGTAACCCGACGCCGCCACCGAGTGAGCAGCAGCAGCAGCAGCACATGCAATACATGCAGGTTCCGACATACGTCCAGCAACCGCAATTTGTCCAATAACCTGGTCTGAGCAGGACCTACTGGAGTCGCGAAGGGCACCATTTCTTCTCACCCACCACCGGGACGACCAGAGGCCGCCATGGCTAAGAAAATTAGGCCCCTTCCCGTAAGGGAGCGAGCCGACTTGTGTATCATCATGTATGAGTGTGAGCGTCATAGCATCCAGCATTAGCGTTGATTGATTGTTGATAAAGAGCATTTCATTTGTACCGATAGCCCGCCTCCTGGAGGAGCGCACCATGTACGGCTATATCACCTTACTGTTCGGGAGTGACGCTGGATGGATATGGGGAAGAGGCGAAAAAAGCACCAAGCATAATTTGTGAAAGCACAGCGATGGCTGCTTATCAGATTGCTACAAGGGAAATCGAGTAAGGATCTGTGAGAGAGAGGAGAAGATTCAGCGAGCTGGATCATTGTCAGAAGGCTCAGAATGAATGTTTCGAAAGGATTTTTCTCTACGGAAGCAGAGGCAGTGCAGCAAGTGCAACAAGATACCCATGTTCGTATACATATTATACAAGTCAAAGGGCACATACATCAAAACTCTCGATGGTCTCCCCGGTGGCTCGTGGTCTTGGTTGTCCTTGCGTCTTTTTTGCATGAAGTGCTCGAGCAGACACTGGCGGTAGGGAAGGTGCTCGAGCGGGTTTGTGTTCGGTAAGGCTCCACAGGATCATGGTGCAGCCCTGCAAGCTGCTGTATGACCGTGCTTTGTAACACCTGATATCGGTCACGTGTACGCCGTGTGAACGCGACTTCACGGTAAATGAGTTACAGGGCCGTCGCGCAAGTCATCCATGTTCTTGGCGTCGTGATCATGCCGATGTCCATGTAGGCATTATTGACCGGCTGTTTGGGCGGCTGCCTGGACCTAGCCGTACTGACGCGTGATCTCGTGACTTGGTCACTCTGACTCACTCGCGCCGTCACGCCTTGGCTGATAGGATCTGCTCGGATACGTCTATCCAGGGAAAGCATATGAGGACTAATCATCGGGTAATAATGACAAGTCTTGCAAGTCTTCGCTACATCCAGCACGCACTTTAGGGAGCAACCCTTGCGTCGTTTTGCTGCGACAATAGATAGGCTTGCCCTATGTGGGAGTACCAAGTAGCTCATACCACTGATCTGGCATTGGGCGCTGTGTGTGCGGTTGAGCTGGCCCTATGGTGGTCTCCTCTGACTGCTGTACTCGGGGCATCTCGAATGGAGCAGGGCTTTGCGATTCGGCCCTTTCCAATTTGCCGTCGGTGTCAAAATACCCATCAAGGGCCAGTCGAACATCAGTACGTCCATAGAAGGTCTGCGTATGTTCACAATTCGTGTCTGGATGCCGCGTTAGGTCGATGACCTGTTTGTGCCAGGTCTTTAGGTTGCAGTCCTCGCATCGCTCAGGCTCGGACTCTGGAAGGACCAGCCATCTGCCAGGCGTCGTTAGCAGCAGCGGACTTTCGGTGAGGTCTATCCTCGATCCTTCATACCTGTTCTCCGAGTCGTTTTTGGGCATATCGCAGACAGACAGCTGTCAGTTTATCGAGCACAAGAAAATCGTCTCGCAGAAGCCGGATGATGTCGGCCCACCACTCGAATCGCAGTAAACTAAGGAAACAAAGTCGCAGCTCACGCAGATTCCGGTGGCGCCTCAGTAGGCCCATGAGGTTATTGAATGGTGCGAAGCGTACGCCCTGGAGATCGAGCTTCGCGAGTCGTGGAAGATCTTCGCGGTAGTTAGTTTTTGTCCCGTGGTGTCAACTTGGTGGTGTCATTGCCGTGCACCTACGTCTTTAATACTCGGTGGCATCACGACGGAGGGGTTCGCTGATAGCAAAGAAAGCTCTCCGACGGTACGTCGCAGCTCAAAGGCATTGCACTTAGTAAGTCGGCGCATTCCTGTGGCAATCTGACAGTACTGGCGCTTATGCGGACATCTATCCGCCAGCTCATACAGCAAATTGCCTCCTATGGGTCGCGAGACTAGCCGGCAAGCTTGTATGTCCTTGAGAGGCAAGTAGCCTGCTATCATGTCCAGTAGCTCCGGTGGCAAATCCAGCAGCTTCGAAGGTCCGTCGGAGCGTTGCACAAAGAGGCATGCAGGCACGGAGTCTAGCAGGTCTCCATCATCGAGCTCGTCTGGAAATTCGTGGTAATCCTTCTTGATTCGAACCGTTTTTCGTTGCGTCTCGCGCGTCTTGTGCCGTGTCTGAGTCCGCGTCGAACAAGTCGCAAGATATCATCGCCATGATGTGCTCTCCTGAGGACCCAGTCATATAAACGCTGCGTTTCGATACAGTTCACGCAAGGGCAATGCCTTGACAGCACGATGCCCATTCCTGGCGTCGTCCTACAACCTCAGCATGACAAGGCAGAATGCTCGTGCCATACGAGAGTGCAAGATGGCATGAAGCAGTAGGTAGGAACGAGATCAAATGCACTCACCCAAACACTAACCCTAGCGCCTGCCCTCCAGCATGGCTGCATGACTCGCAATAGACGCCGGTCCGAGCGGCTCTGCGGGATGTTTCACAGTCGCGCGCTGCTGATCGATGCGCTCGAAATTTCGGAGCTTTGCGAAATAACCACATTTTTGTTTCCGACGAACCTTTGTGGTGGAGCGAGAGAGGCTGGGGAGCTCAGGCAGAATGGATGTACATCGGTCGCGATTTGTCCCGTACCCGACGTCTGCCATCAGCGCACTCGCATTCTCCAGGACCAGCGACGCCGGATTCTCTGAAGCACTGCCGACGCTCAGGCTAGCCCTTGGGCGCGAGAATGGCACTATTGAGATATGGAACCCGTTGAGGGGATCGTGGGTGCAGGAGACTGTGTTCGTTGGTGACGGCAAGGGCATTGATGGACTGGTGTGGACACAAGATCCGGATGAGCAGGACCTCGAGGGTAAGGTGATTCCTGGTCACTACAGGCTGTTCAGCATAGGATCTGCACCAGCCGTCACTGAATGGGACTTGGAGACCGGACAGATCAAAAGACGCTCAACGGGCAACTTCGATGAAGTGTGGTGTTTGGCTGCGCAGCCGCGGTGGAAACCCAGCAAGAAAGACGAGGAGCCAAAGTCGCAGGATCTGGTAGCCGGTTGCATCGACGGATCACTTGTGCTGCTGTCTGCAGCAGATGATGATCTTCAGTTCAAGAGGACGCTAGCGCGCGTCGGCGGCAAGAGGCCAACCTGCCTGTGCGTGACTTACCAGAACCGGGACGTTGCTCTTGCAGGATTTGGAGACAGTACGATCCGGGTATACGACACGAGAAATGCTACCATGATACGACAGATGAGTCTTGGTGGCGGTGTGCCAGGTCATCCAAAGAATGCCATGGTGTGGAAGATCAAGGCCTTACCGAATGGCGACATTGTAACTGGCGACTCGAATGGCAATGTCTGCTTCTGGCACGGAACAAACTATAGCCAGCTTCGACGTCTGACTGGTCACGATACCGACTGCTTAGATCTTGTCACCAGCGCAGACGGCAAGACAATCTTTTCTGGCAGTATCACGGGCAAAATAGCAGTCTACAAGAGCGCCGATGGTCGGAGCAGCTGGGCGAAGACGAGCCACAGGCGTCTGCATGACGGTGAGGTCAAAGCTATGGCCTCCTACGATAGTAAGAAGGGACTCAGTATCGTTGTATCTGGTGGGAGTGACATGACTCCACTCGTCACTCCACTTCGAGAATTTGGCAACGAGAACGTTCGATCTCTTCCTTACCTGCCGCATGAGACTCCAGTCGCTAGCGCTTCCAGAGCACGGCTTTTGGTCAGCTGGTGGAGCAAATACGTTTACGTGTGGCGCATTGCTCGGCAGAAGCCTACCAACACTGATGAGGATACACATCCTCGCAAATTGGTCGCCAAAATATCACTGTCCACTGGCAAAGAATTCATTCGAAGCGCTACAATTACCGCAGATGGCAAGCTCCTAGCTGTGTCCACAAGTGCTGCGCTCAGGGTCTTCCAGCTCAAGAGGCGACCCGGCACCGATGCTCTTGCTGTTCGAAAGGTCGAAATGCCAAAAGACTTTGCTGATGATGGTGCACGTTTGGTGTCCTTCTCGCCCAATGGGAAATGGCTGGTGATTGTGCGCGCTGATAACGAAGTGCACCTCGCGCGCTTTGCCGCAGATTTCGAGCAGCCGAAGAAGATCAATAGCCTTTCAGAAACAGTGGAGCTAGATCGTCACAGACGACCTATGCCACACAGTGCATTCGCAAAGTATGAGCGGTCTGTCGTCAAAGTGGCTTGGGCTTCTGACAGCTCGATACTGGTAGCTGGAGACTTGGCAGGTTTCCTCGATGCATGGGTACTGGAAGGCCACGAGGACACTACTGCACCGTCTGTGGACAAGGCAAAGCACGACTCCGATAAAGGCTCTGATATCGGATCTGAGGCAGCCTCATCGGATGACGACGATGATGACGATCAGATAACCCTTTACTACGGCCAACATTGGACTGAGGCGCCTAATGTGCATATGATACCGAAGCTAGAGTCTGCGCCTCTTGTGATGGCCTTCAGACCTACGAAGCCGAAGGACACAACAGTCAACGGCAACCCTGGCGTACACGTTACACGACACAATCCACATGCACATTCTCGTTCACTTCCCACAGGCGAGCATCGGCTCTGGGTGCTTACAGCCAGGCATCAAATGCATGAGTTTGATGTCTTGGCGGGAAAGATAACTGAATGGAGTAAGCGTAACCCGACGTCGGCGCTCCCAGAAGAGCTCATCCGCATCAAAGACCGTGCAATAAGCGCAGTATGGGATGCAAAGGACAGGCTGTGGCTATACGGCAGTAGCTGGCTTGCCATGCTGGATGTTAAACAGGACTTATCGGGTGAGAACCTGGAGTTGTCAAAGAAGCGGCGACGAAGGCGAGACGCTCATGACCTCGAGACTCCAAAGAAGGCGAAGAGTGGAGCAGGCGACCGCATACCGCGCGATGGCCCAGATAATTTGAGACAGTACAGAGATGGCAAGTGGCTGACGCCAGAAAAGACGAGGCGACAACAGGAGGAAGAGGAAGACGAGGACGAAGAGCTTGACCTGCAGCTTGTGCAAACGCAGAGCCGCGACCATGCTGTTACTAGTGAAGACAATGTAAGCGGCAAAGGTCGCGCATGGTGGCTGACGTTCAAGTACCGACCAATACTTGGTATTGTGCCTCTGGCGGATGAGGATCAGATGCAAGACCCTGATCGGCCATTCGAGGTCGCGATCGTCGAGCGACCTTTGAAAGCGAAGAAGCAGTAGAGTTGCAAGATACCAGGTAGCCTGAGTTGCAATAAATCTTGAGTCAAATGCTGCAGAGCTCTTCCTTTGGTTTACATGGCCGTGATGGTATCGTCACGTGATCATGATAGTATCAACAAGTCGTCCAGCCGCGTACCGCTAACGCCATCGCCATGCCGCCAATATCTCAGCAAATCGTCTCAAATTACACCCGAACCGCACCTATCCTTAAGTATGCCGATACGGCTCAAACGCCCCGCTACTCTGCTCCCTCGCATGCCCCGCCGGACCAGCCGGGTACTGATTCAATGGCACGCGATCACCATGCTCATCCTCCACATGTCCCAGCCACGGACTCGCCACCCTCTCATACCCGCCCCCCGTCTTCTCCACCTTCAAACCCCTGCCGCGGCCGTAATCCCCGTATCCTTGGCCCTTGGGCTCGGCGGCCCAGAGACCGCCTTTGTTGGACTTATGGTGCGGGTTTGAGCGGCCGGAGCAGCAGCAGGTGCTGAAGAGCCAGAAGAGCGTTGCGCCGACAGAGAAAGCGACGGCAAGCCAGGTCACGATGAGCGCGTGTGTGCCGAGGGAGAGGTTGATGCTATATGGGTCGAGGAGGGTATCGAGGGCGCCGACGAGGACGGAGAAGAGGATTGTGGAGGTTAGGACTGCGCCGAAGGTGAAGATGGAGGAGACCTGGTGGTTGTTCGATTAGCACAGAAGATTGGTTGGGCGGGTTGGGAGGACTCACGATGCTGAGTAGCCAGGTTAGGAGCGAGCCCCATCTGCTGAAGATGGCGAGGAGGCCGCAGGCGATCGTAGCCAGTGTCGTCCAGAAGGAGGTTTGGTACGCGATGAACATCCACTTGCTCACTTTCTTATACGCGTCGAATGCCTCCCTTGCACTTTTGCCCAACATCTCATTCTCCAAACTCTCCGTCTGATTCCTCAGACTGTCCTCTTCAGACGCAATCGCCGACTCCACCGCGTTATCCTCTGAGCTGGTCGACGAGCCCGAACTCGTCGTATTCGTCGAGTTCAGACCCCACACCGTCAAAGGATCAAAGTAGTAATTCTTGTGCCTCTTGCTGCACCAATCAATCTTGCCGTTTGTCTTGTTGCTCGTGCAGTAATTCCATAAGTGGATTTGGTAGATGTCTCGGAGGAGATCTTCCTGTTTCGCGTATTCGAGGGCGGTGGTGAGGGTTGTGGTGTTTGCGGCGGCGCTGGCAGAGGCGATGTCGAGGTTGGTGAAGTTGGCTTCGAAGAAGTAGAGTCGCGTGAGGGAGCTCGAGCGTGACCAGCCAGAGACTTCGATGAGGATGAGGCAGATGAAGGAGGCGATGGTGAGGGCCCAGGGCGTGAAGATGCAGGCTATTCTGCCTGCTTTGCCCATGGTCGGTAGTATTTTACTTGCAGACTGCTGGGAAAGGGCGGAAGGTGTGGTCGTGAATATATGGAAATCACGGGGGCAACACAGGTAGATAGGTAACAAGGAGAAGGACCAACCAGGATGATTCTTGAGTGCCTGGAAATGTACGTAGGATATAGTAGTAAGCTTTTGCAGTATACGCAAACAAACGAGTAGTTCGCCTCTTTGCCTTGTTTGAGCAACGACACAGCACAGCCTCCTACCCACTACGACGAGTACAGTACTACAGACAAGACGCAATGCTGTGCAAGCCACCGAAGCTGACGTGACTAGGGCCGGCCAGCTGAAATCTTCTCAGCTCAGCAATGGCCTTGTCACCGCTAGAATCAAAAAGTCACTGCTCCGAATCCGCGTATACTCTTGTTGCTTCGCCAACATGGTATGTTTCACGAACACGGGCATATCGCGAGACGGGTACGGCAGGCCGACGTTCTGCAGCGAGGCGGCGGGAATTCGTTTGTTAATTGTTGGCAGCCTTTGATGCATCAGTCTTCTCTGGAGCTCGAAGGCGAAGCAGGCCTGCACGTTCCTGACTGCCCAGAGTCTCTATCAGATGCCTGTCTCACAACCGCCGCCTTCGCTCCTCAGGTGACGACAGTGTTTCGCCGCCCGCGTAAGCTCATCGGGGTTCATATGTCCAAAGATAGCATAGCGCATGTGATTCCCAGGGTAGGTTGTAGTGGAGCCCTATTAGTCATATTCTTGAGGCCTGAGACTACAGCTGAATGCTGACTGGCATGCCTCAGTCAGAAACATGGGTAAATACTCAGAGGGACCCACGAGCAGTGAATGTAGGTGCAATAGGTTCCCACATCCGAATGTTAACTCAAAATACCATCTTAGCAACAAGGTATACCGGCTCAAACGACTGAAAGGAGACTCTGTTAAGGCGGGTGCAGTTATGAATCAATAAGTGTGCTATCCGACTCTCAATGAGTCACAGATCTTTCCAATTTACTACCTAAAGCCAAGTAAGTGCATCTTGATCGTTCAGATCTAACTGGCTCCGCTATAGTAGGAACCTTGCAACGAACCTTGCAATTTCGTACGATCTTGATATATGAATTTACATCTGCTACTGGAGCTAGAGACTCGTCGGCGGGTGACCCGGTGCCAATGCAACCTCACTCACCCTTCTTCCTACTAATGTTTGTGCGGATTGCCTGTTACATTCCCAATATTCTCCCCGTCGGCGTACGAATACATTTCGGCCAGTGTTTCCCCAGCGTTCGAACCATAAACCCCCCCTCCCTCGTGCACCTTACCCCCAGCCTTGAAACATACATCAGCGAAAACCGTGTTGCAAATCCTTCGGTACCGGTTGTCCCCAATCCCTTGGACATCCTGGCACTATTAGAACTGATTAGCAAATTCTTCTTAGCAAACACTCTACTGACGTGCAACGTACGGCTCTGTCTTTGTCGACAAACTCGAAGGGAGGAAACTTCCCATGCTCGAGGGCAGCGCAGGCTTTGGCGGTGATGTTCTTGTTGTAAGTGCCACGATCGTCATCGAGGTTATCGAAATACACGCATTGCGTGTAAATGAAGAAATCGCTGTCGCATGTATCAGGGGGCATATCATCATGGCCATTGCCATCGCCATTGGCAATGCGGGCGAGGAGCGCCATGTTGAGCGCGAGGGAAAGAAGTTGGAGTTGCATGGCTGTTGGAGCGATGTTCAGATGGTAAGGACTGTTGTCTGAAGTGATCGTCGGGTTGGTGAGCCGTGCCTACAGCAGAGGCGTCTCGATGATTTTAGTAGACAGCGATTGTCCAGGCCTGAGAGTGTCTGGACGTTTCTAGGTAGGCCTGAGGGGTTCATATACCTTCTCTCCTTCACTCTGTGCTGGGTTCTGGAATTGCTCTGAAATTGCTGTGTACTTGGGTCCTCAAGGAGGAGCTCGGTATAACAAAAGGTTAGCTTCGCTAGGATGAGGTCGGTAGACTAGGACAGCGCGGTGAGATATGCTCATGAGATTATCTTGGCCAATTAGCCATGAATATAGTCTCAACTCTCGATTCCGCGCGGTCTATCGACTCGCCCTATATACCGGCCTAGAAGACACGCTCGCTTGCGTCGCTCTCAAGCCTTCCTCTCGTCCTCCCAGGCCATCCGCTTCTTGCTTTAGACATTGGTGCAAAAAAAAAAAAGCACAACAAATCCGAAATGCCCGAGAAGAAAACGGTGTCAGGTGATATCAGACCCAAATATGTCGTATGGGAAACGTGACCCATCAAACGTCCATGCGTTGGTATTCATCCCTGAGTGCCTGCCTGAATCCTGATGACCCATCTTAGCTCCATGTGAACGCCTCGCAAATGCTCAATACGCTCCATTGCACCGACAGGACCAATTAGTAAATAATCTTGTGCCGAAATGTGTGTTGTAGAAGTACAAGGGTTGTGGGGGGGTCCGTCGCTGACGGTGGTCCTCAAATGTTGTAAGTCAGTCGAGCCGGCCCAATCTCACTGTTGCCGCTGGTCGCGTGGTCCGTTTGGATTGTTGCGGCCTGCTTCGCCTCTGGCACGTACCCATTCAGCGTCGCCAGTCTGCCTGCCTTCGGCCGCTTTCTGCGCCTCTGCGTCGGGCCTGCCGTCTCTACCGCCCTTCGAGATGTCACCACCAGGCAATATGCGGCTGATATTGAAGGCTAATGCTTCGATGATATTCTTGCGGAGCTCTGCGTCTTCGCGCATGTCGTCTGCGTTCAGTCGAAATCTCTCCTTCTTGTCCATGTCTCGTCGCCGCATATCTGTGAGGCCTCGAAGAATGTGAGTTAGAACGCCTTCCGGACATCTGTTGCGTGGTGCGCCATGCTCAGTGGGATTGCGGACATAACGGCGGGTCACGTCAGCACAACCATCGGCAGAGAAAGCGATGCAGTATGACATCTTCTTCCGCCAGCCTACAGGTCGATTAGCTCATGCTGTCGGGCATTGAGGATCTAGCTAAGACATACCTTGAGAGTAGAGCAACGGCGCATCCCATGCTCCTTCACAAGGGTCGATATGCACCCATCGCTTACGGTGCACACTGTAAACCTCAGTCCAGACGTGATCTTCTGCATTCCACACCCATCGCACGCGACTACCTACCGCGCGGCAAAGCATGCTGAAGCAGTTCACCCACTCTCCACACCTCCCTTTCCGGGTCTGAAGAAGCACGAAAGCGTCGTTGTACCTTGGAAATCGTTCGTAGGATAAGCAATGTTGGTTGGCGCATTGATACAGCTCAACCCTGCTGGCGCCGCGGGCAGACTCGTCGGGCAGTGGCGCCGCCATTCCGCACGCGACTGTTCGTGTCCGACAAATGGAGCAGAGTGGGTTGTTGACCCATTGGAAGAAGTCACGCTTGAACCACTTCATCAATGCCCGCACCACGCAGTCCTGGTATCCCCACGCTGGCTTAATGTTTGGGCCCATGGATGCTGCCTCAGCTGCAAACAAATCTGCCTCTTCTTGCGCTTCATCATAAATCCGCTGCAGTGGCACAGCACCCAATGCCTCATCCAGCAAGCCAGGGTTCTCCCATTTGCAAGGTGTGTTTGAAAGCGAGTGGAGCATGCTGCGGAAGCGGAGGTGCTTCGGGTCGGTTGGCGCTGTTGGAACGGTCGGAAGATTTCTGAGCGCCGCGTAGGATGGAGGTTGTGGGGATTGATCTGCGGGATGTCGTGCGCCAGGAGTAGGTGGTGCCGGTCTCGAGGGTGGTGGTGGGGTCTGTGTCGAGGCGTCGTAGCCATGGCGCTCAGGCAGCGCAGGCGGCGGTGCGCGCTCTACGAAATAGTCCGTTGGCAGACGCGAAGAGCCACGACGTAGGGCACCCGGTCGCTTGCTCAGCTCGTTCATGCGCTTGGTAGAAAGTGTTCGCCGGAATTGCTGCGTCAGATCGGCCGCCCAGGATGGCGGGAGCTCGTTGGACTGCGGCACCGGCTTGCGTCGAGGGACCCCATTGCGATCGGCCATGTTGCTGGAATCTAAATAACTGATCCAAGGAGAGTGTAAGTGAATGGAAATCGCAGGGAAGCTCGGTGTGGTATAATCCGCTCTCTGTCGCTCGCTCGATCGCTGGCTGGCTGTATGATGGCGCAGTCCCCGCTCAGCCACGTCAAATGCACCCTGAACGATGCACGGCGCCTCTAGAGAGTGCTCCTTGACGAAGGTGGCCTGCGGTGCCGGGTGTGAATCGACGACACGGTCAAGTGAGGGATGGCGACTGCATCGAATGTCTATGGTCCAGGTGAAAGCTCACAAACATCAAAAGCGCCCTCTTCCACTGGGCGTGAACGACACGCAAAAGGCCGCGTCAACCCTTCGCGGCTCTCCCGCCTTACCTCCGTAGCGCAAGATGTGTCTGTCTCGGTCCTCGACATCGATCATGCCCAGATATTGGGTTGTCCAGTACAATATATTGTGCAAGCCGGTCGTACGTGTACATTGCGCGAGTATGCACGCTTCACCTGTGTTGCTCTTCTCTCCAACTTCACACTGTCCTGGTTGCGACTGCACAGTCGCTTACCGGACATGGTAAGAGAGTCTTGGCGGAAGTGCGTACTTTGATCTGCAATCGTGATCTAAGGTACACATCTCCGCTCTATTGCATTTCCTCGTGACGAATGGAAGCGACAAACGTGTGAAAATGTCATCGTTGCGATGGTGCTACCACATATTAAGCGATATCGATGCCTCGAACGGTTGCCAAGGTCCTCGCGCGCATCTGCTCACGATGGCGCTGCATGATTGACTGGTCCTTTTGGCGGACACCGCCAACAAAATATACGTAGGGCTGAGGCAGGCACCGAACTCAGAAATTCCCGTCGCCACAGCCGTGAATCTTGGGCCCCTCGACTTGTTTCAGGACAATATGAACCCGATACAGCAATGGACAGAGGGAAGGAGACGACGCACGATGTCTCAGCGTACACCTCACGCTGACATACATTTGCTGAAGCAGAGTCATGCGATTGGGCTCTGGGAGGTGCTCTTCACAGCTGACTGAGTGCAGTATACGTACCCTCGATGCTTGGCAATTGCGAATCGATAAAGCCAGCCCTCGGCCCCAGATTCGAGCACTCGAGCTGGTAGCCGGCCTGACTACGGGCCGTGAAATGCTGCTCGTGGAGCCGACTGGAGACTCGCACTGGGGTCTAGCCTCACCGCACTTGAGGCGGCAGCCTATGGGTACACGCAACACTCGAGCTCAGTCGCTTGGACCCTCTGCATCCTTGCGATCCGAGGCACCTTGCGAGCAAGCAGACCAGCGTGCATCACCCTCACCTTTCGCCGGCGACTCTTGTCAGAGGACGCCGTGCTGCGTGGTGCGCTTACGTGGTAAAATGTCTATCCAGTGCTTTGAACAACAGCATGTGGAGGATTGCCTTACGAATTATGCCAGAACCAAGCCAATTGCCTTTACACCAAGCAATACACATGACCGCACATTCATGCTACCAGCAGCTTGCATGTATCAGACAATAGCATGTCCAAAGTGGAACAGCGGTCGCCGAACTTGGTAAATACAACGTCTTGCGTCTACGTGTCGCAGGCCGCGCAAAGCTGTCACCTTTGGTCCCGTGGACTCAGATCCGCGAAAAGGAGGCAGGTCAAAATCATGGCTTACGGCGTAAGGGAGCCCTATCTGTGGCTGCATGTTCTCAAGTGAGCTTTCCTGTGGCCTCATCTCTTAGCCTCTCAGGCAGAACAGTCCACTTCGGGCGCATTCCGCACCATTGAGCGATGACTGACCCTTATTATTCACTCGTGCCAAGAGTGTAGTAATTGTCTCCAGCCAGACCAACCTTGTACTCAACTCGGTAGTAGTTCCTTAGTATTGCAAAGCAGTCTGCCTCGACCTTTATTATTCTATCTCATCACCTTTACAACCCCGTGCAATCAAATCGACGATGGATCCTTGTCATAATCATATCGTCTTATGCGCACGGCTGATGCTCACCTCATGCCTTGGAAAGCATCATCGCCATCAACATTTTGATGTTAATCCGTGCCTAGATGCGATGCTTATGGCTGTAGAGAGAATAGGTCAGATCATCAATCAGAGCGTTTCCGTGATACGATAGAACGCCAGTGAACCAAGGTGAATGGGAGGGTGAAGTGGCGTGGAGTAGGAACCAGGCTTCGGCTTGGGTTACCACCAATGAGGTCAGGGCGTCAGCTGCTCCTTCTCCACCTCGACATCGCCTCGTCCTCCAGCTCACACCTCCATCATCATCTTTGCTGCAACGACAAAATTGTGACGGCACCGACATTGTTGCATCAAAAGCCATTTGAGATCGCTGGCCAGGAGCAAAGTATCGGCCCCTACTCTGTCTGGCCAACCTATCACAGTTGGCACGCGGCAGTAGGATCCTGACATACAGCCTCATCGACATGGAGCAGACTACATTCTACCAAAAGCTTCACGAGCTCAACGAGCAGGTCGCCAGTATGTCCGCACGACGTCAGACTCCCGCCGACTTCGGACTGCCTCAGCCTGTTCGCCAAGTAACTCCACCGCTGCATGATCCATTCCTTGACCAGATCAACGATGTTCAGACTCATATCGCGCACCTGGACGAGAAACTGCGCAGCGCTCGTGGCGTAGGGCTAGAAATGTATCCTGCACTTCAGCCTGAGTGGACTCCGCATGCAGCGCCATTGTGCCAAGGTCCTCTCCCAGGCATCAGCAGCTTTGACGACTCAGTACCAACACGCCAGCAGACCTCGCTGCTTACTGAGATCGAACCCAAAAATTCGCAGATTGCGCAGATGCTGACAAATCTCCACGCCCATCTGGACACAAGCCTTCGTACAATTACGAGTGACCTCTTGGGCCTTGAGGAGCGGCTGGACCAATTGGAACCCACACGGTTCACGCCGCCTTGCAGCGAGATATCGGAAAGGTATGTCAAATATCAGACACTCAATGTGTCTCGAGCAATCGAGCATAAAAATGGGTTCCGGTCACTCGCGCCAGCCCTGCAGGCAGGCAGAATTCTAGTGTGATTTGCTCCTGCATTGGGCTTCGACGACCAGCTAACGCTTTTGCCCAAACCAGCAGTGACAGAGCAGCGCCAGCACCTGAGGCAATCGATCCTGTATCAAGAGACACCCCAAATCTTTTCCCTTCTTCAATAATTGGCCACGGCTCAGCAGCAGATCTGACGCTGCAAGTCAAGGCCGATGCGGCAAGATCTGCTATTGCAACGCTGGGTTTCTGCACCAAGCACATAGCTGAAATGAGGACCAGGCTAGACGTCTCTGACGCCAAAGAACTGATTCAGGACGCCTTCCGGTTCAGCCGGCAGGTTATGGATTTCAGCGATATGGCTTTGCCCACCGCGTTACCTCTATTTGGAAAGCTGGACCAAGACCAGACACCTGCAGAATTAGGTAAGAGCTCTTTCACTTGCAAAATCTATTCTTCACTTGTGAGATGTCGGAGGAGCTCTCCATTATTTTTCGAGGCGCTTGCATGTTCTATGTGCAGTCGGGCCATTAAAGCGCCAACAAGATGACCTGCATTAGGATCTGAAATGGCTAACGGTCTCTACACAGGTGAAAGCGTATCGCACCGACCGCTTGCCACCGAGCTTGCCAACGACTGCGAAGCTCATGAATCGGTTTCGTCAGCATGTTCTCCACAGCGTGAGCATTGTCGGGACCATACGTCCGCTCCCAGCAAATGTACAAGCCAGGCCAGGATGTTTGATACAGCTCCAGAAGGAATTGCTTTCCGTGACCAAGAGCTTAACCGCATGGACGAGCTTTTGAAGAACAGTCAAGAACACCTTCGAGACGCGCAAGAGGCTCTGGCACACCAGGCTTCTCAGCTGCGCCAACTCCAAGAAGCTGCGGACGAGAAAGACCACCGCGCTCATGAATGGCGAGAGGCGTATTACGAGCTTAGGAGCAGCAATGAGAGCCAAGCGGCACCACTACAAGATTTCTGTGAACAGAAGGATGCAATAATCTACGAGCAGGAACAAATTATAGCTCGTGGCGCTCGTCTTCTCGAACAGCGAGACAGTGAAATTGACGAACTTGGCCATCGACTGCGGGCTGCAGAAGACGACAAGGATTTCGAGAAGCGCCAAGTCGCACGAACCGCAAGACTTTTGGATGACATGAAGGCACGGCAGGCTGCCATGAGGGACGAGATCGCGTCCGCGTGCGCCATTCCTGTCCGTTCACCAAGGCGTGCGAATGGAGAACTGCGAGACCCGGACAGGCAGCTAGCGCTCGCGAAGTCACGAATTGATCGATGTGCAGAAGTCGTTGGCGTGCCGACACCTTCCGAGTATGATCTCGACGAGACAGTTCTACCAAATGGCGTCAAAGCAGTTCGTGCAGTGTTGAAAGCCGACAGGAGAAACGTACACAAGCTTTGGAACGAGCCAGGTGAGTTCGAAGAATCGTCCTTGTCTACGTGATCATGATGGCTTTTGTACACGGCGAAAGTCAGCAGAAAGAACAACAGCAGCCCCTGACACAGCAACGTTATGGGATCATAATAATACCACCATCAGCTGTTGGACGTAAGCTGACTCCACTTTCTTATGCTACTTAGGCGTTCGAGGCGAAGGTAGCCCGTCATGGTCACCGCAGCCTATCAAAGGCAACCGAAGATTACCTGATGAAGTAAGACGAGCGTCGTACTGGGAGCAGGGTGGTCGAGCTGAACAGCAACCTCAATTTGGGAAGCCGAGCCCCCTTGGAGGCTATGGACGCAGCGACGACGAGCGTGCTCGGCGACATTGCTCGCCAAGTCCTAAGCGCGTCAGAACTCCATCTAGACCGCCGAACCCAGACACAGAGCATCCCGATAGCCAGTCCGAGGAGGCGAGATTTGAAACACGCGAAGGGAATCCAATGAACTTCACGCAGCAAGCGAAAGCTGGCAGGGTAGACCCGGCAGTCGACCAGCAGGAGCTGGCTCAGCTGGCGGGTAGAGGCCGTCGCGCGCAAGTCATGCAGCGAGCTGACTCGCGTGCAGCGGATGCGTGCACCTCTGAACCGTTTTCTCCGGCTCTAACTTTGTATCCATCGTTACCGGTGCCAGTCTCAGGTATGCCAATGTCAGGAGGGCCCAGGATGCCAGGCGAGAGGCATGCGCAGAATATGGCCAGGATGCATTCGGTGCAAGAGATGAAGGCTGCAGCTCCCAATGACGTAGAGGCCAACAAGATGGACGGGCAACGACGAATCCTGAAGCACCAAAGTATGCAAGATCTCCCTCGCGGTAACTTCCAGTTGTACCAGCCTTATGTCGAGAATGAAGCAGAGCATGGGGCAGGGCTAGGCGGCGAAGTCTAAAGCAGCACGAACTAGGGGTAAATCGACCTATATCTTATGCAACCTTGGATAACTTCTTCAAGGCGGCTCAGTTTCAACTTCGCAAGTACCGTATGCGGGAATCTTGTCATTCACATTATTGAACTTGGTCAGACCGTGCTCTTCTGATCTGGAAATACGCTATGCGCTTACCAGCAACCCACAGCACCAAGGCCGAGCTGCTATAGGCATCTTATATCAGCGTCATCACGCGATGCTTGCGTTCATTCCAACCGGACCCCGACGCTTGTCTCACGCAAAGACTTTCATGTGCTGTCATCACGTCCAACTGTTGTAAATGCATGGCCGTCATTTCCGCTCTGCCGATGCGCATGCCTTTCGATAAATCGAAATCTACCATGGCAGCCATTCTACGATGTGCACGCGGGCTTCACTGACATGTTTACAGCCTACCGATGTGCCACATCTGGTAATTCTCCACTCGTTTATATGTTGCATCGTGTTGGAGAACTCACGAGGTACGATTCAGCTCGCAAAGGCCAGTGAGACTAAGTTGACAGCTGTCACAACGCAGATGCAAGTTTTACTGCCTCATTTGCTCTCACAGTGAACCCGAATCAAGATGGCTCTCCCACGACCTGTATCTCTACGACATGCAGCAGCCGCTGTGAAAGGTATCGGAGCTACGCCGGATACATCAAACAGGCCGTCATGCATCGAAGCGACGAGTTGCAGGCCTGTCACCGGTGGTCGGTACCACGCTCCTTCTGCTCCCACATCATGCTGTACTGTACATGTGCGCGCATGAGATTCGACGGGGACAAGAATCGTCGTTCCCCAGTGTTCGCTTCGCGACGTGGCTGCAGCCGACTTGCATTTGCATTTAGCGCGCCCACAGCCCTGCAGCAACGACCCCGGCTGACCAACGTGACCTCGGCCCTCAGCCAGACGTCAGTTTGCATCAGGGCCGGAGTCGTCAAGGTTTAAACCTTGCCTCACCACGGCAGGTCGGGAGTCCACAGTCACTCCCTTACACCGCTACAAGGCGTGTGAGCTTCTGCTTCTCATAATTGTCGTACGTTAATACATATCGGAACTCGGTCCCGCCGGTCTTGAGTTTCTTTTTGCTCCAGGTTCACAGAACTGGAAGCTCATCTGTCGCCGACAAGAATCCATTGTATCTGCTAAGGAGATCGTGAATATCCCGCAATGCCATCCTACTACCCACCAGACGACTCATCGTCGTTCGAGGACGCTCGACCGCCACGACGATCACAACGAGGGGGTTCCAGAGGCTATGATGACTATGATCCAAGGCAACAGTTGCCGAAGACGGCAGCAAGAGCTGCCAGAGAATCCTCGAGACACGACAGTCCGAGGGATGAAGTACGAGATAGGAAGGCGAGACAGAAAGACGTGTATGATGCGAGCGATGAAGACGACGTAGCTCCACCTAAAAGGTCAGAGCGCAAGGGCCGCGACGGCTCACCTCCCATTCCAAGGCCACCGCTTGGCGAAGATCGAGGCCCTAGCGTCGGTGCGAAGAAGTCTCGACACAGAGGGGAGGACGCGAATGGAGGCGAAGAGACTACATTGCCTTCACGGTCGAGAGCACCTGCAAACGAGGCTGTCTCTGACGACCCTCCGCCACCATACAAGCCCAACGCTCGAGATCAGAGCTATGGGGCGCAGACCAAGCCACGACGCGGAGATCATGGACGAGATCACGATGATGGATACAGACGAAGCAAGAGGGACGACCGCACTCGGCGTCAGCCTGCTTACGACGACGAAAGCGAATATGAACACAAGCCTCGACGTAGAGGTGATAGGGACCGTGACCGGTACGACAAATACGAAGATCGCGGCTACCGCTCCGAGGCTCCCAGGCGGCGTGACAGGGACGCCTACGATCGCGGCTACGGCACAGACTATGGCCGTCGTCCTAAACGTGACCGAGAGCGTGATCGCCCGCGTGATGCGGGCTATGGCGGTTCAAGTGGACGTCACAGGAGGGACTACGACGACTATGATCGTCGGCATGATCGCAGAGATCGTGAGAGAGATCGGGATCCGTATCGGGAGTCTGAGAGGGATAGGGATCCGTACCGTGACGCCGAGAGGGATAGGTATGCTGGTGGTGGACGAGAGCGCAGGAGCAGTGGAAGGAAGAAGTTGGATATGGGTCAGGTCATGCAGCAGGGTCAGAAGCATTGGCAGACCGTTGCGCCTGTGGCTAAGCGTAAGTGCTTGATGACGTTATGGTTGTGAGAATTGAACTGACATAACGACAGCGGCGTTGGCGGCACTTGCGAAGAAGTATTTGGTCGAGTAGTCTCGCCTTGCGCTTATCCACCCGGAAGGTATCTCCGTTGCCAATGGATGTCTCGGGCAGTGCTTTCCCGCTCTTCTGCTTGTACCGCGTATGAAGTCAGGCTTAGCATGAGACGAAACTACGCTCAGCCTCTTCACCCGCTTCTCACATCTGATTGTAGCGCCGCCAGACTAGAACGAAGATCCACAAATCTGTTCTTTTTATTCACAAGAGCACATTATTATGTCATCTGAACATTGCTGCATGGAATGTATAGGATTTCTCGGTAGTCGCTCTCGGAGACACAAAAGCATGGCAGACCCTAACACTGCAAACGTTGACCCACACCAAGCCAGCTCCCAACCTCAACATCCCTGAATCCGCATCCGCAGTTGGAGTCCTAGTCACAGACGCAACATGCTCGCTCGTCTGCCCAACGTCCTGTTTCGTCCACCCTGCCATCAAATGCCAAGACTACCTCAACAATCCGGCGTTCCGCTCCTCTGGTCGGGCATCATAAACCTTCCAATCCGGAAATTCTATTCGACCCGGGAACAAGCAACGGCGAATGAAGTTCAGTCCCACCATCAAGGAATTGAATCATGTAGGGACATCATCGGACGTCAATCCTTACCATACTTCAGACTCGGACCTAGTCCGCGCACCAAATGCCCCCGCTCCAGCATCCTCCGCCGACACATTCCGTCCCGCACCTTCAACTGCCGTCTGGCGCCTTGTCTACGCAGAGAATACATGTAATCAGCACCCACAACCCTCACCCACATTTCGCCGCTCAATCATCAAAACCTTTACATCATGGATCCAACACCACGCATTTCTCGTTCTGGTATTCGTCGCGCTGTTTGTCTACGCTCTACCATGAACTACCAGGATTGCGAGCGACGGGATGGTGGTTGGGTGGGCCGGTGGGATCTATGTAGTACTCATCTCACTCTTATCGCAGGTTCCGTCGCCGACGGTGCCGCGATTCCACCAGTGGTAGACTCCGCGTTCTGCGGCTGAGGTGGAGGGGAGGAGGTTCCATTTGCACCGCTTCGGATGATTTGATACCGCCGCCTCTCGAAACGACGGCATGAGACGGATGGCTTGGCAATAGGTGGTATACGAGGTATGTTTCGATCAAGTGTACTTATATACATGCTGAATGCTTACTCGCTACCTTCTTAGCTAGTGTATGCAACATTGAGCTTTGCATGCTATAACCGCCTTACTGCTTTCACACTCTGTGCTCTAGATGTTTGTCATTATGTACGGGAACCGGAGCTGCATCTGCATCCGCGTCGACTGTATGAGGATGTGTGACCAGGCGTCTTCAGGGATCATGGCGGCAAGACCGTATTCTCGACCACGAGGTGCCTTCCTGATCAAGCGTCCCCTCTTCGATAAGATTATCATGCGGAGGGAGACGGAGGCAGGCAAGTCTAAGCCTCGTTCTTAACATGCTGTATATTGGCCGCTCCACCAACATGATCCGCAATCAGTCTCGCACCAACAAGCCAGGCCTTCTGAAGCACTCTCCCAACCGCTAGAATGAAAGCCGCTTTCGCCGTTCTCATACTTGCCATAACAAATATTGTGTACGCTCCTCTCCACTACTATCTTCACGTCCTCTACATACCTACTAATAGTCTTGACAGCTCCGCCTCAGTCAAGCTGCAATGCGGTCTCGACGGGCGGAGCCGCAGCGGCGGATATTACTTCTACAATGTCCCCGCATGGACTAGAGCCGCTTGCCATTCAGTGGGGGGGCATATTGGAGGGCGAAACGATGGTATTTGCTGTGAAGTTGCTGAGGAAACTTCGTTCGATGGCGTTTGTCAAAGGAATCGGAATGCAGATGTGAGAAAAGCTACCTGTTCTTGACGAATTCTTGGACTGTGCGTGGGCGGGTAATGGAGGAGTAGATTGGAGAGGAGGCGCGGGTATGGTGCTGTGGAGTGAGAGGTTCAGGGCTTGTGGTCAATGAGGGTTTCTTGTTGTTCTGAAGGGGAGGATTAGGTGGATGTGGTCTAGAATATCTGGAACTCTGGGACGCGAGACCGGGCGCCAGGACGAGAAAGCTTGGCGGACTGTGTGGACATGTAATGAGACGTTGTTTCAAGAAGTTAAACTTTGTCCGAGCAGATGCAGGGACTGAACACCTCAGGCACATGGCGGAGATGCTGTTGTTCCGCACACCATAACGCCTTCGGGCCATCAACTGTTGAAGCGCGAGAATTTATCTTGCCCTTGATGTGCATTTCCAGAACCTGGGATCCTGCCGAGGCGATCGCAAGACTTTCGTGCTCGTAAAACTTCGGGGTAGGACGCATTCCTTCGTGTTGGTCGTAGTCTTTAGTCAGTTGGCGGGTTGATGATGCCGGTGACTGGCCGATAATGCGGTTGGCCGCTCGATGATCTGATTGACTGCTGCTCATTTCAGCGCAACTGTCTGACGTGATTAATCGACAGGCGGTTTGTCCAAGACCGTTACGTGGTGTACTTATCAGTCAGTCGGTTGGTAAGCTGGTAGCAACACTGGTACACTGCTACTCGTCAGCCACAACAGCAGTCACAAACTGTCAAAACATGACTGAATGATGCATGATCAGCTGTTGAGACGACAGCATCCCCGTTACTCCCCAGCCAACGGAACATCATCAAACTCCCTCCTCATAAACTTCCTCAACTCCTCCAACCCTTCCCTCACAACCTCCGTCCGATTCACAAACCCAATCCTCACATACCCCTCCCACTCCCCCTTGCCCCTCTCCGCCTCAAAACAATGCCCCGGCAAAAACACGACTCCCGTCATAGCCTGCAACTGCTCGCAAAAAGCCCTCGCATTCACCGCCTTGCCATCACGCTCAAACTTGACAAATGCAGTAGTGCCTGCCACAGGCTTCGCCGGCCAAGAACAGGACTCGTCGTGCTTGATTATGAAGCGCTCGAGGAGCTCGAGGTTCGTCTTGGCGAGGGCGATGTTGCGGCCGAGGAGGGAGTGCAAGCAGTCTTGACTCAGCGCGAATGAAGCCACGGCCTGATCGAGCACAGAGACGGATATCGTGGTGTAGTCTCTCGCGCTGGTGAGCTGCTCGACGATTTCGGCATTGCGACTTGCGGCCCAGCCAACGCGGATTCCGGCCAGGCTATAAGCTTTGGACATTGAGCCGGTGACGATGGTGTTTCTGTAGCCTAGAGAGAGGATGGAGGGAGGGAAGTCTTCGTCGACGGGCGAGATGCCGTGGAAGAGGGGGCGGTAGACTTCGTCGGAGAGGATGGAGATGCTGTTTGAGGAGGCGAGGTCGGTGATTTGCTTGAGGAGGGGTTTGGGGAGGATTTGGCCGGTGGGATTTTGGGGGTTGCTGGGTTGAGGTTAGACTGAGGTAGGCATGGAAGGGGTAGAGGTGTGAGGGTGTACGTACTTGAGGATGATCAGCCTGGTGTTGGGCTTTATCATTGCTTTTAGCTTTTCGAAATCGGGGAGCCATTTGTTGGTTGGGTCTGATTTCCAGAGATCGACTTCTGCACCTAGGCTGGCGGGGACGGAGTAGAGCTGTTGGTATGTTGGGTAGTGGCATATTACGTGGTCCCCTGGTTTCAGCAGTGCGTAAAAGACTAGGAAGTTCGCGGCGATTGCTCCGGGTTGGATGAGGATGTTGTCGACCGGGAGTGGCGTTCCAACTTTGCTTGAGTAGAGCTTGCTGAGTCGCTCGCGTAATGTGAGGTTGCCTCGAATGTTGCCGTAGTTTTGGACAGCGGAGGTGTCGAGGATTGTTTGGGCGGTGTGAGATTTGTTCTCGGAGAGGGAGAGCAGCTCGCCGATCGAGACCGAGGCGCAGCAGGTCTCAGCTATGTTGTACTTTGCGGTCGTTTCGTATTTGTCCATCCACTGCATATTATGTTAGCGAAGTACAAGTTGAGGATCCGAACTGACCCACCTGCTCAACAGCAAAGGGAGGTGGAGGAGCCATAGCGACAGGACAAGTCAAGTAAATGATGCCGGCGTGTATATGCTGGGTCTGGAGAGCTGCGATACTAATATACGAGAGGAGACAAATCTAGATCGAACTTGGCCTGAGAACACCATTACTCCGAGGTCCCACTTGCGTACGGCCTACAGCTGGTGGAAGAGCTCATCAATCAATTACCAACAAGAGGTCTGGGCGGTCCACTGAGTGCACGGCGAATCAAGATCAACTAACAGCCTACCTTCCAGTACCCAGATCACAAGAAAGGAAGGCACGAATAAGTACAGACAGAAGGAGCTCCGGCTGATTTGTGCCACGTGCGCGGGTAGATAGAGAGATATCGGCACGGGAGCCGCAGACGCCGGCCGCGGCATCTCGATTGGCTGCAGCTTGGCGGGTTGCCCAGGTGCCCCCATGATGATCTTGACCAGCGCGCCACCTAGACGGTACACACAGTAGAAGAGTAGTAGTTGCGCCTGGGAGTGCATGTGACAGTCGTTGAGCTCGGGTTCTACATGACGCGGGACGACGAGCACCGCGTGCCTTTGTATTCTGCGTGTGTTTGATGGCGAAGGCATACCTCCGACTACAGCTTCCACAATGCTGGTCCCCCCGCGAGCAGCGTCGCTGACGGCGCTGCTGCTGTCGTTGCCCGGGACCATCAGAGCAGCAGGCTTCCAGACGAACGCATACTACACCACTAACGACGCCTTACTCTCCCGCGATCCGTTCAGCCTCGACGACAACCGCCCCGACGACTGCCCGCCGTGTTTCAACTGCAACTTGGATGGCTTCCAATGTCAACAGTTCGCCAACTGCACCAAGAGCTCCGGCAAGTGCGCCTGTCCGCCGGGCTTTGGCGGCGAGGACTGCAGCGCGCCGCTGTGTGGGTCACTGGCAGATGGCAGCAACCGATCGCCGAGAGAAGGCGACCAGTGCGAATGCAAGGACGGATGGGAAGGCATCAACTGTAATGTCTGCAAGACGGACGACGCGTGTGTGTCCATGGTCGGCCCAGGTCAGGAAGGTGGGGCGACATGTTATCGGGAAGGCGTCGTGGTGCGGGAGAACTACCAGATGTGCGACATCACGAACCGCAAGATCTTGGATCAGCTGAAGGAGAAGAAGCCTCAGGCGACTTTCAGCTGCAACGCCGAACGAGCCGAGTGCAACTTCCAGTTCTGGGTGGAGCAGCAGGAGAGCTTCTACTGCGCGCTCGACACGTGCTCGTGGGAAGCAAAGGCAACCGACACGAGCAACTCGACCAAGTACAGGTGTGAGAACGCCAAGTGTGCGTGCATTCCCGGGCGCTTCCTGTGCGGCAAGGCAGGCAGCATCGACCTCTCGGACTTTCTGGAGCAGGAGATCAAGGGCCCGGCTGGCTTCACAAGCTTGCATACGCAAGGCGGCAGCAGACAGGATGGCAGCAAATTCACGGAGCCGGCGATGAACAACTTGATCAGCTCCGTGTTTGGCGACGACAGCATCACGCTGCAGTGTCATTCTGGAGAGTGCATGTACAAGACCGAGGTTCCCGGCTACACAAGGCCCATCAAGAAGATCAATACGCCTCTCATTGCCGGCGTGATTGCAGGATGCGCGCTTTTCGTCGTGGCTGTGATTCTTCTGGTCTTCTTCCTCAGTCGACGGTGGGCAGGGCATGGGTATACTGCCGTTCGCTTGGGTGACGACGAGGAAGAGGAGAATGCAAAGCTTCTAGCCGACCACAAGCCGGCTGCATTGTACTTTGAGAACGTCAACTACAACCTCAAGGGTAAGCAGATCTTGACCGATATTACTGGCTCAGTGCATCCCGGCGAACTGCTGGCCATCATGGGCGCCTCAGGAGCCGGCAAGACTTCATTCCTTGATATCTTGGCGCGCAAGAAGAAGCGCGGTGTTGCCAGTGGAGAGTTCCGCCTCAACGGCGAGAAGGTCACAGATGATGACTTCCGGTCTGTGATCGGCTTTGTGGACCAAGAAGACACCATGCTGCCCACGCTCACTGTGCACGAGACGATCCTTGATTCTGCTTTGTTGAGGTTGCCCAAGGAGATGTCCACCGCGTCCAAGATACAAAAGGTCGAAGACGTTGAGAGGCAGCTTGGCATCTATCACATTCGGCATCAGGTGATTGGCAGCGAAGAAGGCAGCGGTCGCGGTATCTCTGGTGGTGAGAAGCGGAGAGTGGGTATCGCTTGCGAGCTGGTCACTTCGCCCTCGATCTTGTTCTTGGACGAGCCGACTTCAGGACTGGATGCTTACAATGCCTTCAACGTCATTGAATGTCTCGTAACACTAGTCAAGACGTATAATCGCACTGTCGTGTTCACGATCCATCAGCCGCGCTCGAATATTGTGGCGCTCTTCGACCAGCTTATTCTGCTTGCACAAGGTCGCACCGTCTACTCTGGCCCATTCGAGAAGTGTCAAGGCTATTTCGACAGCATTGGCTATTCCTGCCCTCCTGGTTTCAATATCGCCGACTACCTTGTCGACTTGACAATGCACGCCAGTGCGCCTCGCGATCCGGACGAAGACATCGAGATCAACTTCGGCAGCCCGAGTATCGATGGACGGACTACTCGCCCCAGCTCGACCATGGCAGTCAAATCGATCCCAAGCGTCAGCAACGTTTCCATTGAGACCGGCTCAGGCGAAACACAGGGACTGCTGAGACCCAAGGGCAAGCGCAAAACGAGTATCCGACAGCAGCAGGAACGCCAGCTCTTCACCCGCAAAAGCACGGCTGAGCAGACGACGCCACAAACGGCCAGCAGTCTGCGCAGCGAAGCGGACAGCATAGTCGGCACCGACTATCGCGATCAATGGGTCAAAATGGCGAAGCAAGACAACCGACCCCTTCCATCCAACGCCGAAGACCCGCACAACCTTCCTCCCGCCGCCCTAGGCGCCACAGGCACCAACCTAGATTTCCTCATCGACGCCTACACAGACTCAGATGTCGCGGCCGCCCTCCGTGACGACATTCACAATGCCGCCGCCTCCACCGAAACCACGAACGGCCATGCCCTGCCACCCAACGGCACCCGCTCCTCCCCGATCACCCGCGTCAAGGGCTATCGCAAACCTTGGATCCCGACGCAATTCCTGATCCTCTCCCGGCGAACGTGGCGGAACCTCTACCGCAATCCGATGCTGATGCTCACGCACTACGCCATAGCCATCGTGCTGGCCGTCTTCATCGGCTTCTTGTTCTACGGCCTCAATTACGACCTCTCTGGCTTCCAGAACCGATTGGGTGTTTTCTTCTTCCTGCTCGCATTATTTGGTTTCAGCACGCTCACGTCTCTCACTGTCTTCGCGCCGGAACGTCTCCTCTTCGTGCGGGAGAGAGCGAAGGGCTACTACAACCCAGTGTCCTACTACCTCGCCAAAGTCGTCTTCGACATCGTCCCCCTACGACTCATCCCACCCATCCTGCTCGGCGCGATTGTATACCCCATGACGGGCTTAGTGCCGGCGTGGGCAGAGTTCTTCAAGTACATCCTCTTCATCGTGCTTTTCAACCTGGCCGCCGCGACCATCTGCCTCTTCATCGGCATTTGTGTCCAGAACCAGGGCGTGGCGAACCTGCTAGGCGTGCTCGTCATGCTCTTCAGTCTGCTGTTCGGGGGGTTCCTGCTAAACCACAATACCATCCCCAAAGGTCTGGTGTGGTTGCAAAATGTACGTTCTCCCCCCCACACCCTCTTCCCACACAACCAACCCAACTAACGATGATGTACGTCCTAGCTCTCCATCTTCCACTACGCCTTCGAAGGCCTCATCATCAACGAGGTCCGCTACCTGACTCTCCTCGACAAGAAATACGGCCTCGATATCGAAATCCCCGGCGCCGCGATCCTGAGTAGCTTCGGTTTCGACGTGCAGGCGTTGTGGATGGATGCCGTGGGGTTGGCGGTGTTTTGCGGCGTGTTTTTGCTGCTGGGGTATCTCGCCTTGCTTTTATTGCTTGTGGAGAGGCGGTGATGGGCGGGTTTAGGGGAGAATGAAATGTGTGGATGTGTGCGAGGCGGGAAAGGGGGGCTATATAGAGAGGGTACTATCGTGTATGAATTTGTAGAGGGGAGCGAGGTGGTGTAAGCGGATTTCTTTTCTTATGCATTGTATGTTCGTTCCTTTTGGGAATCGTGAGTTGTTAGGCATGACTTGCTGTCGATGGGTAGGTTGCTGTCGTCAAGATGTACGGTGATGCTGTGATCCGATGCCGTGGTGTATACTGAGGTGATGGAGCTCTGGTGGAGGTCAACGTGACGCTTGAGGTCAATGACGTTCGGTGTACTTGACGTGAGTGATTGAGTGCTGGGAGTGACGGGAGTGACGGGAGTGATGGTGTGATGGGAGTGACGGGAGTGATGCAGTCAACCAAGCTATGAACCATTTGACGACTAGTCGGTCCTCAATCACAACAACTGCTTCCCATCGCATAGTTGACCAACAGTCTTGCAACACGACGAGCAAATCCTCCACCTAACAGACCGTCAAAGCACTCACAAATCCATTCTCCAGCACTTCAAACACCAACCCCGGAAACGCATAAAGCTTGGTATTACCAAGCCACTGCTCGCTCCCCGCGCCATCCGCCATCCTCCCCCTCCCGCCATCCGCTCCTCCGTCGCCATTCCCAAATTCATCGCCGTCTTCCAGCACGAAGAAGCTCTCGCCCGGGTCTGTGCCGCCCCAGGTGCGGTTCACGACTTTGCCTTGGCTTAGCTCGGCGCGGAGGGCGTTGTTGGAGGGCGCGAAGGTGGAGAGTAGCCGTGGCATGCCGAGGGTGTCGAAGTTGTCTTCGGATGTGATGACGTCTTCGTCGTGGAGTGGAGATTGAGGGGTGTGGTTGGGGCGGGCGAGGCGTCGCAGGTCGACGCTCCAGCGGAGTCTGCGGTGGCGGTTGAAGGCGTAGCTGCCGGGGACGTTGCCGTGGAGGACTACCTTGAGGACGACGGGGTGCGGCGATTGAGATAGTGGGGTTGGTTGTAGTCTGTCGTCGTTTGTTGTAGGTGGCGTGTCAGACGGTAGGCCGACAAGGATGTCCATCCCGTGGGAGAAGTAGCACCAGAACTTGTCCCTGCTGGCCCGATCGGCGGGGTCCTCTTCCATGCTACGGTTGTCGAAGTCGCTGTCGAATGTATCGGTGCCGGTAGACGAGTAGCTGGATGGTTGCGAGGGCGGGTGGGTACGTCCATTAGAAAGAGACCTGGAGCTGCTGTTTGTGCGGTTGTGCTGTTCGTGTGCAGATGCGCTTGGGTCTTCGCGCTTATGGGTGGCATCTGGTGGTCCCAACTCTGTAGTGAGATCCTGTGGCGTGGTTTGGTTGAGTACAATGGTAAAGTAATCTGGTGACCGCCCGAGTAGGTCGATTCTGCCGTCGCCTCGTATGGAAGCTACCTCGATTTCTGCTGGCAAGTTGTCTTTGACTCTGTTGCCCACTGCCGAGACTCGTGGCCCTGCTGGCGTCTTCACGAACAGGTCGCGTCTCGCTTCAGGCCAGCTCTTACCCTCGAACAGCGCCATCGTTTTGGCTGGAGATGCAACGTGAGAGCCCAGAAGCGAGACGTGGTCCTTGTCCTTCGAATAGGCAGCGTGCTGCACAGGAAAGTTGAAAGCCACGCCCGGCCACGAGAGAACGTATGTCCCATCTGGGTTCCTGTCTTTCGGCGGGAAGTATTCGCCTGGGAACGAGGGACCCAGCAAAGAATAGACTCTTTTGAACTGTGGTCCGCTTGGGACGGACCCATCGCCATGTGCCTTGACCAGATCACTTCCTTTATACGTCAAGCTGATCTTTTGGAAGTTGACGACTTCTATGAGGCGCAAGCGCTGATCAGGGCCGTTGAACTGCAGCCTGAGGCCATTTTCGGGGAGGGTGACTACGACGGGCGTCGATAAGGGGTCGGCGTGCGAATAGTGGAGTTCGATGGCGGGATAGTGCACTTTGTCTGCTTTGACGATGCTCAGGGCGTCGTGTATGGAGGCGCCGAGGGCTGCAAGTAGAAGCCAGTCAGCGTCAAACAATGGCAGACAGGTCGGGCGGCTCACCGAATGGGCCCAAGGACACGCCTGGCACAATTGGCGTGGGCGTTGCTGTCGCCATGTTGGTTGACTGCTGGATCGCAGACCGGCGGTTTGGCAGAGGCTTGGATCACGGTATTAAGGGATCTGACTGTGCTTGATCGGTTGATGGCTCTTTGCTGCTTGCCTGGCTGGCTGTGCTTGGGCGTTTGCGTGGGTGACTGGCTGGCTGCGGACCGACCGCACACGCGATGTACTATGTCTTGCTCTTACTGGTCTCAATGTGTTCAAGGCGGTCGCAGATGTTGGAAGGACATCTGCACCCAGCGCATCGCAGGTGGACAGGTCATGTGAGATCCATGTCTCGCCTGCTGCGGCTTTCTAAGGTCGCTTGAGTTCTTCCACTGCTACGCTTCCACACACGTAGCAGGCGGATTCCTGATTGCAGACCACGTTCTCGTCGCCGCCTGACTCGTGAGCTGGACAGATGGGAGGATGGTACCAGGGCGCATTCACATGCTCGAGATGCGAGTGCCATTTCGTCATCCTGCAGCCTGTCTTGATCCTGTTGCCGTGACAACCGCGACGGCCCGACAGCTGCCAACCGCGAAACAAATCCGTGCTGTCCTTCCTTGCCTGCATCAACGCACATTGCGCCTGCACCACATACTCGATCATTTATTATGGCCGCACCGGTGCCTCCACGACCTGGAGGACACACACGCAAAGTCTCCACGATGCGACCGCCTGCAGCGCGACCTGGCGCAAACAGAGCCCAGACTGCGACGCCGACGTTGACCGGCAGAGTGTCGCCGACCGAAAGTGTCGCTTCATCGCGAGCCAGAACACCGAAGAGGAAAGCGGCGAATGAGATTGGCGAACTGGCCGAGGAGACGAACATCAACGTGGTGGTCAGGTGTCGAGGCAGAAATGACAGAGAAGTCAGGGAGAACAGTGGTGTCGTTGTGTCCACCGAGGGAGTCAAAGGCAAGAAGGTGGAGTTGTCCATGGGACCGAGTGCGCTCAGCAACAAGACGTACCATTTCGACAAGGTCTTCTCGCCCGCTGCCGACCAGGGCATTGTCTTCGATGAGGTCGTCACGCCGATCTTGGATGAGGTAGGAGATCTGCAATCCAGCTGTGTACGACGTCTACTAACAGATTTTCAAGGTCCTTGGCGGCTTCAACTGCACCATCTTTGCCTATGGTCAGACCGGTACTGGAAAGACATATACCATGTCGGGCGACATCTCCGATATGCTACCCATCCCTGAAGCAGCAGGTATCATCCCGCGCGTGCTTCACGACCTATTCGCGCGTCTGGGAGAGCAAGAGTCGGAGAAATGCGAGCACAGCGTCAAATGCTCCTTCATCGAACTTTACAACGAAGAGCTGCGCGACTTGCTTGCGCGCGACGACACCACCAAGCTGAAGATCTTCGACGAGGCGAACAAGAATGGCCGCACTACTACTCTGGTCCAAGGCATGGAAGAGAGCCACATCAAGAGCGCGTCGAAAGGCATCCAGCTTCTACGGGAAGGCAGTCACAAGAGACAGGTTGCTGCGACCAAGTGCAATGACCTGTCTTCGCGCTCGCACACAGTCTTCACCATTACCGTTTATGTGAAGAGGGCGACAGAGACTGGCGAGGACTATGTATCGGCCGGAAAGCTCAACCTGGTCGATTTGGCTGGCTCAGAGAACATTCAACGCTCTGGCGCGGAGAACAAGCGGGCAGCAGAGGCGGGACTGATCAACAAGTCTCTGCTGACCTTGGGACGCGTGATCAACGCCCTTGTCGACAAAAGCAGTCACATTCCATACAGAGAATCAAAACTCACGCGGCTGCTGCAAGATTCGCTCGGAGGCCGCACCAAGACCTGCATCATAGCAACACTATCTCCAGCAAAGAGCAATCTCGAAGAGACTATCAGCACACTTGACTATGCTTTCCGGGCCAAGAACATCCGCAATAAACCGCAAGTCAACCAGATGGTCTCCAAGAAGACTCTGCTCAAGGAATACACGGCAGAGATTGAGAAACTCAAATCTGAACTGATTGCAACTAGACAGCGCAACGGCGTGTACTTGACCAGCGAGTCGTATGAGGAGATCACGACTGAGTCAGAGAGCCGTAGGATTTTGGCTGAAGAGCAGAAAGACCGAATCGAGACCATGGAAGCGAATTTGCGCAATAAGGTGCAAGAACTGTTTGTCCTGACAACGAACTTCCAGAGCATCAAGAAAGACAACGAACGGACGCGAGAGGTGTTGGAAGGTACAAAGAGCGTGTTGGACAGGACCGAAATAGTGCTCGCACACACCAAGCGTAGTCTTGCCGAAGAGACACATCTGCGAAAGGCACATGAGCAGACCGAAGAGAAGCTTGCTGGAATCGGCGAGGATCTCATGGGTGCTCTGGACACGACTACCGATCACGTCAATCGCCTTCATTCGAAACTGCGGCGACGCTCAGACCTACAGTCTACTAACCGAAGCAAATGGGCAGACTCACAAGCGCATGTGGCCGATACCACCACAGCTGTGGAACAGCGCATCGAGGCCTTGCGAGACCAGCAACAAGACCTGCTTACAGCGCTTTCTGACCGCATGCAATCATTCGTGACCGATGAACTTCAGGAGGTGCAATCGTCGCAGGCTTTCTTGCACGAGAAGAGCGCGGCGTTCGAGAAGTCCGAAGCCGAGGTCAAGGCGCAGACGGGCAAGGCCAAAGACGAAATGAATCATGTCTTGGAGGAGATCAGTGGACTGCGCGAAGACGTGAAGCAGAAAATTGGCTCGGGCCTGAATAATCTCTCTGCTGCAGCGCAACGCATCAGTGCTGGTATTGCCACCGAGCTGGACAGCTTCCACACTCAGCTGGAGCAATCCTACGTCTCCCTTGGCAAGGAGTTCAAGAGCATCTTCGAAGGTCTTATTAAGAAGATGACCGAGCAACAGGCCGAGGCAGAGAAGCTACGTCAGCAGATGGCCAAGGCAAATGCTGCATTTGTTCAGGCTGGTCAGACGTCGCAACAGCAAATGCAGGACGCTGTCGATGCTGAAAGGCAGACAGCGGCCACCGAGCGAGAGTCTTTGCTTGCTAAGATCACCGGCCTGATCAATGAATCGGCAGCCAGCCAGAAAGCTCGGCTGAACAATTACGTGGAAAGTGCAAATAAGCGAGTCAAGACTTCAGAGGATGAGTACCGTGTTGCGCAGCAAGAATATGGCACGGGCATGGACCTGTGGAGTGCCAGTTCTCGAGCGCTGATTGAAACTTCCATCAAGTCCAGGGACACCGTCAAGAGCAAGATCCGGAGTGACTGGACTGCTGCGAATGACAAGATCGGCAAGCTCACCGAGACCACTCACACAGTCCACGGCGAGACTGTCCGAATCGTAGATGGCCAGATGCAACAGATAGACAACCAGCTTGTCGCGCTAGACGATATTTTGTCCAGAGTGCGTGCGCAGAACGACGAGCATCACGTCGCACATACTGCGAGCTTGGGACGGCTGGCAAGCGATGTTCAGGAGAGCTACCAGAGCATCGAAAAGCATTTTGAGACATCATATGAGCGCACCCAGACACTCGACGGTGATATGAACGAGCGGGCTGCCGCGATTCTCGATACCCTTCCGGTCATGGCCGTCGATGGTGATGTACGTCAGGCCCTCAGCCTCCTTCGTAGCGATGTGCAAACTGCGCAGTTCGCCGAGTACATCGCAACCGGGGAGACACCGGCGAAGACGCAATACTCTTACCCAACTACCCTCCCACGGACAGAAGCACACGAGAACTTGCTGGAGCGACTACGCGGAACGTCTAAGGGACCTCAGCAAGGTCGTCCAGGCTCACCAACCAAGTCGCCCAGCAAGCGCTCCCCCACGAAGACCATTCGATCTAGTAGTCCAGCGAAATCAAGTCCTACCAAGACCGCCGTCTTCACCGACACCCCACCCGTCCTCAACCTACCCTCCAGCACTGCATCAGCACCCACCACACGGCCGCAAACCGCAAGTTCTACCTCCAGCCTGCGCGAGTTGGACGCTAATGTGCTTTCTGCCTCAGTGTCTGGCGCGAACGCCTACTCCGTCTCCGCAAAGGCAGGGGCTGCAGCTTTCGCCGTTGGCGCTGAGAGTGGTGAAAATACTTTCCCTGCTACGAATAAAGCTGTTTTGAGGAGGCAGAAGACTGATCCGTTGGCTTCGTCGCAGATTGAGAATAAACTGCCGATGAAGCGGAGTGCGGCGAGGATGACTGTGGCGGGGGCGGAGGGGAGGGAGAATCTTCCGCCGCCGGGCGTGGAATTGAGTGCGAGTGTGGGGCCTGGGGGTGGGAGGAGGTTGAGGCCTAGGGGAAGTGACTGAAGGGTTGTTTGGGATGGCTGCCTGGCTCTTGGTCTATCACAAAACTGTGAGCTTTTCTGTTGGGGCGAATGAAGAACACCTTGAGTTTGGATATGCGTGGCGTTCGAGTATTGTCGCTCTCAAACAGGTGTCTCGTAGTCTTGATCTCTCATATCATCGCAATTATGGTTTGTGCCTGATCGCCTTGCTGCCGCAGCACGTTTCACATGTTCCTTTAGCAATTGGACTGGCGTTCATGTGTACATGCAGCTTACCAAAAGGTTCTGGTGTCATGCGGCTTTTTCTCTTCCAACGTCGTTGAAGAGACGTTCGATGCCTTACTGTGGGGCACGACCATTTGGTTTTTCTCGTACCTTCTGTTTTCGCGAAAGATCTGCACGGACGTTTTCTCTTCGCGTAGAGCTTACTAGCGGCTTTGACGCAGCGCGTGCAATGGAAACTTCGGCCGCTTTCCATCAGAAGCTCAGACTACTACTTGAATCTTCGATTCTTCGACTCTTCTACCATCACGCAAATTCAACTTACACACGCACAACTATACCCGACCATTGGTCACACTTTGACGACTCGACGAAGCATCAAGACTCTACTTGACTGTAAGGAAACACCCACCCAGCCGCATTACTGAGCCTCCAAACAGACATTGACTTTCGCCGCAGAAACACACCATCCTCTCGACACCCACCCACCCACCCACACACACAACCGCAGACATGACGGGCGAGACGTTTGAGTTTCAGGCGGAGATCTCGCAGCTCCTCGGCCTCATCATCAACACCGTCTACAGCAACAAGGAGATCTTCCTGAGAGAACTCATCTCCAACGCATCAGATGCTCTCGACAAGATTCGATATGAGGCCCTCAGCGACCCGAGCAAGCTGGACAGCGGCAAGGACCTCCGTATCGACATCATCCCCAACAAGGAGAACAAGACTCTTACTCTGCGCGATACTGGTATCGGTATGACCAAGGCCGACTTGGTCAACAACCTCGGTACCATTGCGCGCTCTGGCACCAAGCAGTTCATGGAGGCCCTGTCAGCAGGAGCCGACATTAGCATGATTGGCCAGTTCGGTGTTGGTTTCTACTCCGCATACCTTGTCGCCGATCGCGTCACGGTCGTCTCGAAGCACAACGATGACGAGCAGTACGTGTGGGAGTCCGCTGCTGGTGGCACCTTCACCATCAAGCAGGACACTGAGGGCGAGCAGCTCGGCCGCGGTACCAAGATCATTCTCCACCTGAAGGATGAGCAGACCGACTACCTAAACGAGAGCAAGATCAAAGAGGTTGTCAAGAAGCACAGCGAGTTCATTTCATACCCGATCTACCTGCACGTGCTGAAGGAGACTGAGAAGGAGGTTCCTGATGAGGACGCCGAGGAGTCTAAGACTGAGGAGGGTGACGAGAAGAAGCCCAAGGTTGAAGAGGTTGACGAGGAAGAGGAGAACAAGGAGAAGGACAAGAAGACCAAGAAGGTCAAGGAGAGCAAGATCGAGGAGGAGGAGCTCAACAAGACCAAGCCAATCTGGACGCGCAACCCAGCCGACATCTCGCAGGAGGAGTACGGCGCTTTCTACAAGTCGCTCTCTAACGACTGGGAAGACCATCTTGCCGTCAAGCACTTCTCCGTTGAGGGTCAGCTCGAGTTCCGCGCCATCCTTTTCGTTCCCAAGCGCGCGCCGTTCGACCTGTTCGAGACCAAGAAGACCAAGAACAACATCAAGCTGTACGTTCGCCGTGTCTTCATCACCGACGATGCCACCGACCTCATTCCCGAGTGGTTGTCGTTCATCAAGGGTGTTGTCGACTCCGAGGACCTGCCGCTCAACCTGTCTCGTGAGACTCTTCAGCAGAACAAGATCATGAAGGTGATCAAGAAGAACATTGTCAAGAAGACTCTTGAGCTGTTCAATGAGATTGCCGAGGACAAGGAGCAATTCAACAAGTTCTACACTGCTTTCTCAAAGAACATCAAGCTCGGTATCCACGAGGACAGCCAGAACCGTCAATCCCTTGCCAAGCTTCTCCGCTTCCACTCCACCAAGAGCGGCGAGGAGACCACCTCGCTCCAGGACTACATCACCCGCATGCCCGAGCACCAGAAGCAAATGTACTACATCACCGGCGAGTCCACCAAGGCCGTCGAGAAGTCGCCATTCCTTGACGCGCTCAAGGCGAAGAACTTTGAGGTTCTCTTCCTTGTCGACCCCATTGACGAGTACGCCTTCACGCAGCTCAAGGAGTTTGACGGCAAGAAGTTGGTCGACATCACCAAGGACTTTGAGCTTGAGGAGACCGAGGAGGAGAAGAAGCAGCGCGAGGAGGAGGAGAAGGAGTACGAGAGCCTGGCCAAGAGCTTGAAGAACGTGCTCGGCGAGAAGGTCGAGAAGGTCGTCGTCAGCCACAAGTTGGTCGGCGCCCCCTGCGCTATCCGTACTGGCCAGTTCGGCTGGTCGGCCAACATGGAGCGCATCATGAAGGCGCAGGCTCTCCGCGACACGTCCATGTCGAGCTACATGAGCAGCAAGAAGACGTTTGAGATCTCTCCCAAGAGCCCGATCATCAAGGAGCTGAAGAAGAAGGTTGAAGCAGACGGCGAGAACGACCGCACGGTTAAGAGCATCACGACGCTGCTGTACGAGACCTCGCTGCTGGTGTCTGGCTTCACCATCGATGAGCCGGCCGCGTATGCTGAGCGCATCCACAAGCTTGTCAGCCTGGGCTTGAACGTCGATGAGGAGGCTGAAACGTCGGAGGAGGCGGCTGCCGCTGAGGAGAAGCCGGCGGAGGCTGCGGGTGAGAGCGCCATGGAGGAGGTTGACTAGATCACTCGTCGGTGATGAGTGATTGGCGTCTTTGACTTTCTTCTTGCATTTTTTTGTGCATGATGGGTAGATGAGCCTGGCGTTGACAAGTGTGGCGTGTCCTTACTGCATTCCCATTGAGGTAGAAAATCTGGGACGTGGTTTGATGGGCGTTTGTTCACTGGCTGATGCTACATACCCGGTAGCTAGCTAAATTTGCATGAGACGTGTAATCATAGATGATATAGTACATATGCAAGCAACGGTTTCAGAAGATTGGTTCTCGTCATGTTTGTCGTCTGTCGCGTTGTTTGAAGAGTTCTGCTATGATTAATGGTCATTCTATGGCAGGCTGCACTATGAGCTTCACTGCCTGCACGCAGGTAGGCACGATGATACAAAATATTCCTGTTGAGTTGGGTCCATTATGCACAAAAGCCTTCAACGAGCGACTACCTATCCTCGTCCTTCATCCCCTTTTCTCCCCAATGCACCTCATGATCGCGTCAAGTATGAGTCTGCTGTGGGTCATCGATCGCTAAGTGGTATCATTCATTATTCCCCGATAGATGCGAAAGAAAATGGGAATTCCTCCCTCCCCTTGTACCCTCGTTCGCGCGATCCTCGCTTACGAACCTCCCTTTAGCGTGCTTAGAAGCAAAACAAAATGCCAGCCGCCTCGGCACCCATCAGCTGCCGACTCCTCTCCCGCAGTACCCTCTGGTCGTCATCGATATGACGCTGCTTGGGCGTCGTAGGACTCATTTCCTCCTTCACTGTTGCCGTTTTCGCAAGATCCAAATTGGTAAGGCTGCTGTCGATCGGCTCGATGCTGTCTTCGACTTCCTCTCTTGCTCCTCCCGTGGCGCCCTCGTTCGCAGAATCCGTTGTGGACGAGCGCCGAGGATTCGTGTTCGCGGAGCCGGATTGTGACGCTGGGCTGTTTGCGCGCTCGAAAGTCGTTGCGTCGACTTGCTCGGTGCCGCGAGAGTTCGCCGGTTGTCGCAGGTGGAATTTATGGGATCGGTAGCTGGGCGGTTGCAGCTCAAAGTCCTCTAGCCATTCCATCTTCCAATTGATCTTGAGGCGCTTGCCATTGCTGATGACGACGTCGCTCGCGCGTGCGGCGTCGGCTTTGAGCTCGGGCATGCAGCGGCGGATGTAGCGCTGGACCTGGGCTGGCGAGCGTGTGTTGGGCGGTTGCCATTTGCCGGTTTCGGAGAAGTTGGTGGGTGAGGTGGCGTGGATCATTGTCTCCGAGGCTGCAGAGGTGATTGACGAGTTGGTCGACTGACGTACGATGCCGGGTCTTTCTGGGCCACTGCTTTGGATCGGTGCAGGAGAGTTCGGAGTTGCAAAGTCTTCTCGCATGATCGAGAGGTCAATCTCGTCTTGCTCGTCGGCGCCATGGACAGTCTCTGCCTGTGTGTTGGTCGTTACATTCGTGTCAGTCCGCTCTAGTTCAGGCCTTGTAGATGAAGCTGGCTCTGCAAAACTGGGGTACATTTCCCGAAACAAACGCTCCTGCTCAGCAACCGTGGTCGGGTCACTGATGTTGCCATCATGTCTAGGTCTTGGCTGCCGCCGTCGTCTTCGCGGTACAGTGCATTGATGCGGCTCGTGACGTTCATCGATGGCATGTGCAATGTCGATTCCCGCGCTGATGGCGCGTATCAGCTCGTAGATGACCTCTCTTGACGCGTTGGCCAACACAAGCTGGTATATTTCCACCCGCAGTCGCAGGAGGTGCTGCTCAACCGCGTTGAAAAGGCTAGGCTCCTTGCGATATGCTTTGTTGCGTCCAGACACTGGTATCAGGCGCGCCAATTTGGTCTGCGGTACCAAGACCTTGTGCGTGGTGTCACTCGCCAAGCCAACTTCCGCATGCTGGAGCGTATAGCTGCGCACCAGTTTTCCCGGGCCTGATTCCTTGACCTTGTGGAGGTTCAGAAGTGTACCCCTCACCACCACGAAATACTCTTGCCACTCGCCGTCGCATAGCCCGTGCAGCGGGTCCTCCGATTCAAGCTTCATCAGGACCTTCGCCTCGGCATTGACGCTGCAAGAATAAGTTAGCAGCACATCCGCGCTCATACTCCGCCGTGGAGGAGTATTCTGTTCGATGGCTCGCGCATAGCTCGGTGGCTCGTCATGTGCAGGCGAACATGCGGTCTGGAAGGAGTTGTAGTAGCTGGTCGTCTTCCGTGACGCTCTCGAGGGCCGTGGTTGCGGCGTGATGGGCAGCCCTAAGATCTGTATCGCCTGTACCATAGCATTCCGCTCTGCCTCCTCGTCGCTCAGCCCATGCCCACGGGAGCGTCCGACTGTTTCTCTCCTGAGTGCCTCCATGCCAAGCATCGGGAGAGTAAATGGCGACATGGCCATGTCTGCGGTCGCAGCCGCAACGGGCTTTTGACTGCGACTGTACCGCCCACTCCGCTCTCTCCGTTACTGCTACGCTCACCGAGTCACTAAGTGGTCCCGTGACGCCGCACTTCCGGTGTATTCGCCGAATCAATCACGGCAGATTCCGCCAGTCCTCAATGCTTGTCTCCTGATATATCTTGCAACCTCCGATCGCTCAACAAGACCAGTCTCGTGACTTGCTGGCGTGCTTGGAGACGAAGGTGACGGAGAAAGGCTCGCCTTCAAGTCTTGGAGACGGAGAAAAAGCTTGCCTTGGAGGACGCGAATGTCTTAACTTCGATGTATCCCCGACACTGGCGCTCCTTCTGTGGAGGATCATCGCCTCCGGCCTCGAGCCTCGAACTCTGCCTCCATTACGATTTACGCAGGGTCCATGAGCCCCGAAGTACCCCGAATCGCTAGGAGATGCTAGCCGGCCACGAGGCACCGCAGGGTGGGGTAGGGAAGGATCAGGACGATCGACTTTTCAACAGCTCACCAGACTTTGCACACGCGCCCGAGACTTGCGTCAAATGCATCCTTCGTATCGGATTCTAAGCACACGCTGTCTTGGCCTCACGCGGAACGGCTGAACAACCCACTGGCATGTCTCGTCCTTGACCATTTGCCAATACTACAGGATTCGCCGCTCAGAACCTTATCCCGATGTGCACGGAGCGTACATGGTCAGAGGCAGTCTAGAAACGCCACAACGACTTGCTTGCTTTGCTGATTTGAGCCTCACTTGCGGCGACTGCCGGCCGCGGCTTTCCACACATTCACAGTGACACATGGTGGGCAGGCGACACACCAAGAAAGTCGAAAATATCGTCATCTACAAGTGGACGGGAATATTGTAGAGTGGGCGATTGGGGCATCGGGGACTTGCACTGTTGGACCCTCTCGAACACCGATAGAAGCATCCAGCCTGTTTCAATGCGACTCATGGTTTGTTGACGTGCGGTGTGGCGTCAATAGTGAACTCTGATATGGTGCACATACGACACTCATACAAGAATTCGTTCGTATGTTACTGCCAACGCACTACGCTCGAGGTCACTATATTCCCGACCCTAGTAAACATGTAGAAACAAGTACCCTCATCCACTACGTAAGAGTCATATGCTGCAAGGGCAACACTAATCAGAGTGAAGGGCTTAGGCTTGGGGTGCACAAAACACAAACACGAAGGGGAGGGTACGCAGCACAGTCGTAGCAATCGTGGTTCTCATAAAAAGTGCCCAGATGGCCGGTCAAGGCAGCTTGCTTGCGCAGCCTACGCCTCGATGGTGGAACAGCCATGCCCTGGCTCCAATCGCGCTTTTGTGCTACCCTGGCGCACCCGCATGTGAACGCCTGCGCTTCCACGAAAAATTCGTGAGCAGTTCGACTCCACCGTGGCCTCCGCATATGCCTGTACGCCTCCGCAACCGTCGCAAGACGCCGATGTCGACGGGACAAGTCGATGGTGTTTGCTGGCTTGGCCCTTCGGGCTCTGTCAGCCGCAGCGGCTTCTCACGTAATTCCCTGATATCGCATCTTCAAAGCTCATGACTGCAATCACAACGGGCGATCTTCTGTATTCGTCCTGCGCCTCCGCTGCTTTCCCCCGCCTTCTATCCGCTGAGCAAGCACCTCTCGAAGCTGCGGGTCATCTCGATCTTTGTCGACGTGGTGTACGCGGACGTGCCTGTAGAATTGTCAGTAATGTGGTCTCGCTGCTGCATAGTGAAGCTGGCTTACCTCTGCAGGTTGTCCGGTCTAGGATACTTATGTTCCCGATCAGGACAGAAGGGACAGATATAGCCAGGACTGTTGTGGACCAGCCCGTGTCGTATCATCTCGTTCTTTCGTTTGAAGCCTTTGCCACCTTCGCTTCGTGGACAGTCTGGTACTGGACAGTAGTGTGGTCGATTCTGGCTGTGCACGTTGCGATGCGAGCTACGAAATTGTCAGCGAGGTACGCCTAGTCCTGCATGCAATATTTGTTCACCTCAATAGGTACTGCGTCTGGAATGGCGGAGCATTGCAGCCTGGCCAGTCACATGGAAAGACATTGCCCACAAACCCTTGCTGAGGCGGCGGGACGTGCCTCTGCGCTCCCTCCGCGCTCGCTTGGTCGATTGGGGTTGTGTGATTCGTGCTGTAGCCATCTGTACTCGAGCTAGTATGACCGTGGCTGTCGCCTGAAGACGTCGACGCAGAAGGTAGAGACGCTGGGAGCGGCGGGCCTTGGCCTTGATAGTCCGATGGTGTTTGAGCAGATGATGATATTGGTGCAAGCGGGGTCAGGGGCACAACCGCCTCCACAGCGCCGGAGATTCGACGATCAGCATAGTAAGCTGCTGGCTGATGCTGCGTTGGCGAGCCATATGACACTTGAGGCATCTCGCCAACGGGGACTATCGGTGATCGAACGCTCATTGCGTAATGGCAGACTGGTGAGGTCTGCGCTGCAAATGGTCCATGGTACAGCAGCCGCGGTGATTGCGAAGTTGTCGAACCGAAAGATTTTGAATGGTGATGTGAATATGGGCGCTCTTGGTGTGTCTGATGGGAAGCTGCTACGTCTGCGAGTTCGCTTAACTGCCGAAAAGATGGAAGCCTCTCACTTTGCGGCGATGTCACAGTAGCGTCTTGCGCCAAAGACGGCTGGACCGCAGGCAGAGTGTTTGCTGAGCTTTCCGATTGTGGGATGGTATGCCGCCGAAGTGTTGGGGAGTTGGCGATAGAGTCAGAGTTCGTGGGTGGCGGTTGCATCTCGACCTGCGCAGGATCGGTCGGGAGAGGTGGCGGCGCCGGTCGCGTTTGAGCTTGCGCATACATCGTTTCTGGCAGCTGAGGGGCGGCACCTTGTGCAGAGTCTACCCGTTCAGTGGGGCAGCCTTCAGAAACTGCTGACTGTTCTTGACTTTCACTTGCTGCAATGGCTGCTGAAGCCAGCGACTTACTGACTAGTGCTTGAGCCTCCCCGCTCATGTCGTTGGCACTGTCATGTCGATTTCCAGGCTTGCCATGCTGCGGTGCGCCCGAGACAGTTGACGCATTTGCGTCGATATCAGGTCCCGCGACTACCCTTTTCCTGGAGAGTTCGGTTAGGCTGTTGTCAGAAGCAGGTGACGCCGCGGGTCCTTCGGGTTGCAGTTGAACTATTTCTTGAGCACTGCCACCCATGTTCTGTATGAGCACAGCAGCGCCTGGGTCGGGACCAGCCTCGTGTTTCCTGCCAGTAGTGCCGTCCGCAGGCGCGGTCGGTGAGTCGGCCAAGTCGTCGCCCAGGTGTGTGGATCCGCTGAAGACGCCGACAGGTGCCAGCGTGGGAGAGTTCTGGAATAGTAATTTGTCCTCGTCGTAATATTCGGTCATACAGACAGGTTGGAGCGTTGCGTCTCTGCCTTCAATCTGGTGCTGACCCGGCGAAACAATTCCTGCAATAATGGCGGATTGGAATGAGTGACTGCCCTTGGTCAGGCTGAGAGTCGCCACGAGTCAAGTGTCGTTTGATCGGGCACTGATGTTGTGATGATACGCTTCACGTTGCCTCGTAAGCCGCATTGAAGGTTTCTTGAGCCTCAAGTTGTGCTGCCGAACCACAGCTATTCAACGTGTCAGCGCGTCATTGCTCAACGCATTGTTCTGATGGTTGCGGGTATAGCTGTGCGATTCGACAATTCCAACTTATCACCGCTGATTTCGTACGCCGATGGATCCCGACAGCCCCGCCAAGTGCCATTTCATACAAACGGGACTGCCTCGACCAGCGACGAGTCCATTTCGGTCAGAAGCCATGGTCTGGCCATGGACAAACTGATCGCAACCGTACTTGTACCCAGTAAGGCAATCGAGAACGATGTTAAGCTCTCGCATGAAGCCATGCCGAAGTGGTGGTTGCGACAGGGACGGGGATGTTTTGACGTACCGGAGCATGTTCCAGAGCCGCAGGACCGGGTGTCTCAGGTGGGATGGAAGTGGGCTGGCGGGAACGCAGAGCAAGAGGGAAGCCTTGTCGTACCACGACCAGGCAGTGCGCTGTCCTTCAAGCAGAGAAAAGCTGTATAGCTGCGTGGGTTGTCAAGAGGACTCAGCGAGGTACTGTAGCACGCCGAGCATGAGGCTGCAGGAATTGGCCTGGAGGCTAGAAGCTGCTGATCCAAACACCGCAAAGGTTGTCACAAGTTCGCCGGTGCCTCCACGTTTATTTGAGCCTCTGCCGTCGACTGCCGTTTCGAGGATGCCCTGTCTGGCGACTGCGACGCCGTGATATGAAATTATTATTGGATGGAGCCGTGGTGCCGCGTGATTACGCGAATAACAGGTCGATGCCGGTGCTGGCCCAAGAAGGCGGCTGAATGGCTGTTGCGACCTGAGGCAGACAAGCAAAGCTGCGCATGTGAGCGCTTTCAACAATCACAATCCTGGTTGTATGTCCTCGCACACACGCCGGAGGCCAGCACGCGCTAGACGAGGTTGGAGGCGGCTAAAATTGCGCTTTAGGGACCATCACCTGCTTCCCCGACGAGGAGCGATACTCGTTCGTTCTGTGCTGCGCCACGCGAGCCGGTAGACATGTACCAGCGTCACGCTTGCGGATATGTAACAGTACGAGGCACGGTGGTATTGAGGGGGAACTCAATTTGATCCGACGGTGAGCCAGTCTCAATGGAGGCTGGCCGTCGCGACGGCCAATGACGTACTGCCACTTGCATTCCCACCTCCAAGTCACCCTGTCGCCGTCCTCACTCTTGGCATCAAAGGACAATTCGCATCGCTGAGGTTGAATGCTGGCCATACGAGGCCCGAGGGTCGCCACTGTGGACTGGCGCACGCATACGCTTATTGCAGAGACTCCATTGAGATTGACGGGCAAGCCATCTTTCCATCTGCTAGGCCTCCCAAACATCAGACCGCTCTCTGGGACATCCTTACTTGCTATGAAGCGCAAAGAAGCGCCCACGAAGGCCAGTAAGTCGTCAGCGAGGAAAGCACGGCCGGAAGTCCTAGAGTATCATCTAGCACCATCCGTGCATGAGGCTGACGGGTCAATACAATGGGTACGTTTTTGTTGAGAAGCTGCTTGTTTCGATTGTCACTACCTTGAGGCTCGAGAGCTGGCTGTCAGTATCCTTTGTTTTCTCAAGACTGGTCCATGCGAGAAACACATGGCAGCACCCAAGAGAGTAGTGGCGTATCTTTAGAGCAACCTTCATCAGCTCGACACTATTGCTGCGGTAAAGAATCTAGTATATCACAGTCACACCGACAGATATCTCGGAGTTATACCAACAGTCTTGAACAAGGCGCATCTGAGACGTTCACTGACATGTTACCTATCATGCAGCCTGCGCCAAGCTTTCAGATCAACAGAGCTCGAGAAATCATAAGACAGTGTGCTGCCGCTGGCAAGACGACCCTGGTTGTGCCCGACAAAGACGCAGACGGGCTATCAGCAGGTGCAATTCTTCGGTAAGCAAAGCAATGTAGATCCTGCCGCGCCGCGCAGTCTACTAAAGCTGCCTTCGATATGGCAGAAAGCCCGACCCTAGTCACCTTCCTCTCGGCTAGTATGTCTCCGCCCCTTCGGCCAACAGATGACATCTTCTTCTGCACTTGAGGTGTGCTAGATGGAAGGAATTCAAGGTGTCGAGGGTACATGTATGGAGCGTGGCTAGGTTCGGGTGCGAGCTCGTTGTCAGGTCCAACGGAGCCCTTCCGAAACGTACTGAGACATCGACCAGTACTAACCTTTGCTGTCAGACATACTCTTATACTTCTCGGACTGCGCGAAGATCTGATCAAAGTTCATCTGTTATCAAAAGGTACAACAGTACACAGCGAGGACGAACGCTCGAAGATGGCTGCTCATGAACCAAGCTTTGTCTTTGTGATCGATCGTAAGTTGGCTCATATAATCGAACCCTTGTGAGAGGAACATATTTTTTGACGCTCGTTGCTAGATGGCAGTCGAGCGAGCCCAGCTCTCGTTCGAGATACAGTAGCAACATTGATCATCGACCACCACCACGCAACCGAAAGAGACTTTCCAGCTGGGTCTGAGCACGTCTCTGCATGCGAGTCGCCGCCCGTGGCAACCTCCGCCTTGCTCACATACGAGATTTGTGAGCCTTTGCATGATGATGTCAGGGATAAGTGTGCATGGCTCTGTGTGGTGGGAACTCACGGCGATCTGGGCAACACAATCAAGTGGGAGGTAAGCAAAGCAATTAATAGAATGGGCCCTTTTGAGAAGCCCGCTCCCCCATGCCGGATACTCCGCTGGACTCCATCAAAAGCTCTAAGGACAATGCCATGCCTGTCGCATCCCGGAGATTGTATTGGTCAATAATGTGATCGCGAACTACGCCGGCTTTGTCATCCGCACTATAGGATTGGTACTATACCGTGTCGCTCCGATTCGAAATCGAGGGAAGGGATATGGTAGCCCACATTGTGGCTGTGTTTTTTGCATAGCAAATCCCCAAAGGCTTCTGGTATCAACACATGCAGGAAATTCAAATCGATCGCTACCTATGTGGAACGCCTCCCAGGGGCTTCGACACCCAAGGATTTGCAGAAAGCAAAAGTCGCAGCCTTTGCTGCAAGACGTTGCCACATACTGACATTATACCAAATGCTTTTAGGAGCCCTTTCCGGACATGAAGGATGTTTTGAAGAAGCGTGCGTATACTGTCTCGCACAACTCCATCCAAGACATGCATACGTCCTAACAAGTGCTTGCAGACTCCAAGAAGGTACTGAACGACGTTGTCTCGCTCGTCAACGCTCCGAGGCGGTAAGTACTGTCGAAGGACATGCGATTGCAGCCGAGAAAATAACTTTGACTGTAGCTTTGATAGGACTGCGAAATACGACGTTCTGTCAGCATGGACAGCATTGTGCGATACTTCGGAGCCAAGATCGATTTTGGACGATAAGAGATTGAAATCTGCTCGAGCTGAAATCAATGAGGAGGTGGAGAGAGTCACACACACTGCCCCCAAGTTCTCGCGAGACGGCAAAATCGCCGTCTTTCGTATATCCAGCAAGGCACAGGTCCATCCGGTGATAGGTATGTCTGATGCGTAGCTCGGCACATATCCTCCGAGTCATAAACTAACCATTCGCCCACCACTCTGAATAGCAACTCGATGGGCTGGGCATTTAAACAGTAAAGCTCTTGAAGTTGTCATGGTTGCAAATGTGAGTATGACGATGGGAGGACCATACTGCGAGACATGAAGTCGTACTGACCTTCTGCCTGTGCCTTCTAGTCCGGCTATCTGCCAGGAAAGGTGAGAAAGTGCTGGTTTGTTGGACGAGGGGAAAGACGCCCTGGACACCGACATTCTCTTTTTGCAAGCTGCAATCATTGTAGTATCATGGCATATCGCTGATCTCGGGACACCAGGTCAACTTTTCCTGCCGCATACCCCGTTGTGCTCGATCTCGTGATCCACCTATATCCATTATAGAGCGGCTACGGTAAGTTTTGGATGTGGGCAGAAGGGTATATTGAGTCTGATCAATCGATTGACCTTGTATCTCGTACTTTGCAGGTACTATGCAAGTCTGACTGAGCTAGAAGGCAACAGCACAGATAATGCGGAGACTGGCAAGGAGTTTCGACAGCCACTGCTACAAAGAGTGGGTGATGACTTTGCCCGTGGTCATGTGCAAGCCTCAGGTGGAATCATAGGTACAGACGAGTTCGGTGAGTATACTCGATGTGACCATTCTGTATATGGACTGACCTTCCTATCAACCGCTTCAGAGGAACTCGTGCGATTGATGCGCATTGGTGAGAAGGCACCCAAAAGTGAGGGCGAACTTGTGAGCCCTAATAAGAAGAAGAAGGCTGGGATCGACCCCGGGCAGAAGAACACCTTGACTAGCTACTTCAGCAAGGCTGGAAAAGTGTCATGATGCACACTTTAGCTATTTGGGTTATCAAGCAGATTTTTGTTTCTCGTCTGTCGATTCCACAGAAGAGTCGTTGGACCTCGTGGCTTCATTGGAACTGACAGCATGGAAGGAGAAGTCTGTCACACCCACAAGGCTTTGTACGGACGACCTCAGTGCCTCCAGATCTATTGTGATGTTTCTGGCGCAGAGCTGTAAAACAGCAAAGGCTTTTCGAATTGATAGAAGAATGGTTAGCAAAATCCTCACAAGCGACGTAATCTTGCACTCATTATTCTTACCGCTGTACTCAATCTCAGCAGCATGCTGAAGCCCCAGCATAGCAGGATCGATCGTTTCCAGTCGTTCTGAAAGTTTGAACGGCTTCGGCATTTCGAGGTAAGGAGGTAAAGGCTGGCCGCTAGTGATGCTGGACGACATCAGAGCTAGTGCGGAGGTGACGCGATGCGAGGTCGTTCCGATGCTTTTGAGGAGTCGACGAAAGTCGTTGGACCATTCCGACGTTTCGGCACCACGATTGTTGACGCTAAAGGTGCCAGAGGCGTAACCTATCAGGGCGATGTTCTGCGCAATCCTCTCGGATATTTGGATAATTCTCAAACAGGTGTCAGTCAGTCATCGGATCGCCAGCATTGCAGTCAAGGATATGGCGTACTCTTGATACGTCTCAATCGGAAATCGTCCACCAACTCTGATCTGGAATCTGCTGAAAGCTGAGTTGCTCTTCAGGTTGTTCAGCAAGAGGAGAATCTTGGCGAAAACTGCGTTGCGGGCTTTATTCAGGTTGAACGCATGTGTTCCCTTGATTCCCTCGTCACCATCCGTTCCCTTGACGCGAGCCGTGACAGTCTCGTGCACAATTGAGTAGAAATTCGAGAGCAGGTACAGCGTCGCACCGAGGTCTTCACGGATCATAGAGCTTTCGGAGACTGGATAGGGAAACTACCAACCAATTAGCGGAGCTCGTGTCCATCAGGTCATAGAGGAGCGACTTACAATAGTCCAGATCCAAGCAACGAATAAGCCACCCGTCACAGTTGCCAATCGGTACGGAGCCAGCACGTACGTTGGATACGCTGGCTGGCCATTACTCTCCGATACAGCCTTTCCGAGCTTCTTCACCTGAAGCTCATATCCAATTATCAGGATCGCGGTGACAAGCGAAAGAATGGCCACAATGACCATCTTTGGGAACTTCATTACGAAGTAGAAAGCGCAAAATATCCAAAGCCAGAGGAAGACTAAGGCACCCGCAGTATGCCCATCGACAATATACCAGATGATGTAGGCGCCGATCTTCATATCAATCAGCTTACTTCATTGATGTGTGATGCAGTGACTCACCATCGCGATGACTGAACCGAGGATACGGAGGACGAAGTTCAGCGTGCTTTGGCCGGCGCCGGGCGACGTACTGATCGCCACCATGATCATGGCCCACAAAAGGCGATTTGTGAGGAACCACGTCTGTGAGGCTTCAAGGAAGGCAATAATTCCAATCGACATCGTAGCGCAGACGACACGAAACCCAAAGGCAGCATGGTCGCTGCGGAAGAACTTGGGAATCAAGCGAATGGCCTCACCGATCCTGTTAAACGACGGGAAAAGGGTCAGTTATTGCTTAACCACACTGGATGATTCTATCCATCGAATGCGTACCTCTCCCCTAAATTCTGAGGGGCAAGGTGCTCAGGATCTGGCCCACGTTAGTTCCGATGTGAGATTATAAAGCATTCCTACCAAGACAAACCTCTGCGTCGACCAAAGTCCTTTCCAAGGAAGATTGACTCAGCAGTCGCAGAATCCATGTCGGCCATATAAGACGTTTCCTTGTTGAAGTCCTCCCGTCCGACGACTGATTTGAGCCATTTATATAGCGTCTTGGATCCAGGAAATATGAGCTTGCTCTTCTTCAGACCACCCTCGGCCTTTCGCTTATCAGCGAACAGAACGAGATCAAGAACGGCTACACCACATCTCCACAAGAGGTACTCGAGATACAAAGCGAAGAACAATTGCCTCTGAGATCGCTCACGAAGATTCTCGTTTTGCTCATGCAGCATCACGCCCGATGTTTTCAAAAATGTCGTTTCGAAAAAGTCTTTGGGCAGGTCGATCCCATGTTCACTGCACCAGTCGTTTAAGGTCTTTCTCCGCAGCTCGTCGAATCGGCTGATCTCACGCTTGAGACCCTCCGCAAACCCCATCGTCCCTGGTGCAGTAGTTTGCTCTCCCTGGCTCTCCTCATCTCCTGGCTTCCGCTTCGAAGGCTTCACTAGTTCCAAGGTAAGCAGGACATGCATGATAGCTCCTGCAATAGATCCGGTCATCTCTTCAAACGGCTTGTGAAGTTCTTTCATCAAGAAATGAACATGCTCGAGCATGTTTTTCTGATCTGCACGCTGTTCCTCGGTGGCGCCTTCGTGGCACAAATCGAATACCGCAGCCCGCCTTTGCAAGATGTCGATGGAGGCTGTGAGGCCGAAGATTGGTATGAAAACCATGCGCAGTAGCTTCCATAGTTCTGTCAGGTCATGAGACTCGAGCTTGCCAATCGCAAATTCTCGCTTGGCTGGAGTGATATCTCCTTGCAGCTTGGCCTGAACTGCAAGCGTGTTGTCCAGAAAGCCTTTCAATTTGAGTGCTGCAGGTGTTGTGAGAGGTGATACGGAGGGCTCATTACCATTTGACGTTCGCGAGTTCTTGCCGCTCTTAGCAATCGCTTCCTGTTTCCTTGCATTTTCCACGGGGTCAATGTTCTCCAGGCTAGCCATATACTCCGTTTGAGCTTCCAGCATACTCTTTAAAGACATCAGATAGCCTGTTATCTCCTTGAAGACTATCATTCTTGAGCTCGTTGGCAGCACGAGAGAATGCACACCAGTCGACAAGCCAAATCCTGTCAAGAAAGCCTCGAGGATACGCTTCATGAAAGAGTAGACCGTTGTCATGGTTGCAAACTGCACACCACTTGTCAAGCTGACAATTGTGAAGATACTGTAGACGATGGCGGGAAACATGAATTGGGGCTTGGCTGCTTTCAGTGTGTTGATGCAGAACACCTGAACCATCAGCCATATCGCCAGCACTGCTGAGGCTGACGAATTGTATCCAGACAACGGTTGACCAGGTGCTGTAGTATGTGCGCGAGCCTCCACGGCGCTGAAGAGTGCCAAAAGATTGACGGCGGCCGCTAGGCAAACAGCGAGAACCAGTAAGCTCATGTTCTGGATGAATTTGCCTCGGGGCATGATGGGCATGGACAGAACCGTCATTATAGCCACCAGATATCCCAGAGTACTGTACTGCGTCGCTACCGCGTTCGACTGGTACATTGCCAAAGCGATAGTAGGTCCCAGCGAGCCTTTGAACATGACTGCAACTGTAGGAAAATCCAGGCCGATTTTCGTCCATATCTGCTTGAGCTTCGACGGCTTTTGAGGAGGTTGCTGGTCAGCACTTTGCTGCCGATTCGTGTTTCTCGTTGTGTGCGATTGGGCCGGCTTCAAGGTATCTTGTTTCGTGGACTCTCTAGCCATGTCGACGCCGTCCTCTTCACTTGCAGGAGATTGGGTGCTCGGCTGAGCGTCAGTTTTGTTTCCTGCCATATGAATATACAGCTAAGACCTCAAATGTTTGTTGCAATGTGCGACGACGGGCACATGATTGATACCAGGCCCAAAAACCCGGTGGCAGCAAGAGAGCGTGATCTTGGCTCTCTTTCGTATCGATGCAGAGTCATCGTAATGGAAGGTTAGCTTCATAGAGTTCTGCCGATTGTGAAGTTCTGCATCGCAGTCCGCTTCGGGTGAGAACGACAACAAAGCGATGAAAGTGTAGAATATCGTCGAAGCGTCGAAGAACTGCAAGAAAGACGAGCTGACGCTGATGACTCTCTTTCTGCGTGAGCAGCCTCACAAGGTTGGGATGCAAAGGTTCTAATTGAAAAGTACTTCGGAGCGGACGCCACGATGCTGATCCACCCGACCTTAACGGAATCAACGGTCGTCCTCCGTCCGCGGGAATGCGGACGAAACCTGATGTTGCGGACAGTAACAATGCAACATCATACATGTTATGTGTAGTGTACGAGAAGCGCTGACCGCTAGCCGGGCGCATTTAGCACCCCATTATATGTCTAGGAGATATCTTTTCGAGCAGTTCTGGGCGGGTCACTCACGCTATCGCACAGCCCGAAGCGCTGGCATGGCATTCGGGAGGATGTTGCAGTACACAGACCCTTGTTCAGGTGTTGATCTATAGTCCAGTAGTCAAATAGGTGCAATGTCTATGTCGTAGTCCCCCAAGCATCTGAGCCAGCTGCGTGGACATTACAGCAAGCCAAAATCACCAAGAGCGCCATCGCTAATTCTCCATTTAGATCCAAAATATGCACTCATGCGAGGGATCAGCACTTGATCCTCTTTCCAAATACAATCTATACAAATCTTCGTCGGCCAAGGCGAAAAGTCAAGCTAGAAGCGTCCAAAAGAGAGGTATAACAGTCATGAGCACAACCAAAGGTGACGATATGTGAGCACTCGTCCCAGCAGCGGACGCGTGCGGGACGCTGGCCTGCACAAATTGCGACCCGCAGGCCTTATCAATGATTTCCGCTGCCGCCGAGTAATCGCTGCCGATAGGTGTGCTGCCATTCGTTGCACCGGATGCGAAGACGTCCATGGTAGATCGCAGGCAGTCGTCACACGTCGGCTTCGAACCATTGGGCAAGCCTACTCCTAATGGGAGGTAGTAGACGTAGCTGCTGGTCGGTGCGCTTGTATTGAAAACTAAAATCGACAATCAGAAGTCAGGTGTGTCGCACAAATTAGTAGTAGAGGTCAGTATACGAACTCGCTTTGCTGAAGCACCAGTTGCCACTGCTTTGATCACGGGTGCACCCAGCATGGTACAATGATTCGTAGGCGATCAGTGCGTTGTAGGCCTGCAGAACATTTGGGTTCCCAAGTTGATAGTCGGCTCCGCATTTCGAGCTCTGTCTTATGCGGACGGCGAGGGAAGACATGATAGAAGAGCACTTCCCAAGATCTGCGGAGCAGGAAGCATTCAAAGTTTGCGAAAGGAGCAGCGGAGACTTGCAAGCGGCGAAAAATGAGGCTGAGGTCTACTTGTGCGATTGGTGTCAGTGAGTGAATCACAAGACCACAGCTAGGGATGATTGACCGACCTGGAGCAGCATGCTAAAGGTAAGTGACAAAATGTCAGTATGCCGTGATGTCCTCAAAATCGGTCACGATCCATGGCTTTGCTTACGAGAGGGGCAAGCATCTCTTGAATGTGTCGTCGCTCAGAAACGACTCGAAGAAAGCCGGACAGCTAGGCTGTGTGAAATTACTATTGACCAGGTTGGTGTCAAACGGTTGAGGCAATCCAGTGCTAGTCGACGAGGCGGTTGCTATCGTTTCGGCCGTAGAAGACGTCGTTGCAACCGCTTCATCCGAGGTCGAGCTCGTCGACGGCGTAACTGTTGTCGTTGTTCCATCCTGCCTCTTCTCACGGAATCTCATTGGCTTGGCCGGCGCCTCACTCCGATCGAATACCAGCTCCACACTGTCATCCAGATACCATGGGCTTGCCACCGCAATATATCTCCCCCGGGCCTCCTCAGCTCTTACGCCCCGACTGCAGCACATCAAGAAACACACTACCAACAGCGCTAACCATCTAGCATTGATCATTGGAAGCCATGTCGACAATCGTTGGTCAGTCGAGCCCGGACGTGAGTCTCTTATTATTGCGATGCATGCAATCCGCCGCACTCTGCTGGCGTCGTTACACAGGGCGTTCGTGTCTTCATTCCAGCATGCGGGTGCGTGCTTTCGCGTCCGCTCTTCTATTGGCGCCTGTGGTGTTGCAATGCATGCTGTTGCTGTTTCAGCAATGCAAGACGAAAACGCTCGTATGGGATTGAGCTGTTGGAGACGCGACAGTATCATCGCACCGTTTTGTGTTGGAAACGGTCGTGTTTTGGCATGACAGGTAGCAACGGTCGTCAGACTGTCCACTGCCTATCTATTCCTGCCCAAGACAAGTTGTTGTTGCAAGAAAACGTGTGAGTCCTGTCACCCTCAGTCTGTTACCCTTCAAACACAGTTGGAGCATGAAAGTATTCGCGAATCCACGACCCTTCAATCTCGAAAGCCGCAGATCGGGCAATCTAGACTTCCACAACCCGGTGTGCTCTAGGCTGCCCCTTGCATGAGAGGAGCGGGCCGGCTTGTTGATCAATGCTACAGGTTCGACCAACACAAGGATCCGCTCGGGTGGCTGAATGAAGTAAAGTAGATGCGTGAACTCAGCTGTAGCCTGTAGACTGTAATAAGTAACCCGAGCGAAGATGAGCAGGCTTCATCTAGTATTGGATGTAGGGTCGTCGCTAGATCGTGCAGATTGGAGGGGCTGTCTCCCAATGTCGCCTCATATTGCTTTGAGCTCGAGGCAACCCGTACTCCGATGCGAGCAATTGTTGCGCCAAAGAACCAGATTACCACACCATCGGTTGACACGACAGATATTGTGTTGCTGGCTCTGATGCTTTGAGCAGGGTTGCCACGCGGCTGCAAGCCTCAGGGCGGCACAAAATACGAGCTGCAGGTCCAGCAATAAACTCGCGAGCATCCGTCGACCTACCAACCACCACCGATGACTTGCATCACGCATGTCGGGGACCGCATCCAGGCAGTTTGCATTATTCACAAATGCAGCGACGGGAGGTACCTGGCTCCCAGATTGATTGCTTGACGTCCCGCATCCCTTCATTTGTGTAGGAGGTAGTACGGCAAGAAGCAGGGATTTAGCACGCTGGAGTCTGTAATAAACCGCAACCTTCGCCGAAGAAGCCAACTGGTAAAGGACATACGCTACCTCCGTGTTGCCGCTGCTAGCCTACAGCTCTGCCTGCTGCGAATTCCCGATCTGCCATGCGGTCGGAGCTTCTGATCCCTGCGGTGCGTGCAGGCAGGAAGGGCTGACATGAGAGCGCATTTTAGCGACATTGCTTCATCAACTTCTTTTATCGACAATGATTGAACGGCCCTACACCGAGCCTGATAGCGAAGCATTTGGTGGCACCATCGCCGAGCCGAACGGGCTTTAGTTTTCCAGACCATACACGCATGAGCTACCTGCTTCAGCATGCTCATCATGCCATCTGCAGCCGCATGCTCTCAGCTGGGAAAATGCCAGCATTCGCCGACCGCGACCTCCATGCAGAGCCGCTTTGTCTGTCACGCATGAGGTCTCACCTAGCAGCAGCTTTGCGCGTGCGACCCGCCAGCGCCTGACCTCCTCAAGGACCGGATTATATGCTGACCTGCGTTCGAGGGTTTCCATGGTTACCAATCGTGATTCGTTAAGCTCATTAAGGTTCACATCTCACCAACCTCGGCTCGTCTGGTCGTCGAAGATCACGAGGTTACAGAGGCACAATGCAAACGCGAATAATCTCTCAGCGCATGCACGCGGTAGGCGCTCCGGCCTCTTGCAATAATGACATTGGAAAAGCAGGTGGTTCTCGTTGTGGGCGCAAGCCGGGGCATAGGCAGGTGGGTAAGCGTTCAGCATGTCTCGTTCTAAGGACAATTCGTGACTGACTACACGATAGGCAAGTCGCAATTGACTTGGCGAAGAATAATTACATCGTCATCGTTGCCGCCAAGACTACTTCCAAAGCCTCTGAATCGCAGCCTTTCCCACCCGATCCAAACAGCCCAGCTTCCACGATCAACACCGTAACCCGTGAGATCATCGACGACGGAGGCGAAGCTCTGGAAGCCCAAGTCGACGTCCGTGATTTTGACAGCATTCAGGGCATGGTCGCGAAGGTGATACAAACGTACAAGAGACTAGACGTACTGTTGTACAACCCAGGCGCCATATGGTGGGCTGCTGTGGAGAAGACACCCCTGAAGCGGTATCAACTTATGCAACAGGTCAATTCTGAGGGCCTCTACGGCTGTGTGCAAGCCTGTCTACCGCACTTTTACAAGAGCGGCTCGGATGGAATGGGAAAGGGCAGGATCGTGGTCATCAGCCCGCCAGTGTATAGCCGCTTTCTGCGAGGCAAGACTGCATATGCTATGACCAAATGGGCCATGTCTGCCCTGACAATGGGACTGGCCATGGACTGGGTCCGAGAAGGCCGGACGAACATGGCCATCACGAGTCTGTGGCCAGCAGCTGCTATCGTCTCTGCTGCAACGCAGAATCCGCAGACGGATCGAAGTCAACTCCGAAAGCCCACCATCTTCTCGGACGCCATCTTGACTATCCTAAGAGCAGCTCCAGCTGACGTCAATGGTAAGACGCTGCTCGACGAGGACTTTCTGCGGCAGTGGGCAGGCGTGACGGACTTTAGCAAGTATGCTCTTGTGCCTGGTTCGACCCCTCGACGCATAATGCCTGCCCAGCTGCCGGACCTGAGCGTTAAAGAGCAGGCTGATGAGGGCACGAGGATGGACAGCACGAAATTGCGAGGTTCGAGGTTGTGAAGACTGCTGTGCTTCGCAACGGAGCGTCAGGCGAGCTAGATTGTGACCATTCATTGATTATGCTGTCCGGCATAAGATATTGTTGTGGTTAGAAGCAGATGGGCATATCAAAATGACATTGCACAATGCCGCTCGAAGATTGAGACTAAGTCCCGACCGCGTCTCATCATCTTCCGCGAACCCTATGTGCCAAGCGATTGCTTGAACGAAACCTTTGTGTTCCGCCAGCCTGAAGAGATCCACTGGGTACAGGACGCTAGCGTCTGGTGCGCGTTCAGCCTTGAGCCACGAGCCTCAAGCTTGAGCGACAGAAGGCTCTGATTACAGGCACTACCGCCTAGCCCGGATGCACCTAGTTTTGTGGGAGCAAAGTCGACCTTGTAGATGAAAGCATGTTCCGGATAATATATCAGTGCGACCGGTTCTTGGTCACCATCCATGCTTGCTCTCTGGCTAGATCTGATTCACACGATATCTGCGCAAGCCCAGACGACGCCTCGCTAAATTTAAAGAACTTCAATCTATGTTCATACCTGACTAACCCCAAGGTGACTGCTGCTGCTGCTGACTCTGCACTGGGGGCTGCCCTGGTCTGGGAAACACTGGTACCGTCTCCAGATTCCCTAGCCCTCCCATTGTCGCCTGCGGTGCATTCTGCCAGCCCTGTCCTGTAGCCTGATTGACAAAAGCACTTTGCCTGAAGGGATTCGTGCTTCCCGTGGGTTGCATTTGTAATGCATTGGGAGGCGACATTGGTGGCGTAGTCTGTTGCGCTGGTCGTGCAAAAGGATTGGTGCCTGTTGGTTGAGCCACGAGGGGTAGTGGTTGAGACTGTTGCAGCTGGTGATGCGAGAACGGTTGCTGTTCTGAAATGGGGGGCATTTGAGATTGTTGGTGGGCTTTGGCAAAAGGGTTTGTGCTTTGTCGTTGTGGTTCTTGCTGTTGAGCGAAGCCATTGAAGGCGCCGGCGCCACCTGTCAGCATCATTGATTGCCTGAACGGATTCGTGCTGCCAGTCTGGTGAGGCTGTAGAGCTTGTGGCTGTTGCATCTGTCCAGGTGATTGCGTTGCCACTGGGCTTGCGAACTGTTGCTGCGATGGCGCAAAAGCATTGCTAGTGGCGAATGATTGTTGTTGCTGCGGCTGTGGCCCATACCCACCAAAGCCGGCACCTGTGAACTGCGTCTGCAGCGGCTGGGGCTGCGATTGTTGTTGCGCTTGGCCGAAGGGATTTGTAGATGTCACGTTGAAGCCATTCGCAGTCGTCGGCTGCTGACTCTGGAAGCCAGTCATTTGTGGGTGTTGGAATGCAGCCTGCTGTTGCAGTAGGAAGGGATTTGGCGCCGCCTGGCCCATAGGTTGCTGATTCTGCTCAATCGACTCGAAGAAGTCTATTAGGTCGGGTGCCGGCCCTTTAGCTTGTTGTGGTGCCATGACTGCTTCTGCTCTCGCGGCTGCAGAAGCTGATACAGGCGCAGAAGACGTCGCAGGTGGCGCTTTCGATGTCTGCGTGCTTAACTTCTGGAAAGGCTTGCCTGTCTTCTTTGCCTCTTGCTCTGCCAGATACTGTCGCCGATTCACGTCAAAGTCCTTGTCATCCAAGTACTCCTGCAATGAATTCACCAAGCTCGTCGGCGCATGTTTCAGCTTCGGCACCTCTAATCGTGTCGCGTGCTCGTACTCTCGCGCCACTTGCAAATATTGCACCACCTGGTCCGTCTGCTTACAGAACGCCTTGTAGATGTTGATCGCGCGCTCCGCGTCAGGCTTAGACATCTCGAAGTAATGACTCAGCACGTTCATGACCGCCTCATTCTCCACACTGAAGAGGTCAAGCAGGTCGCGTGTGAGCAACCTGAATGCCGTGAGAGATATCTCGTTCTCGGCATCATGAGCAAAGAAATCGCATTTCACCAATGCCTTGATTTGGTCCTGTATCACCTCTGTCTCGCGCAATAATCCCTTGTCCACGGTCAATCGCTTCATCCGCCCATCACCCACGGCTCGAACATAGTCACACCTCGTCACGGCATATGCCAACGCTCTCGACACCAAGTACTCCTGATACCGCCGTATGTTTTGGCCCTGGGTCTGCACGTCGGTGAACTGGTTCACGGCCAACCTGTTCTTTGGCGCCGTCGCCAGATACCGTAACGTCGCATCCGGTGCGCCTTCCTTAACCATTAAATGCACGATGATCAAGCTCTTGAATGCGACTGTCCATGTTGAGTCTCGTAATCTATGCGTGAGAGTCCGAAATACCTCAGCAACGCCTGCTTCGCCAGTGTTGGTGCCTAGGAGTATGTGCTCGACATATTTCGACTTCGGCGGCGCGAGTTTCACCTTAGTCCCGCCCTTGACGGACTTCTCGAAGGAGGACATGGTTGAGGTTGTTGCGAACGATCTGTTGACCTGGCGCCTAACCACGAGCTAAAGTGGCTGTCGTTTCGGAAGCTTGGGTTACCACATGATCCAGATCCTGCCGTGGCATGATACCGAGCCCGTTTCTGCTAGCAGTATCTGGCTGTCATGCGCTCGGGTGATGCTCCTGCTGGCGAGTGCGCGTGATTATCGAAAGATACGCTGTCGTGACAAGAAGGTAAACAGTGAAGCGGCGAGGAGGATGCCCACCGTTGCGACTTGATGCCGCTGACGTAGAATCCCGGCACCCGAGAAGTTGGATGTACAGACTCCTTAACAAACTTGGAATCTTGTGCATTGCGACAATGCTTGAGGGATTGGGACAATCTTTGTACTGTACATGTAGCTCTGCTGTTACAGTCGACACCGCATCAAGTGGCAGTCCCAACTTGTTGGCAAAGCGAGATTCAATCTGCCTCAAAAATGTTGGAGCAAGTGGAGATGGGGGCGGTACTCGACTCGTCCATGAGGTTGATGTTGCGGCCACAAGCAGTAACATAACCCTGGATAAATAGGAAGAAAGGTGTTGGAGATAGTCCGTACAGTAAGTATCTACCATCTTGGCCTTGTTGAGGTGGGCATTCAAGCCCGCGAAGAGAACTTTCTACCCAACTAAGCGCCATCGAACGACACCTCCAGGCCGAAAAGCAGTTCAGAGCTCTCATCGCGCCCGTTAGGTAACAAGGTGGTTGTGCCGAACGCAGAACTCACGCTGCCTCGCAACCCTCGCAGCTTAGCCACTTGAGCCCGGTGAAGGGAGAGCTTGGGAAGCAAGAGAAGGAGGACAGGACTCGTCTGGTACACGCTGTGCTTTCATCATCTGCAATGTTGTCAGTACAAACATACATTTCCAGCGTGGTTTGGATGACGAGGGGGCATACATGTTTTTGACTAGGAGGGTCATCATTGCGGGGAGAGAAAAGGACGACGCAAGGCGACGAGAAGGATTTCGATACATCCAGGCGGGTGCTGCCGTTAGGCTTGGATATCGGCCTGAGGCATCAACGCTCTCACGAACCCGGCTCCTGTGAGCCTCCACCGCTTCCTCGTGCTTACAGACCTCCCCGCATCTGATCTATCGAAACTTCAAGCCTTGCTATCCGTCACTAGTCGGTGTTTGGCCCGGCATAAGATGACCATGACTCGAGCGCGTGCTCCTACAGCATTCGAGAAGGCACCACTTCAGCCTGGGTGGAACTTGAGGCAATACATCGCAGGCAACGCAGAAATATCTGTACCAGGTGAGACTTCAATCACGACGAGTAGCACTCTTATATTTTGACAGAAACAAGTCCACGGCCATGATCTTCGCACTCCGATCGTCTGCAGCATGACCCAAATGAGCATTGCACTGCTTCATTGCGCTACAATAGGAGCACTGCGAACCTCAAAACTATCATTGGGCACCTTGAAATCAGGCACATAGGACTGCGGCGTCTGCCCAGATTCCTGAAATGTAAGTCACATGTCGGCCCGTGGCGCGTGGGAGTGGCGCGTGGAGCAGGCACCAAACTATGGGCTGAGCGGTCGTGTAGGCTGCAAAGGAAGTCCGAACGACAAATGCGGCAGACAATAATGGCAGCCAGTGGGAAGATGAACGATGCTTATTTTCCAGCCGCCACAAGTAGTAAGCCTCTGGTCCAGACGGAGCAGCGACCCGTCCACGCTCGTCGTCAGCGCCGGCGGATGGAAACTGAATGGGCAAGAGAATGAACGGACGTCTGCTAGCCCACAACGAGCACGAGCGCTCTCGACTAGCGAACCCTGCGCAGCAGCTTTCCAGCTTTCGAAGCTTGGTATGATACGAACCTTATAAGGCGAAGCATGCGGTCACATGCCACTCTAGCGATGGACGCCAATGCCGGACATCTACTATAAGAGGGCTTGAGCAACCAGCATACCTGGCACTTTGCAGGCACTTTCCAGGCTCTACTATTTAGTTCGCTGCGCTACAGCTAATAATCCCTTCACTGTCTTAACAGTTGGTGGGCAAGGGGTTTCCGCACTAAATCGGAAACTAAGGCAGGGTATTTCGACCACTCCGAGCTGTTAACTGCCCTCCTGTGGGTCAAATATGGCCAATCGCTCACAAGACTGAGCCACCAACGCTATTGCGGCTCAATAATGAAGGGCTATATAGCGTTCGTCTTAGCGGGCGCTATCCCTATCGCAGTCCCTGCAAAACACCGTTTCAGATTGTAAAGGGATATTTTTCTCGGCGCTTTTGACTTCGATTATCTCCATCCCTTGACTGTCCGCACGGTGCTAGTGAGACGCTAGGCTGGGGTTTGGCCACGCAGGTTGCTAGGTATGCCATCTAACCCTCAAAGTTGTACAGTTACAAGCGCGGGGGGGAGGGCCGAAGCAGCCAATCAGTGAAGATAGCGAGACATCGACGCTATCGCAGTTGAATATTCAAGGGATGCGCTATCACCGACAACATCCTCGACCTTCCCCTTGAAGACATCGTGAGCCGTCTCCTGATATCGAGAGTTGTCCAATTGAGCTGATCGTTCCCAGAAGCGAGCTGATTGCAATGCTTGCCGCGTGGATAGCTTCCGCGACTACAGTCGTATGTTCCGCGGCATTACTGCATGTCTATCGAATCTACGAACTGCCGAGCAGCGTGGAACAACGAAACAATGGAGCTTGGTCACGGCAAGAGCTTGAGGTGGCCAGGGGTGCGATACGGGCTCTTACGAAGGGCGAGTGCGGGAATATGCTAATGAAGCTTCAACAAAATCGCGGGTGACCCGGACATTGCCCGAGCATTGTGGGATCTTGGAGGTTCTCGTCTGCCAGTGCATTAAGACAGATATTTCTTGCAAGCGAGCAAAGTCCAGACGACGAGTTGTGGTTCGTACGGCAACATGATCTTCGTACATTCCAACCTATACCAAGGCACGGCTGTAGCGAAGATCATCCCTCCAGCGACACGCTGGGCCTACGGGTGGCTAGCCCGCTATTGGATCCCCGATGTACGTCTTCAAAAATTGGAAACTAAGCAACTAGAGAGGAAAACGTATTAAGCATGTCCAACCTTGACCGTAGATGATTGCAAGATGTGTCCAGACGGCACTGTATGCAATATACTATCCAGCAGCCGCCCAAACACCGAGTCCTCATTCGATGCGTTCCTGCAGAGACCGGCAACGGCTGTACAAGGCCGTTGTGATCACTATGTTCCTGTTCACGCTCTATCAAGTTGATTGTAGCATACAAAGGGAACCAAATTTTTATCGTTCGCTGGGTGTACTTTACGATGCGGACCATAAGACCGCCAGAGCGGCACTGCGGAAGCTGTACGTGTCTCCCGTCCCATTCACCACCTGATTCCCGTGTGCAAAGCGATTTACCATGATCTTCCTCCCTAGGGCGAAGCAACACCACCCCGACAAAGTGGACCCGGAAGTGCAGCACCTCGCAATAGATACCTTCATTCGCCTGCGAGACACAGTCAACGTGGTCGGTGACGCTCATCTTAGTGGCGTATACAAACATTATGGCCCCCTGGCGCTGGATTGCACGGGCGACTGCAGTGTCAACGACAAGCACATCTCTCAGGCCTTCACGCAGCAAATGTCTTTCTACGTCACTTGCGTCGTCGAGGTCGTCATTCTGGTGCGAAGGGGAAAGTGGCGTTGGTTGTGGTGTCCATTCATTCTCATCACTATTCTGGCAATAGTCGAAGCCAACGCAGAGTTGCCGGATTCTACGCTGGGAATGGTGCCACACGCTGTCGCTTCTTTCTTGAAGCTTACGCGGCTAAGCAATCGATATCTGAAATTCGAATTGGTTACTATCCTAAGAGCAATCGTGAAGGCGAGCTTTGTTGCGCTGACGCAGCTTAGGCGGATCAACGTGGCTGCGTATATTTGGAGAGGTACTTGGTACTAGGGGCGATCAATAAGGAGTAGTAGTACTCTGTATTAGCTTCAACCTATGGCTTCTGCACTTTTCAATTTTCATGGCTTCATCTACCAACAAAAATGTGGGCTCTTCTGGCAATCCACTCTGCGAGACAGGGCGCTTCCGCACGCTCCTCCTAGCAGCGCACTTTCCACTTTGGACATCTGCAGGATAAGCGACGAAGGGACTAGCAAGATCTCGTTGATGCATGCTGGTTAGTTCTAGTCTGTAGCTTGTGCCCTACAGTTTGCTGGTCCCTTGCAATAGCAATCCTGCATTCCACCCGGTCTCGATTATTATATAAACATGGAGGTCTTCGTAACAAGATCGGAAGTCTTCGTCTCGGCTACACTCACTGCTCAAAATAGGCAGGACGTTTGGGTTGGCACACCATTTTGGCAGCCGTCCCACAGTTGCATAGGTATGGATCCTCATGGTCGTAAGTACTTCTGCTCTTGTCAAGAGCATTCGCGCAATATTCCACGAGCGTAGCTTGGCCCAAGTTTCCTTCTTGTTGTGTGATACCGCAGCACCAGCCATTTCCGCTATAAAAGAGACGCTCGGGGTTGCGAGGAAACATCCTCATGCAGCCGTTTCTGGTTATAGCGTCCGAAACCGTCCTGTCAATGGCATGGCCGTGGAGATCTGGGGTCCACCTGGTTGTGCAGCGAAAGGCGTGTACCCCATGATTTTGGCTGTTCTTTTCATCAGAGCTGCTTTCCGAGGACTTGAAGAGATTTCACTTACTCGAGCGATGCAATAAGGAAAACCAGAGCGGCAGCAGAATTGAGCTTCATGGCTTGATGCTGAGGCTTCTTGTAAAGACAGCTTGATTCTCCACGTCAGAGATCACCCGGTGGAATCTGGGTCTTGAACACAAAGAAGGCTGAGCTGTGTGACTGTTGGCTGTGTGACTGCTTACCTAGGAGCCTCTTGTGGCCTCCAATGTTTAACGGACAATTTTCGCTGCACGGTCTCTACTAAGAAGTCGGCAGCAGACCCGATGACTTTGACTTTGCTGTCGGAGTAGCATGATAACAGTACCCAAGGGTTCCAGGTATTCTGTCGCTTTAGTCGTTATCGTAATGAGGTTACATGTCGGTAAGCCTTGCACATCGAGGGCAGAGCCGCATCGGAGTAGCATCATAACAGTGCTCGAGGATTCTAGCCGCTCTCGTGATAAGATTAGCATGATAACAGTACTCAAGAATTCACGCTATCATGCCATAGAAAACGTTGAGAGCCGTCTGGTGATAAGGCTGCATGTCAGGGAGCCTTGTAAATCCAGGGCAGAGACGCAGATGATTGTGTCAATGCTCGCACCTCTGAGTACACATAAGAAGCAGCAGATTCCTGTTGTGACTGTCCTAGCTAACTGCCGTATGTACTCATAACCAAAACATTCAAGCTACAACAATATGTTCTCGCTGAAGGCGCTTCCTGTGCTTCTTTTGTGTACCCTACATTGCTATGCGCTCCTCGTGCCTCTACAAGGCAACCACGAAGCAGGCGAGCTGCATTCTCCCGCGATGTTGCAAGCACGCAACGAATTAGTCAAGCGCGACCCGTTGGATGCACTTGAGGCGGAAGCCATCGAGCATGCCAAGCGAGGTGACTTTGAAAAATACCACGAGAATGCTATTCGAGCTGCTCGCCTGTCTGGAAATGCTGAACTGATTGCATCGGCCGAGGGTCCCAGGAAACGAGATGCCCCGGTCACCTTAGACGCCACTCGCTGCCTTGTTGCGGGACGATGGCACATACGCCCCGGCACTGCACTTGCTTGTTGGGACGCAACTTATCGTAGCCCACGGCGCGATCCGAATGCCCACGTCATCAATACTGCTCGAGCAATCCTGATGCAGCATGGTTTAGGACGTGAACTCGCAGCAACAGAGGGAGCGAAACACCTGCTCCGGAGAGCGCGGGAAGCCGATGAGGCGCGTGTGGCTCGGGAAGCCGAAGAAGCCGCTACGAAGCGTCTGGCTCGGAAATCCCTCCGCGACCGAGAATCTGGGGTTGAGCTCTACGTCGAGCGAAGGAGTTCAGACCTAGCGACGCGAGACGGCTCTCTAGCTCTCGATCTTTTTGGCATCCATATCAGCTGGCGTTTCCTGGAGAAGATTGGTGATTTTATTAGTAAGTCAATCACATCTCTACGGATGCTCCGCAATTCCACGAGTTTGACTGATCGTATTGTTAAGGCGCTATTGCTGCTGTCATCGTAGCCGGTACGGTCTGTATAGAAAGTTATTTGGAACCTCCGGCTTTTCTGCTTAGTAAGTCGTATATCCCAAGCTCGCCGAGTCTTGTTGTATCGAGTAAGACAAAGTACTAATATCCATGGGTGCCTTTAGTGGCGGCTGTTGTTTACACACTTTGCGGCGGATTGGTCATTGAGATTGTAAGTGGTGACGAATATAGTCCATGAGGAAGATCGCGCACTAAGCTTCTTTAGGCCCCGGCGATCATTGACCTCGTTGCAGTGATTACGCACGGGTAGATCTGATGATCGTTGGCTCGAATGCTATTCAAATGCCGACGTTAGGTGCTGCAAGTATGCTGTACGGTGCGGATTAAGACGGCTGCCTGAAGTGGAAGAATAGCAAAATTGCTAGATCGCATGAGAAAAGTGCGAAACGAATATTCTTTTGTTGCAGAGTGATTACGGCCGAGCTGTGAATATTTGCATTATAATAATAGAAAATACCTTGTGATTGATGTGTGCAAAGAGAGAATGATAAGCGCGAGTCGATCTTTTGAGGGGTCATAGGATGTACCCTTCTCCTGTTTCCTTCGCTTTCATCTCTCACATCGAATGCATGACGAAAACCCTCCTCGGTGAGGTCCCGAAGTAGCGTAACGCAAAGAAGTTGTGCTCGCAATAACAATGAGATTGCGGTGCCATGTTACCTCCGGGTGTGCTGTATCATCCGTGGGTTGTCATTAGTAGAATCCGGCATAAATTCAACCAAATCGCCAACGCCCTCCTTCATCGCTTAATGAAGACTGACAAGACTTCCACCATCAGACTCGACGCCGAGACTCCGCGAAAGATTCATTGCAGCAGTCTCACCAGTAGCGAAAGCGCCGTGAACACCCGTTGCCGGTCAGAGTTCAGTGCTCTCCGGCAGACTGAAGTCGTGAACCTCTATGATTCTCGAGAGCGTCCATTGACAGCTCAGGCTCGTCGCCGACCTTGAATTTGCTCCTTGTTGGTCATGCCCTCGACGCGCTGAGTCACAGGCTCGACGATCTGGATGCAGAGTCCCTTCCCTACAGTCATGGTCCAGCGGTTAATAGTGGGACAGTGGCGTAGTCGAGAGTAGAGTCCTGTTCGTCCAAGCTGCTTGAGCCAGGTGAGGTCGAGTACTAATCGGCATCCAGTTCTAGGGGAGGCGTGAAGTACACGCACTGATCATTCTCCTTACTCCAAAAGACGTCAGCAAACTCGAAGAACCCTGTGCCCAGAGCTCCGTAGCTGAACTTGGGGATGGCGAGCTGCATATCGCTCGGCAATGGTGGATCGTAGCGGACCAAGTTTCGCTCGAGAGCACCCAGCGGCAGGGTAGAGACAACGGCGTCGCCTTCAATGACACTTAAATTTCCCGCAGCGTCGTGATACTCGACTGCACATTTCTTTAGCCATCTTCGCTGTTGAGCTGTATGGTGTTGAGAAAGAGACAATTAGCGGTCCATTTGACGAAGCACCGTGACCACCTTTCTGTACAGATTGCGTTCAGTAATGAAGTAAGAGAGATGTTTGGAAGAGGCGGTCTCGATCGAAAAAGTTCCGATCCATAACTCAACTGCTTTGAATGCCTGTGGTGCCCACAAGCGCTCATCATCGGTAATGATTCCATGTGATCTGGCGCTTTTGGATGCGTTTCGTAGCACCGCTCAGATGATCTGCAGCTTCGTCGGCCACTGTTTTGAATTTGGCCTGAGCAACAGCCCGAGCTTGCTCCGTGTAATACAGCGGAAGCCCATCATCCGAGCTTCAGTCTCGAGATCAGCTTGACCAGAGAATTCTGACTTGTCTCGTGGCACCATGCTACGCCTAGTGCTCACGATGTTAGCAGGCGAAAATGAATGTTTCTTGGGATGCAGAAGCCTTTCGGCCATCAGCGAACAAACACAGGTCTGCAGCTCAGTATCAGCTACAAGTTTTGTGTTTTGAGGACTGACCAACGTCTCTTGGTGCGCCTTTTTCCTTTCTCGTTGTGTGTATGCGTCCGCCGACACGATCGCGAGCTTCAATGACAGTGACGTCCAAGCCGTCGCGCTGGAGCACAGGTGCGGCGCGAAGACCAGAAATACCCGCACCAAGCACAATGATTTTGACGAACCCAAGGTAATCTAGTCAATAGACATGTGGGAGATGGGCAGTATGCTTGGCGTTCTACAGCCGGCGACTATGAAAGCATTAGCAGCATCTCGAGCATTATCAAGGCAGTTATGCAACAAGTCTACACCGCTTCTGCAAGAACTGTGCGCCTTCAAATTCGATAAGTTGGGCTCACAGACATATTGACTGAGATTAGTGATCCAAAAGCATAAGTTGTACGACATCGAGACCGGAGTGCTGTGGAGTCATACATGCCATACGAAGATGGGATCCCAGTCTGCAGAAGGCCTGGGCGACCTCATAGACGCTCGACATGGGTTGCTGAAGCGCAGCCGTTGACATTGAATTGCGTGATGCTGTTCGTCATGTTTCTCCTGCAAGGCATAACTTATCAGCCTGATTCATTCATACGTTGTCTGATTCGTGCAAACGTGCGCCAACCCTCGTCAGCCGGACCACCAACTCCATGTCGAGCGTTCCACTGGCCTGAACCCAACGAAGCAGGCTCATGCAACAAGGTTATCCCCGACTGCCAAACACCGCAGGCATGATGTCGACCTGCGCGTAGGCGAATTTGTAGACATGCTACCCAATAGCTGTTGATCCGTCGAACTCTTTTGTCGGAGGCTGTCCGATAGGCCAGCGAGCGCATTTTTTCATGGCTGGGCACTGCCAGTGCAGTGGTGTGAGCCGTTTTACGAGAGCCGAGCAATTGGATGCGGCGCTGTCGGTGGAGGGTATTCTACCAATCGATTGGACATGTGATCTTGGTCGCCGTGCGCGCATGAGCTCCATTACCCATAGGCCTCGGCAATGAACCGCTTTGGCGTGACTGCCGCTGATCTTCACTGACTGGTGCCGGCTCATGCAACCTAGAATTATTGACCGATCAGGTTTGAACATGGCCTGGTCCTTGTGATATCGAGCTTGCTTCGATTGTCGTCGATCTGACCTGGCCTTCAGTACCTAGGCACCATTGGGCAATCCATACTCCAGACGATACACCGTTACACGCCCGAGCCATGTCGCAGAGTGAGACGACTGCGGACTGAAGGAGTTCGCCACTTGCGACTGACTTGCTGGTGGTCGCTTTGGCGGTTTAATATTAGGTTGGTCACAGTTGGGAGAGCTCACGAGCTGTCACCGCCAGTCTTTTCGAATGAGGCGGGGCGTTCGTGGCCCAAGCCTAAGAGGCACTTTTTTAATTTTGCAGCCCGCGTCTGGCCCGGGGGTCTCGGATGCTCGGAGGGACTTGCGGCGGAGCGTGGCCTGTCCTTGCAAGGGCTGCCCTTTGTGGCAGTGCGGCTGCACGAAACCATCAGATCCAGACGACAACATCTGCTCCACCCCCAAATCCCAGCTTGTAATATTGGAATCGCCTGTTGCATGCTGCTCCAGCTGTAAATACTACGCTAATCTCTGTGACGCCTTCTTGAGCTTGTTCTCACATGCGTCCAAGGCTATACCAATGATCGTTCTCACTGCCAGCGCAGACCGACGGCAACCTCTTGGCTGCGTTTCTCAGGCCGTCATCGAAGAGATTCGCAATCTGGTTTACGATCTGATGGAACGACGATGGAGCCATCCTGCTCTCGCTTGCCGACGCTCTGGCGGAGTGTTCAAATCTTATGCTTGTGTCGCGCGCAAGCCGATACTGGTAGCATGAATTGCGCCGGCAGAGCCCGATCGCAAAGTCCTGATATGGCAAATGGGAGGAGTTATAGACCGTTGGCTGGTCGAACTTCATGCTGCCATGGGGGGCACTGACGTGTGAAGAACTCATTAGACGTTCGTCGTAATGCATCATGCATCTAAAGCAGCAGGGACAAAACCTTCTTTTGACGTTGGACGAAAGCTGGAAGATATCGTTTACCCAAACTCGGGCATATTCTGGCGTGATCGAATTTATAAATATGTGATCGTACAGATTGGTAGCACATGCACCAGTGCTGATGCTCACTGCGCCGCCACGTGCTTGTCTCCTGCCCCCTTTCCGGTATTGTGGTAAGAACTCCTGGTCCGTCATCCAAACGATTGGGAACACCAAGTCCCAGAAACTCCCCCAAAAGTGATGCAAAAAGGCAAAAACGCTCCTGGGTATCGTGCTAGAAATACAGCAATGTTCGAGAAATGGATGGTAAAAAAGGCCTGCGCCGTATGTAATGCCCTCGCAGCCCATGCGTAGTATGTTCCGTGAAGTCACCAAATTATTTACATGGCGAAGCCTGAATAAAAGGCAGGCAGGCACGATTACACGTGCTCGTTTTGTTGGATCTGTACGTAGGGATGATGTGGATGACAGGTCTCCGTGGCAAAAAGTCAAGGTCTATCTCCTGCGACTCGCGAGCTGTCAGGACGCCCGAGCGGACCTGGTGGACGGCGTTGGTCCGGTGCGTACGGATTCCAAGGTCCAGTCTGCGGCGGTGCTTGCATCAACGGTTGGGGCAAATTGGGAGCAGACGGGCCTGGCTGCTGTTGCATCGATGGTAGAGGAGAACAATGCGACAGTCCGGATCGGGCCATCGGCGACGGCATCGCACCTTGAGCTTTTTGGAGGCCATGTCCAGGCTGAGGTGCAATGGGATTTCCAGCCTGCTGGGAGGCATATGCGTGTTGATAATAGGACCCTGGTTGTGGCGCGCCAGCCGGAGGCGGAGGCGGCAAAGAAGCAGTTGACGCTCGCCTCCTGCCAGGCCGAGTGTGTTGAGGGCTGCGGGCTGAAGGATCATGCGCGACATTACCGAATCCCGTGCCTACACCCACATTGCCGCTGGAGCCTTGTAGCGTAGTAGACGATCGTCGTCTTCTGGGGGATTGAGGTCTCGGAAAATGACGCTCGCCGCCAGGCAGATGTACCAAGAGCCCAGCCATGTAGTCGCGCTCTCGTTTGTAGAAGTCCGCATCCTCACTGAGCTCCTTGACTTGCTGCTCAAGCCGAGAGATCGTTACCGATGCTTCCTTCTCCTTCTCTTTGCGTCTTTGTCTAAAGCGGGCACTAGCGCCAGCGTTTCTTCGTCGTTTCTCATCGGCAACCCGGGATGCTGCCTGGACATCCACCGGCAATTGCACAGTCCCGGAGGTGGTCTCCAGTGTCATCATTTGGTAAACGTTTTGCCCACTCGACGATGAAATGGGTATTGCCGGTCTTCCGCGGCCCTGGCCAGTATTGCTTCCTGGGGCATCGCTCGTATTGGAATTGTCCGGGCCCGTTGGAGGAGCGGTATTGAGACTTGAGAGCGGACCATACTGGGCACTGGGCGATGTCTGCTCCGCTTGACTGTATGAAGAATAAGACGTTGTAGGACTTGCGCTTGCTGAAGTGATACCGCTGAGGTTTGCTCCTGAGTTTGCCCTTCTGGCAGCTTCAGCAGATGGCGTCGGACCAAAGCCATAGCCATGCCGTGCTAATGCGGGAGGTGTCGGCAGTGGGGGCGCACCTGACATTCCTGGTTCTATGGCATAGCTGCGAGAATGGGGGGAAGCTGGAAATGGAGTGATCTGTGCGCTGATTGTCCCAGTGGAGGTGTTCAGTAGATTGAGGCTGGCAGCACGGTGAAGCCTAGGAGATCTGGGTGTGAGAATTCTTCGTGGCTGTTGCTCTGGTATGTTCCGCTGGGGGTGCGAAGGCGACGCGGCTGCCTGGCTGGCAGGTTGCCGTAATGAGTGTGGTCCAAGAGCCAAAGGCGCCAAAGAAGCAGGCGGTGAATCCAGTTCAGAGGCCTTGCGCCTTCGCCCATGGGTCCCATCGTGCGGTGCTGGATTGAGAATGGAAGAGACACCAGCTAAGCGAGAATGTGGCGGTGGAATACTGCCGCTTGGGTTATTTAAGGCTGCGGGAATTGGTGGTAACTCGAAAGGGCGACCAGACCTAGGAAGTGTTGGATTCGAAGCTGTAGATGAACTCAAAGTCGTTCGTGTCCCTGGCGGTTGCGACGGCAAGGTGGAGCCTTCGGCTCTTCCCCCTCCATAGCTACCATCTGTTGAACTGTCCGGCGGAGCTTGACCAGCTGCGCGCTCTGACATCAAATCCTTTCCGTGATATCCTTGTTCGTCCCTCGATCGGGACCATGGACGATGGTAAGATGTTGGTGTTCGATTGGTCTGGCCTCGAGCTCTAAGAGCTGTTTCATAGGCCGAAGTGGCAAACTCCGTACATCCAGAAAGATTGTTGTTGTGGTCGAAAAGCCCGCGGTAGTGACTGTGAGCCCGATGCACCTCTGTGGTCGCCACGTTGACGGATGACGTGGGACGTAGAGTACGTCCCAAGCTGACAAGTGCTCCTCGATGACGGAGATTTTGGGCTTTCAATCGAGAGCGTTTGCCAGCAACAGGAGGACTGCTGATGGGGGACTCATACCTTCATGATGTGCTTGGTGGAGTTAGCATGTGATGGCCGCGGCTGCGAGGACGTGAAGAGTGATGGGTGAACGAAGTACACCTATGAGGATCAATGGCCGAAACGGACGGTAACTACTGGGTAGCCGGCTCGCTGGGACATGAAGCGTGATATAATACTGGGGCGGTGTGATGACAACACCAAAGGACAGACCCTCGTCCAGCAAGACATCCATGCTTGGTTATTTAGTGCCGCTGCAATGCATCATCGCGCACAGAACTCACAGACCGACTCGAACAGTGTGACCAGGGTAGGGCAGGGCATATCGCTAAGCTTGAAAGCCGACCAAAAGGAAGAAGCTTTGCATCCGTCCGCGGGACGCGGGATGTTTTGGCTAGGGGGGACTTCAGCTCGAGCTTGTGGGTAAACAGCCGAAGGTACCAAAACGGCGAATACCTCAGGCTCAGTAGTCGTGGTACGTAGTCCATCAGGCTGCATACAGCCAGGCCCAGGTTGTCGGCGGCATGTCTACCGTCACTGGCATCTGCTGACAGCATTGGCGTCACCCCGGCGTCTACCCCAATCTGTCGAGCCCATCGCCCTGGCTCAGGTACAGGGCGTACATGGCGTGGCTACTAGTCGACGTCCATGCATGCCACGCCGCCATCGCGCCTCTACGCGTGGCTCCGTATACATGTGGGAAACACTGTCCCGCAAAGGCGCGCGCTCTCAGGCCATGGTGGCCAAACTCTGACAGCCTCCAGTCTCTCAAGTCACGTTCGCCGAGGAGGCTCTCACATCATATATAGTACTGTTCGGATGTGATGAGCTCACGAGCCACGAGCAATGGCTTTTTTTTTTTTTTTTTTCTTACCGACAGGCACTAACAGGACCAGGAGTCCAGGACAGGCTACCTTACCGTTCTGACTTCCTGCTCCCTGGTGCATGTCTCGGCGGCGCGGCAGGAGTATTTCCATGATTCAGGAGTCATTTAGCTCCGACGATCTATACCCCCGGCCGCATGCCCATTCACGCTATGCACCGGTGGGGCCTGAAGCCATCTACGCACCGTCCGCCTGCATGAAATTCCCGTTGGGTTCCAGGTTGCTTGCCGCTGGCACTTTCGTCGCCTTCCGCAAGCAATAGCGCGGTCACCACGTTGGCGAGGCTGCGAGGCGTGCTGTGGGGTGGCGGCCTCGTTTGCGCTGATCGCATCAATGCGGTTGGGCAGCAACAGGAACACGCGATGCTGCGCTGATGATGGAAAGGACACGATGCTGGGATCCACTAGATGCAGATCACGATGTTGGCATCTCGCTTGCCTGGCGGATGAAGGCGCAATTTCGCATGGGCCTCACTTTCTTCTGGTTCACATTCTCGCGTACCTATGCTACTAGTCACCAACCCGAACGATTGAAACCCTGACGTGCGACGGATACGACAGCGGCTGTCCCCGGCGACCTCTGATCCAAACCGGCATGTCGGCTAGCATAGTGCATGATCGATGCAGCAAGCCAAGGTCACATGGTCCGGTGTTCCATACTTGCAGCGCTTTCACCATCGACACGCGCTGATGGGGGCAAGACGCGCAGACTGCCAGCACATAGCCAACCACTCTCTGGTCGAATTTCTGATTGGCCGAGGGTGCAGCTTTTTCGAGGACCGAGGCGGAATGCTTGCAGTAGCTCGATGCAGGTAGTGTCCACAGCTACGCACGAATGCACTGCGATCACAACTCTGAAATATGGAGTCAGGCTAATGCGCCGTCGAGTGCTTGCCTACCAGCTTCGCAACCGCGAAATTGCCAGGCCCAGCATCACCTGTAGTCTCACGTCACGGCGCGTTCACCCGCGACTGGGTCAACCGGCGGCCCTCCCGGAGGTTTGCGCGTGCGGTTCTGTGCAAGTGGGAACGGCTTGGATACCGATGGTAGCTCCCGCAGCGCACATGCCGCAGCCTCTTTCTCGGCTCTTCCGCCACGTGGGATGCGATGTCGAATCTCAACTTTATTTCGTCGATGGCCTTGGCGACGCATCTCGTGCAGCCCGTGGCGCTGGCCCCCGGGCCCTTGGTGCTTGGGTCTCAAACACCTCGCAAATGACGGTCTCTGGAGTGGCACGAGAATGCATGTCGCTGTGCGAGCAAGGGTACGACGTATGGTGCCTCGATCATCTTCGACGTCGCATGGCAAGATGCAGTTATTATTGCCTGTCTCATAAATGATGGCGTGCGTGCTGCTAGATTGAGTTTTATTATAGACAGCCGTTCTCATCAATCAATCCACTGCGCAATTTGCGCTGGTCGGAGCAGCACGACATATCAACACCAATACTAGTAATGCACCGGCACCAGCGGTCTGACCCCACGCGCAAGTCGCCGCCCACACTATGTGGTTTCATAGAGCCATGGCTCAGCACTTTGGCTGGTCTCAAAGCCGATAGCAGCTTTGATGCATCGAGCACAGCATCACCGCCCCTGGCCGGACCTATCTGTCTGAGACGCGACTGCCCGGCGGGTCGCCACAAAGGGCCTTCGAAGACAGTGCAAGACGCCATCGTGGAGGCTTCGGTACGCAGCGTACTCTCCATGTACTATCATGACACCACATGTAGGTGACAAGCCATGTGGACCTTTCCGATGGCTGACGTGCATCGCGAAGGAGCTCAAGACAGCTGCTATCTACGGCGGCGTCCTTGGCGCTCGACCCTGCGAGCTGTTACCAATGTTCCGTCACCCAGGAGTTAGGCATCTGATCGTGCGGACAGATCACTCTCGGAGCGCACACATGTCTCATCGTCCTGGCACAGACTACAGTGCTTCTTCCCCTAGCCTCCTGGATGTGGAAGATGCAGCTGCTACTAGTGTACCTTCCCTCAACATCTATCAGCGCTAAGGTTAGCGTGTACCAGTGATGTTATCACGAAGAGTTCACTACATGCTAAAACTGATTGATAAGTCTTGATACATATTACTCGTAGGCCAGCCGCCAGGGAGCAGAATAGTTGGTCGCGGACGGGAACATTCTTCTTGGCTCGTCTCGTTTGCACCAGGCCAATCTGAGCGAATGCTGACATGAGCAGAACAGAGGGCTGGTCATGCAGAGATCAAACCAAAAGCCTCACCTACGGGTCTACTGTCAAAGGCTTGACTCGATCTCGGCTAATTTGGAAGTGTTCTACTAGCATAGCCATCTCCCGAACCAGGACACCGGATAATGAGTCCTACCTCCTGCAGAAAGCAACTTTCGACGGCCTCTTGGGAATCGCGTCACATGTCGCAAATGAACCGGGATGATGCTGCTGCCACTGGCGGCCCGCTGATAGAGTGCCCACGACTACACGACTGCCATGTCCTACGCGGCGTAGCACAGCCTCAACCAGTACATCTCCGATCACTCAGCGTTTGAGGTCATGCAAGACTGAACAATGGACCTGCCTCTGCATAAGAATAGATCAGCCACGTGCCGAGTCCGGAGCCTACTACTGTACTGCGAGCAAGACCGCAGCTTCTAGGTGTCTCGGTGCGAACTGCCTCGTTTGTGTGACTCAAGCTGTTACAAATCGCGCTTTTCACGAGCAGATGTGTACCACGTCTGTCGCGGCGCCGATTGGTTTGCGTGACCCAGTGTCCGGCACAGCAGGCGTCTGCATATGCATGAAAGACGGCAGTTCCTGTTGGGTCCATCCTGCGAGGGCCGAGCAAGGTCGTCGATAACCCAACCCTGATGAGCGCCTCCTGCACGACGTTCGTTGGTTGGATGGGGGTGGGGTCGCATCGACACTGATCCCGATACAGAGGTACAGATGTCCGACCCATGTGACGTGCCCGCATAGTCTACCACCACACCAGCTCACATGCCATGGGTAGGCCCCATGTCGTGTAGCTACGCATGTGCTGCAGGATGAGGTCCTCTTGACACAGCCATCACCCGAATGCTCGTGGCCCCTGAAGGCTGAAGCTGCCCAGCGCGCCACGTGAGTGTGCTTGTGATGACTTCGTAGGAGGAACATGGCGTTATCGCCGCCAGCCACAGGGGTACCTCCTGGTCAGTCAAGCGGCCGCTGGCCGGCCAGCTGCAGCCACGTGTGTCAGGTGTCAGGGACGCGAGAATCCTGCTATTTCGATGAAATGCTCGCAATGCTTCCTGAAACTCTTTTTCTGAGCCACATGGTACGTAGGTACACCTGAAGATGGCGCTATCTTTAGAAATGCAGCAGCAAAGTACTACTGTGACTGTGTGGTTTCGTCGTGGGAAGTGTTGGCTGGTCAAAGATGCAGATCGCTGGCCGAGCCGCAACCCACATGGCGCGACGTCGGAAATAGTGAAGTCATGCCTCGATCATTACTACCACCTATCCAATGTAAGCCTACCTGGGTCAGGTATCGAGGCAACGACGTGAATGCCGTTGCTCACTGCCCAATGTATGAGTACGACAACAACAACGTGCATGCCAAGTCACCTGTCTAGAAGTCCCTGAACAGACGACAAGACGACCCCAAGTCAATCACCAGGCAGACCCTACCTACCTTAACCAGAAAAAATGCCTGAGATCAAAAAATACAAAATCACCGAGCCCTACCTCGACCTTCAATGCGGCCTGGGCGAAGCACCCTTCTGGGAAAAAAGCCACAACTCCCTCCGCTTCGTGGACATTGTCAAGAAGAAAGTGCACTTCGTCGACCTGACGAAAGGTCCTTCTTCCCACCGTCAACTAGATCTAGACTTCAACGTCGGTACCACGGCTGATATCGAGGGCAATGACGAGGAATTCATCTTTGGTGGCAAGTATGGGTATGGGGTTATGAATCGGCAGACGGGCGAGTCGAGATGGCTGAGCAAGATGTGGACGGATGAGGAGAGGAGAGATGATGGGGGTGGGAAGCCGGGGAAGGGGAGGAACCGAGAGGAGAGGATGAGGAGTAATGGTTTGTTGTGCCATCATCGTTTCTCATGGAGAGCATTACTGACGCTTCATCTGTTTATGCTACAGACGGCGCCGTCGACGCCCAAGGCCGCTTCTTCGTCGGCGCCATGAACGACCCGGCCCTCGTCGGCCAAAGCTTCACAGACGAAGGTAAGCCTCACCCACCCTTCCCACCCCACCCACCCATACAAACCCCACTCACCCCCTCTCCCAGGCATCCTCTTCCGCTTCGACCCGGACCTCTCCCTCCACCGCGTGAAGACCTCCCTCACAATCCCCAACGGCATGTCCTGGACCCTCACCAACTCCCACTTCTACTTCACCGACTCGCCCACGGGCCACATCACAAAGTACCCTTACGACCTCTCGACCGGCGCCATCGACTGGAGCCAGGGAAGCGCGTTCTTCGTCTGCCCGATCGAAGGCGGCGTGCCGGATGGCCATGCCCAGGACGAGGAGGGATGTTTCTGGATCGCGCTGTTTGGGACGGGAAAGGTGGTGCGGGTGGATTTGAAAGGGGAGGTCGTGGCGGAGATTGAGCTGCCGACGAGGTGTGTGACGTGTCCCGGGTTTGTGGGGACGGAGTTGTTTGTGACGAGTGCGGAGGAGGAGGAGCCGGAGAAGTATCCTTGGTCGACGCGGTTTGCGGGGGCGGTGTTTCGGGTTGATGTTGGGGTGAGGGGGTGTCCGTTGAATCAGTTTAGGTTTGAGCGGGCTGGGTGATTGTTTGATGGGTTGGGTGAGGGTGGTGGTAGTGGCGGGAGTGCCTGCGGGGAATGAGCGGGTAGGAGGGAGGATTGTGGAATTGCCCCTGCGCCCCTCGGCACGGCGCGGGAATCGTCCATGCCGTAGCAGTGTTCGTGGGCCGTGAATGGGAAGGCGGCGGCGGCTCACGGGCTTACATGCAGCAAGCATATCCAACATCGCCATCAGACCAACTACCACACCAAAACCCATGCGAACACGGGCCCAGAACGACTCCACAACCACTCTTCGTGAACAATCCACCAAGTACCAAGCGTCCAAGCAGAAGTGTCAAGAAGCATGTGAAGGATAGAACGAAAGCCCGCCCTGGGCTGACATGCACCTCGTGCCTGGGTGTAACAACGAACCAGAACAAGACCGACCCATCGTCCTGTATTCGAAAGTCCATTATCAATAAACCCGGGCGCCCAGCCAAGATCGGCGATTCTCGTCCGCCAGCATCTATCTGTACGTACATGTAGATACATTTCCGCCGGTCCGAAGGAGGGCATGACTACGTAAGGTAGGTAGGTAGGTAGGTAGGTTAGGCAGATCCTTCTTCTGCACTCAGGTATGCTAGTCTGTAGACACGCAAGCATCGTGCACTGCCGCAGCTTGTCTCATCAGACAACGGATGCCCGTGCCAGGCTCCCTCCACCCGCCCCATGCGGCTGGCGAGCGGGGGATTCATCATCAGAGGATGCGGAGGAGGCGTTGTTAAGTGAGCGAAACTTGGTCCTTTTTTTTTTTTTTTTTTTTTGGGCGTGCGTCGTTCGCTTTTTTTTGCAATTGTGAAGCTTAATTCGTGCTCATGTGTTTTATCCCGAACCTCATACCACAATGATGCTCGATTCGCTTTTTTCCCTGCCCTTGACCATGCCCTCCCTCTTCAACCCCTAAACAGGCCTACCACCTTCCCCACCACGACACCACGGCACATCTACCAACTCCCCTCATGCACCCTCACCAATCTCTCCGCCTCCCGGAACGCCTCGCTGGTGTGATCCCGGCGACCACTGGTACCACTGACGGAGTGGGACCTACCACGACTCACTGACCTGGACCTCGATTCTGCGCGCCTGTGGCCGGGCAATGGCTCATGCATCGAGTACTTCGTGGCTGCGGGCAGCATCGAGCCATTACTGTAAGCCGCGCCCCAGCCTTGACTCGTGCTGCCTGTGCTCGTGGTGGTCGAGGAGCCGCTGGTGCCTGGGATGTGGTGGGGGTGGCTGCGACGGGTGTGGGCACGGGGGAGAGAGACGCCGCTCCCAGTCCGCGGGTTGGAGTAATCGACGTCGCCGCGGGACTCAGAGGAGACGCACATGTCATGGCGGCTGGGGCTTGCGGAAGTGCCTGTGTGGGCTACTTGGCGGGAGAAGGGTTGACCGCTATAGACCGATGCGGTTGAGGTTGAGTATCTGGAGAGCGCAACGCCCTCGGGACGTGAGACACTGCTGCTCTGGACCCTGCTTCTGCTCCTGCTACTGGCTCTGTCCCTGTTGGGCTCGTGTGCGTGGCTTGGCGGCATACGCAAGGGCCTTGGCACCGCAGGCTCAGCCGGATCAAGAGCACTTTGACGACGCAGCTGCTTCTTATAGATTTCGCTTTCCTGACCAGTTGGGTAATACCGCTGCGATGGGTAGACCGGATGCGGGACAGGCGCACCGCTCACACTTCTCGAGCGTCCCCGAATGCTACCACCAATGATCTTCTCCATCGCAGCAGCAGCGACAGTCTTGGGAGAGATGGCGCTCACACTCTCCCTCCTCCTCTTCAGGAAACCTGGCTTCTTTGGCGACGAGTCTGGAGTCGCAGTAGGCACATTTTGCTGGGTCTTTGGGGCCACGCTGTCCTTTCCGCCACACCACACTGTCTCCGGGTACATCTTGGTGTAATTGATGTGGTCGACGTACCTCTCTCTCGGCCAGCGGTGGCGGTCCAACTTGACGAAGTTTGAGTTGGGATGCGGTGGGATCAAGCGCTTGGTCACTGGGTGGATGTAGTGGCCTGGCGGGAGAGAGGTAGATATCGACTTGCGACGGGTGCTCTTCTTGTGCTCAGTCCTGGTAGTACCGGTCTCTGAGGGAGCTGCGGCGGTAGTCGTGAGTCCACAGACAGATGCTCTCCTCTGTCTCTGTCTGCCGTGTGGGTGTGACCTTGGATTGATCTGCTCGGGTTGTGACGCCTTCGATCCAGATGTCTGTGGTAAGGCGACATCCCTTTCACTGTACCGCTGATACAGCTCCCCGGAAGGCGCCAAGTGACCCGGATGCACATCGAACGTCCCGCCACCTCCGTACGAGAACCCACCTGCACCCTGCACAGCGTCCAGATACGTCGTCTTCCGCTTAAGCCTCGGCCGCTGCTGCTCAGATCTCGTGCCATCCTGCTGCTTCAGCTCCCCAGACGGCCTGAAGTAACCCGGGTGCATGTCGACGGACCCGCCACCACTCTTGACAGCATCCAGGTTTGTCGCCTTCCTTTGCAGCGTGGGCCGTGACCGCTGCCCCAAGACCGCGGTCCTCTGCAACTGAGGCTCCGCAATCGAGCTGTGCGATGCACGGCGGCATGGGACAGAGCCCTCGCCCGACTGAGCATTCTTGCTCTCCGACGCCTTCTTCTCGTGAAATCCTTTGATCGCGTCAAGCCATTTGCTCAGCCTATTACTGCTGCCGTTCGCGTCCGGACTCATCCTGACGTCTCGATCGAAACCCAAGACCCTCCCTCAATCTCCTCCCCAACCGTCTCAAACCCTGCCGAAACCTCTGTATCCCGCTGATACGGGGTCGACTCTCCTCCCTCGACAATGCACCGCTCGCACGAGCCTGATCATCCGGCACCGATGCCGCCCCCGGACGACCTGATCTCCCAACGGCTCTGAGCGCACAGCGGAACGGACACTTCAGCACGTCCTCGCCGTCCGTAAACTGCTCGAGCAACCAGCGGCAGATGCAATCTCTGCAGAACTTGTGACCGCAGGTGGCGACTCGCGGATTATGATAAGCTTCTTGGCAGACGGCGCAGTTGGACTCGGCACTGCACCGTGGGTGATTCGGTTGGCTGTTGTCGTTGCTGGACGTGTCGCTACTTGCGGTCTGTGCTTGAAGGGCCGCTGCGGCGCGATTGGTGTCTCGCAACTTTTGAGGTAGGGATGAGTTGCTCTGGGTGTCTGACATATCGAAAATCCAGGTTGCAAACGAAGTATTGATATATGTCGTGCCGCGCTTGGGCATGTGAATGTCGAGTTGCGCGTGACTGTAAAGCAGGCGCTAAAGCTGCCGAGGGCTGCTTTCACAAGTAATATACTGTAAAGTGGGCGGGAAGGTGTCTAGTAAGCGTGAAAGTGTCTGCACTATATACGCTTTGACGATTGTCTGTAGATGATGAGCTGGGTTGTGGTTGAGGATGAAAGAGCAGGGAGATGAGAGCGTACTTCTTATTTGGTGGCATTGGTACTGCAGGAAGCAGCAAACTTGAGCTGACTTGAATGTCTCCTTCTCGTTCAGCGGTGCTCATGATGCTCGCGCTTGCCCTCTACGCATTTGTCCTGCAATGATGCTCCTGTAACCCGCAAGCCTACTATTAATGATGTCTAATCGCCATCCATTCGCTGCGGCCTGACTGGAGTGGAAGCACGCTCTATCCTCTGCTATGGCTCAATCTTCCCTCGATAGTCTTGAGCGTGTCGGAACGGCTTGTATCAAGCGCTGTTTGTACCTCGACCGCGAATCGGTATGCTCTGCTTGCCGCTCTTTGCATGTGAACCACCTATTCGTCGATCGTATACTACACGTCCGGCGGGTAGGTCTTCTCAGCATTCTGGTCGGCGGTGGGCTGGCTGTTGAGGAAGCTGAGGTAGCAGTTCCATCCTACGGGGTTCAATCAGTAAAGCACGGCCTCCATCTCCAATTCATTGCGACACGCACCCAGCGAGATGATGTTCACGACCAACACCCGATGCTCCAACGGCACAAACTTGAAATTGGTAAACTGCACGGCGGGCCAGACCATCCAGTTCTTCTTCAGGGCGTTGAAGTAGGTGCTGTCCAGCTTCTGCTTGGGATCGGTGCCCTCCAGCACGGCCATGGTGCTCAGGAAGACGAACAAGTTGCAGCCGGCAAAGATGCACTGGTCAGCGGCGACGCGGGCGACAATCTCGAGGTTGGGCCGGCCGGGGAAGACGACTTTGCGCTGCAGGAAGCCGAACCAGGTGGTGGCGGCCGGGCCGAAGATGCAGCCGCCGTAGAAGGCCATGCGGGCGGTGCGGGCGACGTCGTGGTTCTGGAGGCCGCGCCGCTCGACGCCCTGCTGGGCCATGGTGTCGCCGGTCGCGAAGAGGACGGAGGTGGTGATGGACTGGGTGAGGAGGGGTCGACGCGCGAGGCTGGCTTGGTACCTGCCACGATGGGTGAGTCGCGGGGGTCACAGTGAGCATTGCAGTGAGCCTACCAGCGCAGAACACCCGCCATCTCGACGGACTCGACGCACTCGACGGACTTGGGAAGAGAAGCAGCGAGTCGCTCTTGCCCGCTCTCGACACAGAGCGGCAGTCCTACAGTGTGGAAGAGGGTAATGCACAACGTCGGGCGCCAACTACAACAACAGTTAATCAACAACCAATTGCTGCAAAGGGCGGTGAAGTGTCCACGGAACGTGCATCTAATCGATATCTATCTGCCTTGGTTCCTGAAACATCCATTACGTCGCCCTGCAGATGCGCGTCGGGACGGACCGTGTTAGCGTGTTTGGACGCGTCTCCGAGACGCGCATCAACATGACTGACTGTAGAAGAGGTGAGATGCAGCATCGTCTTCCATTGAGAAGGTACTGTAAGGTAGCAAGCAGCAACGATGCTGGCCGCCCACGTGCCCCGCGTCGAGCCCAAGCGCCGCGCCGTCGTCGACCCCAAGAAGCGGCAGTTCGTCGCGGCGCAATGGGTGGAGCAGACGTACGACCACCGCATGAACTTCTACACCGTCCCGCCCACCGGCGACGTCAGCCTGGAGCAGTTCGAGGAATGGGGCATCGCGCGCCTCCGGGTGCTGGCCGAGCTGGAGGCGTGCCAGTTCCGCAACCGATCGCCGGCCGAGACCGAGGAGCACATGAAGCCGGTGCTCGAGAAGTACCTGCGGCTGAGCTCCAACATGTCGCGGAGCAGCGAGGTGGGCGCGGAGCGGAAGAAGGACCACTACAGCCATTGGACCTTGCGCTTGGCCTTCAGCGGCACCGCCGACCTGCGCCAGCGATTCGCGCGCTTGGAGACGCAGCTCTTCCGGCTGCGCCTCCAGCACGACGACGCGCGCGAGCGCAAGGCCTTCATCGACTCCCTGCCCATGTCCTGGGCCCCGCTGTCGGCCGACGAGAAGAGCGCCGTCGGCCTGGACCACCTCAAGGCCGGCACCGCCTGGCGGCGCGACGAGGAAGAGCAGTGGTTCCGGACGGAGTGGGAGAAGGTGCCCGAGCTGGTCGAGCGGCGCATGTGCTTCCTCGCGCGCGGCGTCGCCTACGTGCACGTGCGCGAGCAGGTCAACATGGTCGTCAACGAGTTCGCGCGGCAGCTGGAGTCCGGCCTGGCGCTCGCCGCCCGCTTCCTGCCGCGCATGGACGAAGACAACCGTCTCTCGCCCATCTTGCACAACCTCAGCCAGTCCTTCGTCGCCCCCGACGCCGGCTACTCCGAAAGCTCCAGCATCGGCGACATCACCGTCCCCACCGCCGCAAGCATCGACCCTCTCAGCCAACACTTCCCCCTCTGCATGCAAACCCTGCACCGCGAGCTGAAGAAAAATTCTCACCTCAAGCACTACGGCCGTCTGCAATACACCCTCTTCCTCAAAGGCATCGGCCTCAACCTCCAAGAATGCATCGTCTTCTGGCGGAAATCCTTCAAACTCATCACAGACGGTACCTCTCCCCATCTCCCCTCTCCCACACCATCACTAACACCATCCAGATAAATTCAAATCCGACTACCTCTACAACATCCGCCACGCCTATGGCGACGTCGGCGGCGACTCCAACCGCCGCGGTCGCGGCTACTCGCCTTATTCCTGCCAAAAACTGCTCACCGAGCCCCTCCCCTCCGGCGGCCAACAACACGGCTGCCCCTACCGCACCTACTCGCCCGAAAACCTCACCTCCCTCCTACAATCCGTCGGCGTCAACGACCGACCGTTACTGCAAGCGGTGAAAGAGGATGTGGGGAAGCAGAAATACCACATTGCGTGCAATCGCGTTTTTGAGCATGCGCATAAGAGGGAGATCAAGAAGGTCAAGGAGGAGAATCTGTGGTCGGCCAGTGAGTTGGATACGATTTTGCATCCTAATGCTTATTTCAAGAGGGCGTTTTTGTTGAAGAACTTGGGCAAGGTGAAGGCGGGGGATCTCGGGGTGGATGGGCCGACGACGCAGAGTTCGGGGGAATGAGCGAAGATGGGGTGAGATGGATGGGATTCATGATGGCGTTTGTGTGTGGATTGCGCGATGGAGTTCGCTGGCGTCGGGAGGAGGTATGTTGGCACGGCGTTGCTTACATATCTGCGCTGATTTTGTTAGTACTGTTGACCATAAGCACTATCTTCCGAGCCTACGAGTAAGCAAGACAGTAAAAGCAACCACAGCGACTGATGCATGAACATTTCAGCTTGATTAATCGACTTTCAAGTATCTGGCGGACCAATACCATTGCAGATCGGCCAAGGGACAGCCGCCCCAGTCCACTAGATACTGTAGCTTTCCGACACTTCTACACACGTACCGACAATAATCTGACGCGCTCTCGGAGCCTTCCACACTTCGGCTGACTTACTCTGCAGACTCGCAGGCAACTTTCCCGACCGCTATCAAGCTCCGGACCCACACTATCGCTTGTCTCCTCACTTGCTTGCTCCACGATGTGTTCCATGGGGCAGCACACAGGAGCTGCAGATGACAAGGTATCGGGCTGGCAACAAGGTACATGTTACATGTAGCAAGCAAGAAGCATAAGTAAAGCTATTCCCCCAACACTCCTTCCCCTCGAGTCTCTACACCACAACCTACACACTCCCATCCCTCCACTCTCTTGAGCTACACAACCATGTCCCTCGACGTCGACGTCCTCATCATCGGCGCAGGCATGAGCGGCCTCGGCACCGCCGTGCAGCTCCGCCGCCACCGCCTGACCTCGCGCATCGAAATCATCGAAAAATGCCACGACGTCGGCGGCACCTGGCTCGTCAACACCTACCCGGGCTGCGGCTGCGACGTCGCATCGCACTTCTACAGCTACAGCTTCGCCTTGAACCCCTCCTGGAGCCAGAAATTCTCCATGCGCACCGAAATCCAGCAGTACTTTCGCAACGTCGCGGCGCAGTACGATGTCCACCGGCTCGTGCGGTTCGGGTGCGTGGTGGAGCGCGCGAGGTGGAGGGACGAGGAACAGATGTGGGAGGTGGAGGTCAAGGATCTAGCGAGCAAGGCGGTGTCGGTGAGGCGGTGCAGGATCCTGGTTTCCGCGGTCGGGAGTCTGAGTATCCCTCGCGAGTGCGAGATCGAGGGCGCAAAGGCGTTCCAAGGACGCTTATTCCACTCGGCAATGTGGCCGTCTGACTTTGATTGGACGGGAAAGGATGTCGTGGTGCTGGGGAACGGATGCTCAGCGACGCAATTCGTGCCCGTGCTGGCAGAGCGCGCGAAGAGCGTCACGCAGTTCGCGCGGCAGGCGCATTACCTAGCCGAGCGGCCGAATCCCACGTACGCGCCTTGGTGGCGCTGGGGCATGCGATACGTGCCGTTTGCGATGCGCGCGTACCGATTCTACCTGTACGCGCTGATGGAGAAGGATTTCGCGGGCTTCGACATCGAGAGTGGGCAAGGGATTCGGGAGGCGCTGCGGCGGGAGAACGAGCGGTACGTGAAGCGCATGGCGCCGGAGCGGTACTGGGACGCTTTGATCCCGCGGCACGAGATCGGGTGCAAGAGAAAGGTCATGGACACGGGGTACCTCGCGACCCTATGGAAACCGAACGTGGAGTTGATCCCAGACGACCCGGTGCAGACGATCACAGCATCGGGCGTCGTGACGCAGAGCGGACGACACCTGCCCGCCGACGCCATCGTCCTCGCCACCGGCTTCCACGTCTCCAAAATGCTGTCCCCCATGGAAATCCTCGGCAAGCACGGCACAAGCCTCACCGCGCACTGGGCGCGCCACCACGCCGGCGCCGCGCAAGCATACCTCGGCACGTGCGTGCCGGACTTCCCGAATTTCTTCACGCTCATGGGCCCCAACACCGTGACGGGCCACCACTCGGTCATCTACACCGTCGAGTGCCAGATCAATTTCGTCGTGCGCCTCGTCACGCCCATCCTCCTCCGCTCACCCGACGACGTCACCTCGGTTTCTGTGAAACTGGACGCCGCGCTCGCGGATTCCGCGTGGCTGCAGCGGGAATTGAGGAAGTTGGTTTGGAGTTCGGGCTGCACGAGCTGGGCTTTGGATCCGCGGACGGGGGTTAATATCGCCATGTACCCGCAGTATCAGTTTTGGTTTTGGTGGCGGAGCGTTTTTATCCCTGCGCGGGATTTTGTTTATGCGGTTCGTGGGGGGAGGGAGGAGAGGAGTTTGGTGGTGGGGGGGTGGAGGGGTGTGAGGTGGTTTGTTGTCGGGGGCTTGGTGGTGGGTGGGGTTGTGGGGCTTGGGGTGCGGGAGGTGAGTAGAGGGTTGTTGACGGGATTTCGTATGGCTACTAGATAATGCGTGTACTGTCTGGACTTTGCTGCCGTTCTGGGCATAGCGCTTCTCCGCTTGGGGAGTCGATCATTGAGTTTTTACGATATAGGGCTCATCTTGAGAATTCTTGGTCATTGCCCAACGCTTGCATGTCATTATGATTATGTATGGATGTATCCCCCAGCGCTCCATACCCAAACAGGCAAAAGTTTCCAGATGTGCATATACGTTACAGCACGAACTCGTCACTATCGAACACATTCTTCTTTCCTCCTTCATTGCTTTCTGAATAGTTTTTTGAAAGCGCTTCGCCGCTGCTTCCCAATTGTTTGAGACCTTTCAACGCCTTGTCAGATTGGTTGCAATGGACGACTCATGCATCCGGCCGGCGAGAAAGACGAATCTGAAATTTTCTACTACTAATCGACAGGGCTCGGTCGGGAGTTCTCGTTCTCCCAGACGCGCGCGCGCATCATGGTGGTATCTGAGACTTTGTGCGAGTCCCTCATGCGCCGAGACGCCAGGATGAAAGACAGTTTGGGCTTGCGATCTGCTGGCTCCGTTCATCAGCGGTGCTGTTGACTTTGCTGACAGAGGATTCCGCGTCTGCACACACAGACTGGCCCGTCGTGCCGTGATCGACCACAATCTCCTGGGAGCCTTCGAGGCCGATCCGGACCAGTCCCGTAGGCGTCCTGGATGATGGTGAAGTCTTTGCTAGCCGCTGCAGCGACATCTTCGATGCACGCACTGACTTACAGATACGGCCGGTTCGATCAGCGCATGGGCTTGTCCTGAATCAGATGGACCACGGCCTTGCCCCGCCTTTGGGTGGCGATGGACATCAGATCAAAGCACTCAAGCCTGCGTATCAAGAAGCGATACATCTTGGCCCTGCAGCGCTACCAACGTGTGCACACGGCCTCTCCAGCTCTCGATATTGTCAGAGAACAGCATGATTCTGGTCCTTAGGATCGGATGGGACCTCATCTGGGCAGTACCTACTCTCGAATGGTCTCCGATGTCGGCGGCTGGTCAGGCCATCTCTCAAGCTTTCTGCTTGTCGCTGGCCTCCAAAGCACGCCATGCAAGATTGGGAAAACATCATCCGCATTGAGATTCCACAGTTCAGCGAAGCGTCATCTCGTCCGGAGCGTTTTTGTGGAGCCACCCCGCTTTCCTACAACGCCACAACGGTTGGATCTCGACAGGCTCTGATGCATTTCTCGCTATGACGCCGACCAACATTATGAACACCCGCGGAGTCGCCTGTCGGCATCCTCGTGATACGTGGAAAAGGTCCTTGGTATGGATATGCCTGGTGCCACTTCCAGACCAGCTTCGGGGAAGATCTGATCATGTGCTTCCATGAGCTGGAGTAGCAAGGAGCGATTTCTCCGAGGGCTCGTCGCCTCGTGTCAGGGTTACCGAGTCGCGTGGAGCTTGTCCTCTTTCTCCTCCGCAGACTCCATGGTTCGTGCCGGGAGGGCGGCCTCTGCGAGTCGCCATTTGCTGTTCGGCTGCGCCAAGAAAGCTGTGCGAGCGATCTCGCAGCAAACATATGGCGGAGATGTGTGCAGTAGCGTCCGGCCTCTAGACCTCATTGCGGGTATCCTTCAAACGTGCACGTTGCCTGGAATGATATACGGTTCAGCAGATCAGCCTGCTTGAACCCGTATATCTTTACTTTTCGCGCACGATGACAAGCTATGCCCGATTCCCTCCGCCCTTGGGGACCATGCAAGACCATGTAATGCTCATCGGGATAGCTTCCGTGCGGAGCCTGCGAGGCCGCCCAACCGGATGCGATCATCAAGAAAGGCTCTGTCACGACTCGAACCTATCCGCGATCGATTTCAGGTGAGCTTCCTGTTGCGCATGGCGCCATCGCTACCTGGTGCGGTTCATGGATAGCCCAAACTCCTGCTGCGGAGGAGCGGAGCAGACGTCAGATCACACTTATAACGTGCTGAGAATCCTACAATCTCTGCTTCTCCCAAATTCTGTTTTTGCACACATACATATTCCCAGCGTCTCAATCGTTCGCACACAGATTGCTCGCCTAAGAATCTCAGGGAGAGGTTCTGTTTTGCACGACGCCAGCGTGCCTTCCAAATCCGGACGAACCCGAGGCCCAACATCCGCCCCAATTGCCATAGCACCATGACCACCGTTACTCAGCAACAGTACCTCACCAAGGCACGTGATGCGAAGGATGTAGACGACTGCATGTCCATCTATGACCGATGGGCTGAAACGTACAATTCGGAGGTCAACTCCGAAGCCCACGAATACGTTGCGCCTTTGCTTGTAGCACAAGCTTCAATCACGCACGTGAACGACCCTGCCAAAAGCGCCATACTCGACGCCGGATGCGGCACTGGATTGGTCGGAGAGGCCCTCGCCTTCGGTGGCGCCAAGGTCATCGACGGCATAGATTTCAGTGCTCCCATGCTCAAGATTGCACGCAAGACGGGCGTCTATCGCGAGCTTTACCAAGCCGACCTGACCAAAGAAATCGACACGCCCAATGCGACATACGATGTGGTCACTTGCGTCGGGACTTTTACCAGCGGGCATGTCGGACCAGCGCCTGCGTTGGAGGAGTTCATCCGCGTGCTGCAGAAAGGCGGCAAGATCGTCGCGACTGTGCTCGAGGAGGTCTGGGAGCCGTTTGGGTTCCCAAAGGAAGTGGAGAGGCTTACGGCCAAGGGTATTTTGAAGGTGGTTTCGGATGATCGCATCGACTATGTCAAGGGCCGAGGCGACAAGGCGGTGTTGCTGATCCTGGAGAAGTTGTGATGGCGGGCGTTGACCATGTTCCAATGGTCCCCAGAGCAGCAAGACCGATAGCGCCTAGTTCTGACAAATGAAAAAGTCTGCTTTCTCTGTTTGACGTTCAGTTGCTGAGGTCCTTGTGCTGCTGTTCGTAGCATCACCCGGCTATGCTTGTAAGGTACAGTACCTTCGTGCAGGTAAGCTTGGCCCACGAAGGCAGGCCGCAGGTCCGACTCCCGAGTACAAGCAAAACTGTGCTTAGCTATCACTGCGGCATATACTGGCTGCGGAAAGTGACGAGATTCCTCATACGGAGTCTTGTTGCATGCTGCCGTATCCGCGACGTGCAGAGCTAGCATGATACCAGATACTTCGATGTCTGGGCCACAGCTATCATCTCCCCCCCGAACCCGTTCACACATTTCTACCGTGCATGCGCCTGCAGGCACATCCTTGGCATTCTCTCGGAATATCTGCGAGGTCCTCCAGGTTCTGCCAGACAAGCTTGCACAATTCCTGCATACTGGTTGTACTGGTTGTGTTCTCCTGCGAGCTGAGCACATAAGCCGCTCCTGCCAAGTTGAGGAGCATTGACTATTATTGGTCCTTCGTGAGAGAAGCAAAACGGTCAAGATCATGGCCAAGGAGAAGTTCATCTTTATTATCATGCTAGCTTGATCCCAGACCTGCACGGCCCCTCCCGAAAACGCAACTGTCTCTGTCTTTGGACAGCCAATCCATGGTCAGCCCCTACCATCTCTGATCATTCTACTACACATTCGTATGGCATGTGATCAACATGTTCCACAATGTTTCTCCAATGTGCAGCCCATCATGGCAGGCGTGGCCACTTCACGCCACTAGCACAGGATCACAGGCGCACAACATGCTCGTAAGATCTGCAGGAGTGTGAAGATGTGACGCTGTCTGAGAAGAGTTTCGTGATGCTCGGGCGTCGTGTCGAGGCGGTTGGCCGCGCTCCCATGTTCAATTCATGAACTATAGAACAGGTACGAGTTCCTCATCCTTGCCCCCAATACCTTCCCGGTTCGACAGAACCTATCGACACATCATCTCGTCCCCCATCACCTTTCAAGTTCTCGCTCATAACACGCAGATCTCGCCACCGGAAACAGTACGGATCTGTCCACCTTCTTTCAACATCTTTCAAGCTTTCCCCAGCACAAGACATGGCGACCATTGACGGTCATGACGGCTGGATCCTGTGGCCGAACTACACTCCCTCGTTCGCCCCAGCAATCTCCTTCTGTATGATATTCGCGGTGCTGTCAATCGCACACGGCTTCCTGGGGACACGAAAGCGAGCGGGCTTCGTAAAACCGCTTATTACAGGAGGATTTCGTAAGAGAGCCTCAGGGCCCTTGGCACAAGCCAGCAAGCTTCTAACGTACCCGTAGTTGAAGCGATCGCTTTTGGTTTCCGGGCATATGCCCATTACCATCCCGAGCAAGCTTTGCCTCAGAGCGTGGACTCGCTCTTTTCCCTGGTAGCACCCAACTTCTTTGCCGTGACCATCTTCCTCTACGGCGCGCGCCTGATTCGCGCCAGCGCCACACCAAAGCTGAGCATTATCAGTCCAGTATGGATGACGAGAGCCTTCGTCGGAGCGGACATGGTCAGCCTCGCTCTCCTGGTGCTCGGAGAAAGCATATACAACGGCTGCCGCAATCTCCGCGGCGAGAAGGTGGGAACAGACTTGGTCATCGCCGGACTACTGGTCCAGCTCTTCACCATCTGCGTCTTCGTTGGCTTCGTCGTGACCTTCCACGTCAGGTACGCCAAGTCGATGTTGGCAAAGGATCACCCTGCCGAAGCGAAGAAAGTGAAGAGACTGCTCATCCTCACCTACAAGCTCTGCATCAGCGTCTGGGGCCGCACTATGTTCGTACTCACGCTCACCGGCATGGGGCCCGTGGGATTCTTGTCCAAAAAGGAGTTTTGGATCTACGTCTCCGATGCTGCGCAAATGGTCGTGGTGATGCTTTTCGGTTTCATCTGGTATTTTTACGATGTCGACGTCCACGTGTCGGGTGACGAGGAGCATGTGCTCAACGAACCGATGAACTTCAAAACGCCATCCGACACTACTCGTCCGGTGACTTCACATCAGACAAACTCCAACCTTCGGGGTCCGCACGGGTACGGGGCTTGAGCTGCTGGCATTGAAGCACCGGTCATGTATTTCCTCGTGTGGATTGGACGCTAATGTGGTTATACGGGAGTTGTCAATGACTATAGCACGATTGTCTGGCTTTCACAATGTACAATATTAACGGCCTACCGAATGCAAACCCTCGCACGTCCAACCCCCCCCCCCCCCCC